>JARQOC010000003.1:5911069-6153569 GCA_033576535.1 Allobates femoralis | reverse complement strand
TTCTCAGGATCCATCCGTAATCCGCAGTCAGAGATGATGTATCTGAGAAAGGGCAAAGAGGTCTGCTCAAAGACACATTTCTCCATCTTGGCGTACAACTGATTCCTCCTCAGTCGCAGGAGGACTTGCCGCACGTCCCGTCTATGAGAGGACAAATCCGGAAAGAAGATAAGGATATCGTCCAGATATACCACCACACAGGTGTACAACAGATCACGGAAGATGTCATTTATGAACTCTTGAAACACTGTGGGAGCGTTACACAATGCATACGGCATGACCAAATACCCATAATGGCCGTCCCGGGTGTTGAAAGCCGTCTTCCCTTCGGGTCCGGCACGTATGCAAACCAGGCTGTATGCTCCTCGTAGGTCCAATTTCGTAAAGATGCGAGCCCCTTTGAGCCTGTCTGAGCCCCTGTTTGAGACTGCGTGTCTCGTTGCACTGACAGCTCCTGCTGTAGGCTCGCAAGCTGAGAAGCGGATGCTGGGACAGAGATCTGAAGGGAGGCCAACCGGGCATCCATGGACTGAAGAAAAGCCATAATATGGTTCTGATTCTCACGAAGGTAAGCCAGCATCTTTTACGCTGAAAACGAGGTACCAGTGGGGTCCATGGCCTGATCATTCTGTCACGCTACCGGGGGAAGGCGCCCTAGAGTGGACCCACTGGGCCGTGGTACCGAACTCCCCTGGGTGAGCTGATCCTAGTTTACCCAACCCCTATACAGGGATTGTCAGGGGCAAGCCCAGGGGGTCTAAATACCACAGCTGCTAGTACCAGGGGGGCGGCTCGTAAGGTTACCCTATACTAAGGCACAGCGAACAATTCCAGGTAACAGAGTACAAGGCTAGTAGTGCAGGAAGCGTGCTACCGGGGAAGAGCACAGCTAAGGATTCCAGGTAACTGGGTACAATGCTAGGAGTGCAGGAAGCGTGCTACCGGGGAAGAGCACAGATAAGGATTCCAGGTAACTGGGTACAATGCTAGGAGTGCAGGAAGCGTGCTACTGGGGAAGAGCATAGCAAGGGTTCCAGGTAACAAGGTACAAGGAAGGCCTGACCAACAGCCAGCAAAGCAGAAGCAAACTAACTTAATAATCAGGCACCTCCCATCAGTGGCGGTGGCCTGATATACCAGAGGAACAGCAGCTATTGGTTGAGGGGAGTGTCAGGTTGGACCGTGCCGGCCCCTAGAGTCACAGGGGAGGAGTGCACCTAGTGCGCCGCTGATTGGTCACATGAATACAACCATTGTAATGTGTTCATGTGTGAGCCCGGTGGTCAGCTGACAGGAAGGGAACCCGGCGACGGCTCCGAGACACTGCACGCCTGGACGCCGGATGCCTGGTCGGCAGAGGAGCAGGAGATGCCAACCCAGGAGAGGTGAGCTGGGGAGCGGTGCCAGGGGACCTAACAATAGTTGGTTAATGCAGCCATGTATATAGTTTATAATTACTGACCCAGTTAGGGTATATATGTGTAGTCCTTGTTTAGTGATGTGTATATGTAGATTTTGTATGAGTGTAGGATAATATGCATGCCAATTATGTCACAAAGGACTGAGTGGCTATGGACTGTGTGTAGCCCGGACTCTAATGTAAATAGTTAGCACCCCAGTGTGCTCCCTGTTGGTTTTACAGCCAACGTCACAACGAGACCACAAAGAAAAACCCACTGGCGTGGCCAAAAAATTGGTCCATCTAGCCCTGTCACCACGCCCAGGGTCTGCATTGGGGTTTGTTGTTGGTGGGTTCTCCCGAAGACAAACCTAGACACCAGGTGCAAGACACTCGCCTGTTTTATACCTAGGATAGTGTGATGGATACCCGGAAGGGGTCGCACTGGACTTGGCGGGAACTGTATATAGTTATTTATAATTTTATATTAAATTTACCGTACCTCCTGTTACAGGGATGAAAACTTTTATTGTTTTTGTTTATAGCATTACAAAAAAAATTTGTATGTCTGAATGCCACTTGTTTTCTGTTTTCTATCAGCCCGAGGACGTGCTGAGTTTAAGGAGGGAGGAGTGTGGTGCCCCTGCAGATCTAGTCGCCACAGAGGTACTGCAACCCTGTTAGGGTGTAGTATCCCCCTCTTGGGTAAGAGGAGCACAGACCGGTGCTGGGACACGTACACTACACTAAGTCCAGGTCAGGGTTACGGCGAGATTGCACCTACGGGAGAGCAGAGTTCTGATCCTGTCAGAAAGAGGAACTAGGGTAGTGGAGATGGGTGGAGAGGAAGTAGTTAGAGGGAGCACCTGGGAGGAGTGAAGTTAGGAAGCACACACGTAGATGACACGTAGATGACGTAGGACACATGATAGAGGGTATAAATAGAGTGGGAAAGATCTAGAAAGCAGGAGAGACAGTTGAATAGTAGAAGGAGAGAGACCGTTAAACAGCAAAGGAGAGTAAAACAGCTAGAGTCGAGCTGGAGGGAAGCTAGAGAAAGAAAGCCTGTCACAGAAGGAAAAGAACTTGAGAGGAGTGTCCAGGGGACTGGAGCTAGTGGGAGCTCGTCCTGAGGCCTGACTGAGGAGCAAAGAAAGAGGACCAGGCGGCTCCGGGAGGAAGAGAGGGTCCCAGAGGCACAGTCAGTGAACAATCCACCCGTGGGGTCGTATCCAATGTCAGGCGCAGGCAAGTGGAGGCGCACATGACCTTGCCTAAGAGAGCGAGACACCCGCTCAGAACTTGTTTTTTTAAATCAGATAGATTTTTATTAAACAAAAAAGAGTTTTGATACATCACATCTTATATCCTGTAACATACACTCTGTACAGTTATAATACCCAGAAAAGAAGTGATGCAACACCCCCCCCCCCCCACAGACAGCAGTGAGTGTAGTTATACTTTTCTCTGAATATTTAACAGCATTAATAACATTTATATTTAATATCTCAATAGACAATTATTACCAGGGTCTAAAAAAGGAGCAAAAAACAATGAATCAAGAAGGGATGTTGAACTAATCATCTATGTATTGTCGTCTTCTTTCACGTTATCCTTTAAGTCAACCTCCAACATAACTCCCACATTTTTGCAAACATCTTGGTAGCTTTCCTCCTCCGATATACACGTTCTTCTGTACGTATTATCTATTCTTCTTGTTGCAAGTATTCAACTCTAGGGGGCGATCAGTCCTGATCCGGCTTCTAGCAATCAATCAGTAATCTGGCCACCACAGTCTCCTGAGAGTTTGTCACCCCAATTTCTCTCCATACCCCAAAACACGCACTATTGGTGTTCTAGGTACCGCGCATTCATTAGAGCCAGCACCACCATCCAAACACCCTGTAACCTCGGACGTTCCCACATCATATGTAAAACTCCCTCATCCTCATCCAGATGTCTCAGACGCTCAGACGTGCTTCTCACAAAAGCTCCGGGGACCTGTATACTGTATGGATAAGATAGAGCTGCGACCACCTACCCGGCTCACTCACTCAAAGGCAATTTCAGACCACGCTCCGAACTTTTAATGACATCACCAGGGTCACGGAGCCGGGTCTCGACCCCTGAGACTCCCGTGATGAAGCCTCAAAGTCCGGTTCTGGGTATCCTAAGGCCCTGGAGGGTCGAGTCAGCAACAAGATCTCACAGGTGCCAGTACTGCAGGTAAGGCTGCTTACACATTGCATTTTTAGGATCCATGGCTGTCCGTTGTAAAGCTGAAAGCCACGGATCTGATTTGGCTCCATGTTTCCCTATGAGCACGGATTGGTCCTCTATTGCCGTCCGATTTGTGGCAGATGCGATTCTGTCTGATTTTTTGCTGTACCCAGAATCAGAGACTGCTCCGGGGCACAGCGGACCAAATCAGACAGAATCGAGTCCGGCATCATCCACGGCCATTATCATGGGGGCCTATGGAGCGCAGGTCCGGGAAAACATCGGATCATTCCGGACCCGATTTTAGTGTACTGCGCATGCTCCGTACTACAACTGCTCTGTACCTGTGTAATTTCACTTCCTCGATGTATATACATACACTATATACATATACAATATAGATACATTATATACATACATACACAATATACATACACTATATACATATACAATATACATACACTATATACATACACTATATACATATACAATATAGATACATTATATACATACATTATATACATACACAATATACATATACAATATACATACACTATATACATATACAATATACATATACAATATACATACACTATATACATATACAATATACATGCACTATATACATATACAATATACATATACAATATACATACACTATATACATATACAATATACATGCACTATATACATATACAATATACATACACTATATACATACACTATATACATACATTATATACATACATTATATACATACACAATATACATATACAATATACATACACTATATACATATACAATATACATATACACTATATACATATACAATATACATATACAATATACATACACTATATACATATACAATATACATGCACTATATACATATACAATATACATACACTATATACATACACTATATACATACATTATATACATACATTATATACATACACAATATACATATACAATATACATACACTATATACATATACAATATACATATACACTATATACATATACAATATACATATACAATATACATACACTATATACATATACAATATACATACACTATATACATATACAATATACATGCACTATATACATATACAATATACATACACTATATACATACACTATATACATACATTGCAGAAGTAAAATTAAATGAAATGAGTTGGTGGACAGGGTAGGGTGTACTCCGATACCAGGACAGGTTACTACTTCAGTGGGGATCACGGCTGGTCGGGTCCCGGTCCCGTGTCCTGGACACTCAATGACTGATGTGGTGATAATGATGGGGGATTATTATACGTGACGCCACCTGTGGTACCTGGTAATGTGGTTACCAGTGCTGTGGCCGGTCGCTGGGATGATGGAGGTGCAGCTCAGTGTAGTACAGCCCCCCACAGGTGGAGCTTTACCTCAGGGCAGTGGGGTGGATGAGGGGAGTCGTAGTCCTTGGCTCTGTGCTGCTGTAGGAGCCTCTGAGGCGACGAATAATTGATGCAGAGACACCAATAGCCCAAACAGTTGTTTACTGGTACCAGATGGATCATTAGGTACACGGCACAGTCTAGTTTTGTTGCACAGGTTTTGGGGTCACCACAGAGTCAGTCACAGGCGCCTTCCATCACTTTCTCAGTCTTGTTCCTTTATGGCTCTTTTGGCTCCTTGCACTCACACTCTTGAGTCTGGTTTCTGGTCCCGGGGTCTCTCTTACTTGTCAGTGTCTTGAGCTCGGCTATGGGACAGAGGTTGGACTACTTTCATGGGTGCGCACAGCCTGCCGCTCAGCAGTTTGGGATGCAGTACCTCCCTGTGGCGTCCCGCTAGAGGGGGCGCCACTAAAGCAAGTGTTAAAAATAAATACAAAATCTCTCCGGCGTGTCCAGTGATGCGCGGCATCTAGCTCAAAGGGCTTAAGGACTTGGCGGGGAGGGGCTACCTAATCAGCTGATCAGTCACGTGACCGGCCAGGTCCTTAAGCCCTTGGAACTAGATGGTGCACATCGCTGGACACTCCGGAGAGGCCACATTCGATCCGGTCCTTTCCTGTCTTTGGGGTCCTGCAAAAAGTAGGATCCCCACGGACAGGAAAACATTGAAATGTGAAAGCGGGCAAATGAGTGGAGGACAGAGGAGTCTCTTGTAGATGACGTTACAGGTCTATGAGAGCCAGGAACCTCACTTGTTCATAGGGGCCAAATACTGATGTTACAACATAATTTGAGAAAAGCATTGTTTCCAGATTATCAGGATTAGTTCTCTCATTCTGTCTCTCATGGTTGAGGTCACCTATGATGTCAATTCCAGGCCGCCCTCATCTCTATAAGGGGGAGAACGCGCACAATGGGGGGAGGACTAAATACTTTTTCCCCACTGTAACCCAGCTTTCCTGGGCTCCTGACATGTGGATGTGGCGAGTACCGCAGCAGCCTGAGCTATGACTGGGATTATGGTATAACATCACATTCTGGACTCGGGGAAAGCTGTGGATGTTGCAGATACATTTATTTATGGGATGAGTTCCATCATGTGATAGAGCTGCACTTCCCTCCAGCCTCCATCAGATGGCGCTCCTGAATAGCTCTCCGCACTCTGGGCACTGAGTCTGTGTGAAATGGTTAATAGCTAATCTGGGCTGTGTAATCCATCTCTGCTATACATAGCTGCCAATGTAAATCTGACTATGGGCCTGTACAGTGGGGTTAATGGATAACCAACCTCTGTGCACAAGTATTTCCTGGACCCATCAATACAAAGTGACTGATCCATGGAGGTGACAGCCCCGGGCCCATGATGGAGCTGACAGCCCCAGGCCCATGGTGGAGCTGACAGCCGGGCCCATGATGGAGCTGACAGCCCCGGGCCCATGATGGAGGTGACAGCCCCGGGCCCATGATGGAGCTGACAGCCCCGGGCCCATGATGGAGCTGACAGCCCCGGGCCCATGATGGAGCTGACAGCCCGGGCCCATGATGGAGCTGACAGCCGGGCCCATGATGGAGCTGACAGCCCCAGGCCCATGATGGAGCTGACAGCCCGGGCCCATGATGGAGCTGACAGCCCCGGGCCCATGATGGAGGTGATAGCCCAGGCCCATGGTGGAGCCGACAGCCCCGGGCCCATGATGGAGCTGACAGCCCAGGCCCATGATGGAGGTGATAGCCCAGGCCCATGATGGAGCTGACAGCCCCGGGCCCATGATGGAGCTGACAGCCCCGGGCCCATGGTGGAGCTGACAGCCGAGGCCCATGATGGAGCTGACAGCCCGGGCCCATGGTGGTGCTGACAGCCCGGGCCCATGGTGGTGCTGACAGCCCCGGGCCCATGATGGAGCTGACAGCCCCGGCCCATGATGGAGCTGACAGCCCCGGCCCATGATGGAGCTGACAGTCCCGGGCCCATGATGGAGCTGACAGCCCGGGCCCATGATGGAGCTGACAGCCCCGGGCCCATGGTGGAGCTGACAGCCCCGGGCCCATGATGGAGCTGACAGCCCCGGGCCCATGATGGAGCTGACAGCCCCGGGCCCATCACTAAAATCAGAACTGATGGATAAAGACAGCACCGTAAGCCTGTCCTCATCACCGAAATCCTGATTTATATCTGATAACACGAGGCCTCACCGTCCTGACACTGCCCCATCGCTGGGGACATGGGGCTGCGGCTCACAGAGGTGGCAGACAACAGAGAACAATAGCCTCTGTTAGCGCTATACACCACCCAGTGCAACTTTATAATAGATTCTATATATAAATTATTCTAGATCTCTGCTTGCTGCCAGTTACTGCCAGTCTTAGAAAAGTCTTAGAAAACCTCTTGTAATCTAATACGTCTTGTATCTGACAGTGTGCGGCCATTGCCACCAATCTGTGAGAGGAGCAGCCCGCGATACACACTTATACATGGTGTTAGTATTTATTGGCCTTCAGCTCAGTATCATGCCGTGGCAACCTATGGATGAACACTCTGTAGGAAGATTGGTTTTGTGCTTCTCCAAGCCTAGATAGGTCTATCAGGGTGTTCTCCAAAACGAGATAGGGCCTTCAGGGTCTTCTCCAAGCCTAGATAGGTCTACCAGGGTGTTCTCCAAGACTAGATAGGGCCTCCAGGGTCTTCTCCAGGCCTAGTTAGCACCTCCAGGGTCTTCTCCAGGCCTAGTTAGCACCTCCAGGGTCTTTTCCAAGCCTAGATAGGTCAACCAGAGTTTTCTCCAAGCCTAGATAAGCCTATTAGGGTCTTCTTCAAGCCTACATAGGTCCACCAGGGTCTACTCCAAACCTAGATAGGTCCACTAGGGTCTTCTCCAAGGCTAGATAAGTCCTCCAGGGTCTTCTCCAAGCCTAGATAAGTATATTAGGGTCTTCTCCAAGCCTAGATAGGTCCCCCAGATTCTTCTCCAATCCTAGATAGGTCCGCAAGGGTCCACCATAGGTCCACCCCAGTGGACTTATCTAGGTTTGGAGAAGACTCTGGTGGACTTATATAGGGTTGGAGTAGACCCTGGTGGATCTATCTAGGCTTGGAGAAGACCCTGGTGGGCCTATCTAGGCTTGGAGCAGACCCTGGTGGGCCTATCTAGGCTACAAGCAGACCCTAGAGGGCCTATCTAGGCTTGGAGAAGACCATGATGGACCTATATAGGTCTGGAGAAAACCCTAATGGACCTTTCTAAGCTTGGAGAAGATCCTAGTGGACCTTATGTGTTTTTGTGGGTCACCTGCTCACATGGGTGTAGTATGATCCAGACTCTCTTGACATGGGTGTAGAGAGGTCCAGATACCCTCACATTGATTTACTGGGGTCTTGGCTCACCCTAAATGTTGTTTTTTTCTGATTTGGTTCCCCTTACATGGTTGTATGGGGTCTGTGCTCACCTGACATGGGTGTATGGCGTCCGCACTCACCTGACAGGGATGTATGGCGTCCGCACTCACCTGACATGGGTGTATGGGGTCCGCACTCCCCTGACATGGGTGTATGGGGTCCGCACTCCCCTGACATTGGTGTATGGGGTCTGCACTCACCTGACATCGGTGTATGGGTCCGCACTCGCCTGACATGGGTGTATGGGGTCCGCACTCCCCTGACATGGGTGTATGGGGTCTGCACTCACCTGACATGGGTGTATGGGTCTGCACTCACCTGACATGGGTGTATGGGGTCCGCACTCCCCTGACATGGGTGTATGGGGTCTGCACTCACCTGACATGGGTGTATGGGTCTGCACTCACCTGACATGGATGTGTGGGGTCCGCACTCACCTGACATGGGTGTATGGGTCCGCACTCACCTGACATGGGTGTATGGGTCCGCACTCACCTGACATGGGTGTATGGGTCCGCACTCACCTGACATGGGTGTATGGGTCCGCACTCACCTGACATGGATGTATGGGTCCGCACTCACCTGACATGGATGTATGGGGTCTGCACTCACCTGACATGGGTGTATGGGTCCGCACTCACCTGACATGGGTGTATGGGTCCGCACTCACTTGACATTGGTGTATGGGTCCGCACTCACCTGACATTGGTGTAAGGGTCCGCACTCACCTGACATGGGTGTATGGGGTCCGCACTCACCTGACATGGATGTATGGGGTCTGCACTCACCTGACATGGGTGTATGGGTCCGCACTCACCTGACATGGGTGTATGGGTCCGCACTCACCTGACATGGGTGTATGGGTCCGCACTCACCTGACATGCGTGTATGGGGTCCGCACTCACCTTAAATCGGTGTGTGGGGTCTGCACTCACCTGACATGGGTGTATGGGGTCTGCACTCACCTGACATGGGTGTATGGGGTTAGCGCTAACCTTACATGGGTGTATGGGGTCCGCATTCACCTGACATTGGTGTGTGGGGTTCATGCCCACCTGACATGGGTCTATGGGGTCCGCGCTCAAATTACATGTGTGTATGGGGTCTGCGCTTACCTGACATGGGTGTATGGGGTCCGCCCTCACCTGACATGGGTGTATGGGGTCCACACTCACCTGACAGGGATGTATGGGGTCCGCACTCAGCTGACATGGGTGTATGGGGTCCGCACTCACCTGACATGGATGTGTGGGGTCCGCACTCTCATGGGTGTATGGGTCCGCACTCACCTGACAGGGATGTGTGGGGTCCGCACTCTCATGGGTGTATGGGGTCCGCACTCACCTGACATGGGTGTATGGGGTCCGCACTCACCTGACATTGGTGTATGGGGTCTGTGCTCACCTGATATGGGTGTATGGGGTCTGCACTCACCTGACATGGGTGTATGGGGTCCGCACTCACCTGACATGGATTTATGGGGTCCGCACTCCCCTGACATGGGTGTATGGGGTCCGCACTCACCTGACAGGGATGTATGGGGTCCGCACTCACCTGACATGGGTGTATGGGTTCCGCACTCACCTGACATGGATGTGTGGGGTCCGCACTCACCTTCCATGGGTGTATGGGGTCCGCACTCACCTTCCATGGGTGTATGGGGTCCGCACTCACCTGACATGGATTTATGAGGTCCGCACTCCCCTGACATGGGTGTATGGGGTCCGCACATCCCCTGACAGGGATGTATGGGGTCCGCACTCAGCTGACATGGGTGTATGGGGTCCGCACTCACCTGACATGGATGTGTGGGGTCCGCACTCACCTTCCATGGGTGTATGGGGTCCGCACTCACCTTCCATGGGTGTATGGGGTCCGCACTCACCTGACATGGATTTATGGGGTCCGCACTCACCTGACATGGATTTATGGGGTCCGCACTCCCCTGACATGGGTGTATGGGGTCCGCACTCCCCTGACATGGGTGTATGGGGTCCGCACTCCCCTGACATGGGTGTATGGGGTCCGCACTCACCTGACATGGATTTATGGGGTCCGCACTCCCCTGACATGGGTGTATGGGGTCCGCACTCACCTGACAGGGATGTATGGGGTCCACACTCACCTGACATGGTTGTATGGGGTCTGCACTCACCTGACATGGGTGTATGGGGTCCTCACTCACCTGAAATGTGTGTATGGGTCCGCACTCACCTGACATGGGTGTATGGGGTCCGCACTCACCTGACATGGATGTATGGGGTCCGCACTCCCCTGACATGGGTGTATGGGGTCCGCACTCACCTGACAGGGATGTATGGGGTCCGCACTCAGCTGACATGGGTGTATGGGGTCCGCACTCACCTTACATGGCTGTGTGGGGTCCGCACTCACCTTCCATGGGTGTATGGGGTCCGCACTCACCTGACAGGGATGTATGGGGTCTGCACTCACCTGACATGGATGTGTGGGGTCCGCACTCACCTTCCATGGGTGTACGGGGTTCGCACTCTCATGGGTGTATGGGGTCCGCACTCACCTGACATGGGTGTATGGGTCCGCACTCACCTGACATGGGTGTATGGGGTCCGCACTCACCTGACATGGGTGTATGGGTCCGCACTCACCTGACATGGGTGTATGGGTCCGCACTCACCTGACATGGGTGTATGGGGTCCGCACTCACCTGACATGGGTGTATGGGGTCCGCACTCCCCTGACATGGGTGTATGGGGTCCGCACTCCCCTGACATGGGTGTATGGGGTCCGCACTCCCCTGACATGGGTGTATGGGGTCCGCACTCACCTGACAGGGATGTATGGGGTCCGCACTCAGCTGACATGGGTGTATGGGGTCCGCACTCATCTTCCATGGGTGTATGGGGTCCGCACTCACCTGACATGGGTGTATGGGTCCGCACTCTCCTGACATGGGTGTATGGGGTCCGCGCTCACCTGACATGGGTGTATGGGGTCCGCGCTCACCTGACATTGGTGTATGGGTCCGCGCTCACCTGACATGGGTGTATGGGGTCCGCGCTCACCTGACATTGGTGTATGGGTCCGCGCTCACCTGACATGGGTGTATGGGGTCTGCACTCTACTGACATGGGTGTATGGGGTCCGCGCTCACCTGACATTGGTGTATGGGTCCGCGCTCACCTGACATGGGTGTATGGGGTCCGCGCTCACCTGACATTGGTGTATGGGTCCGCGCTCACCTGACATGGGTGTATGGGGTCCGCACTCACCTGACATGGGTGTATGGGGTCCGCGCTCACCTGACATTGGTGTATGGGGTCCGCACTCACCTGACATGGGGGGCTGGTTACCACTTTCATCCCTCCCATGTATAACATTGCATTACTCTTCCCTGCAGTCCGCAGCCTTTGATCCTCTCTCAGGCTCTAGGCTACTTGTGTTGTTGGGCCCCCCGCTGTTTGGACACAAACACACAGGGTCCCCATGAAAGGCCGTGGATTGTCAGTTCCTGTGACAAGCTTTGCCTCCTTGTAGCAGTCTGCTCCTTAGACATGAAGCAGCTGTATTAGTGTTCATGATGAATAACCCTTATCCTCACAATTAGTAACAATGTATCATTTACATCTCTCTACAGCCGGTCCCCCCTTGCTGGGGCCTATTCACTGGTAAAATGGTAGCCGCGGGGGTCCCCGGGACCACTCTCACCACTCCCACATGTACAGTTTACAATAGTAGGTGTATATGAGTACACGTAGTCTGTATAATGGAGGCGCGGGTCACTGGAGGGGTGCACTACACAAATATAGTTATGTATTATTGGGGCGGGTAGGCTCCAAAAAATGAATGAAAAATTACTTAAAAGTCTCTTGAAAATCTCACCCCCTCCGCTGGTCATACGTTCAGCCCTTCAGGCTTTTTCCTGCTTCAGGCTTTGTGCACACAGTGCATTTCTTGGTGCAAAGTCAATGAGAATTCTGAAGTGTTCCGCACATGTTCCTTACAGGAAAAAAATCTGTATTTTGTAAACTCCAGTGTAATTTTTCCTGTAATTTTCAGCGCTTCCACTCATTACCTTCATTCATGGCAAAAAACAGCAGATGCACCAAATATTCAGCGAGCCCTCATAGCCTTATGGCCTCTTTACACGTCCCGATATCGTCCCAATATTGGATACAATGGCACGGGAGCGCGCACATTTTTGGCAGTAATCCAACATCGCATAGGAGATGATACACAGGGAGATATCGGCAGGCAACACAACTGCGATGTCTACACCCCCTTGTACGCACGAACCAGGGAACGACCATAGGGGATGTTGTACTTCATAGCGTCGTTGGGCTGTCACACAGCAGGATCCGGCCAGATCGTCCATCCAATATCAGGCAGTTGGAGAGCCTGCTCATTCCTTCCCCGATATCGTTTTGGCATCGTTCCTGCATCAAATTGGTCATTTACACCCACACAACGCACGAACGATATCGGGGCCAGCACACGAACCACGTGACTTTTTATCGGAGTTGGACGCCGATATCGGGACGTGTAAAGCGGCCATTAAGTTATGAAAAATATCTGATAGAAAACGCTTCTTTCTGAGCCGCTCCTTTGTTGCCTTGGCTGTATGTTTTGGGTCATTGTGGTGCTGGAAGACCCAGCCACGACCCATTGTTAATGTCCTGGCAGAGAGAAAGAGGTTGTCACTCAGTATTTTACGGTACATTTGTGGCGCCCCGCAACGAGTGCGTCACAGGAGTATATTGCAGCCCAGACTGCAGATGTAATATTCTCTGACTAAGCAATGACATGGTTAACCTCAGAGCTCCATACCCTACATGCACATCAGCATAGAGGGCCAATAAGGTCCTGGTGGGTGGAGTGTTGTGGTAGTGTGTAGTGGAGAAGTTAGTGAAAAGAAGAAGTAGAACTCTCTGCAAGAATGTAGGAGTGTAGGAGAAGGAGGAAGGAGCAGAACGTGGCCGGGAGGAACGTAGGAGAGGGGGGTCCTGCACAGTTCCGTGCAGCCCCTAGGCCACCACCACCGGTTGGGTGCCATTACCCGGTGCCTCAACAACCAGACTCTGGGCAACCATATGCGGGTCCAAAACACACCTGTGCCCATCTACAACCGGATTACTGGTTCCGAAGCTGGGAGTCGTTTATCACTGCTATGCAAACCAGGAGTGGAGGGACCACTCTACAGGAGTACCCCACCGCCGCCGCAAACAGAGCCGTCTTGCCAGCGGAGTACCCACCAAAAGGACCCAGATTACCCCTCACACCGGAACGTACACACCGGCAGGGCAATATAAGTAGTCCCTTGTACCCGACCATGGCACTCAAAGGCGACATCGGCAACTCACCTAGAATAAGTTAGAATGGAGGAACACCGCGGAGCTCTGAGAAACACCGGTCATTGCTAAAGTCCACCCGGTCCGTTACCCGTTAACTGTATGCCATGTACTGCCTGGTTACAGTAAAATACCCGTTACAGAGACTATCAGTGTCCGTGCCTTTTTCAGAACTGTCTATCTCCGCATGCTAGAACTACTGCAGCTGCCTCACAACATCTTGTGCAGCTCCTAGCTCCGGGGACTTCCGCTCGTCCTGTGGGGAGCGTCCCATCTTGCTGCATTCCATCCCCCGGAGGCCCAAGCAGCGCCGGTGGACATCATCGGAACTCTCACAGGTGGCGTCACGACTTGAAACAACCTTTTAAATTTGTTCAGCCAACTCTTTATTGATTCTGGACTACCAGCCTATGGTTGCAGGCGCGGTTCCGTGACAGGAGGAGAAGAAACGCCTGCCCCGTGAAGGCCCGGCTATGGTGAGTCACATGGCTCCATCTATTGTCCCATTGATGAGGTGAAGTCGTCCTGTGCCCTTAACAGAGAAACACCCCAAAGCATAATGTTCCCCCCGCCATGCCTGACTGTGGGGATGGTGTTCTTCTGTGGGTCATAGGCAGCATTTCTCTTCCTCCAAACACGGCGAGCTGAGCTAATGCCAAAGATCTCAATGTTTGTCACCTCTGAGCACAGCAGCTTCTCCCAATCATCTCACAATCACCAAGGTGTCATTGGTACCTTCAGATGGGGGCAATGTGCTTTCTGGAGCAGGGGGACTGTGCGGCCCTGCAGGATTTAATCTATTACGGTGTAATGTGTTACCAATGGTTTTCTTGGTGACAGTGGTTCCAGCTGCCCTGAGATCAGTAACAAGTTCCCCCCGTGTAGTTTTAGGCTGATCTCTCCCCTCCTCATGATCCTGGATCCCCCTGTGTAGATTTAGGCTGATCTCTCCCCTTCCTCATGATCCTGGATCCCCCTGTGTAGATTTAGGCTGATCTCTCCCCTCCTCATGATCCTGGATCCCCCTGTGTAGTTTTAGGCTGATCTCTCCCCTCCTCATGATCCTGGATCCTCCTGTGTAGATTTAGGCTGATCTCTCCCCTCCTCATGATCCTGGATCCCCCCTGTGTAGATTTAGGCTGATCTCTCCCCTCCTCATAATCCTGGATCCCCCCCGTGTAGATTTAGGTTGATCTCTCCCCTCCTCATGATCCTGGATCCCCCTGTGTAGATTTAGGCTGATCTCTCCCCTCCTCATGATCCTGGATCCCCCTGTGTAGATTTAGGCTGATCTCTCCCCTCCTCATGATCCTGGATCCCCCCGTGTAGTTTTCGGCTGATCTCTCCCCTCCTCATGATCCTGGATCCCCACGAGGTAAGATGTTACATGGAGCCCCAGATGGATGTGGATTGACCACATTGTGTATTTCCTCCATTCTCTCCCTATTGCCCCCACAGGTGTCTCTTCTCCCCCAGCTTTGTCTTCCTTATGGTCTTGTAGCACATTCCAGCCTTGTGCAGGTCTAGGATCTTTTCCCTGACATCCTTACACAGCTCTGTGCTCTTCCCATGTTGTAGAGGTTAGAGGTGACTGATTCATTGTGTGGACAGGAGTCTTTATACAGGTGACACATCAGCTTAGTGGTTTAAGTCCAGCACCAGCCAAAATTGATTGGCGGATGGGAGATTTAAACCGTGCGGTCATGTGACAACCCAATCAGCTGATCGGTCCTATGACCGCAACACCAGGTCCTTAAACCTCGGGAGCTAGACGGCGCGGGACACACACCGGAAAGGTGAGGATGTGTTTTTTTTTTTTGTTTTTTTTTAACCCTTTGTAAGTTGATTTCACTTCCGCAATGTATGTATATACATTGCAGAAGTGAAATTAAAGGGGAACAGAGCAGTTGTAGTGTTGAGCATGCTCAGTACACTAAAATCAGGTCCGGGAAACGATCCGATGTTTTCCCGGATCCGCGCTCCATAGGCCTCCATGTTATTTGCCGTGGATCTTGTCGGATCCGATTCAGTCCGATTTGGTCCGCTGTGCCCAAAATCTGAGCAGTTTCCGATTTTGGGTACAGCAAAAAATTGGACACAATCGGATCTGACACAAATCGGATGCCATTAAGAGCAAATCCGATCAGATCCGTTGCCCATGGGGATACATGGGGGCCAAATCGGATCCGTGGCTATTAGTTTTACAACGGACAGCCACGGATTGCCAAAAATTGCAATGTGAAAGCAGCCTTAGATTTGTATTCATTTACCTGGATGATATTTTGATTCAGGAGAAGAGTTGTAGCCAAACCATTGCCTGATATGACTAAGAGAAGAACCGCTTCTTATTTCCCTTGGTTTAATTATACTGGGACTTATCTGTTATCTCCTCTGATCTAAGAATATTAAGGCTCTTAATGAAGTGCATAATGTCATTTTAGCTGGGTATCCAGGTGTTATGAATGTACTCAACCCAAACCCGGATAGAGGGAGAAATAAAGTCTACAACACAACAGCCGCACTCACACCCTACTAGTTCCTAAACAAAATAGAAGATCCTTAGCTACTCAACTGAAAACACCAACTCAGACCTGGCTACCTGAAAGGCCATCGAGAGGTTCCTCGTACGTCCTAAGGAGGCCCCTACAGATATAAATAATAATAATATTTATTCATTTATATAGCGCTATTAATTCCATAGCACAGTAATGCTGTCCCTATTGAGGCTCACAATCTAAGCATCCTATCAGTATGTCTTTACAATGTGGGAAGAAACCGGACTGCCCGGAGGAAACCCACGCAAACACGGGGAGAACATACAAACTCCTCACAGATAATGTCCTTGGCGGGATGTGAACCCAGGCCACAGTGCATAAAACTAGAGAACGAGTATGTGCACGGGTAGATGGGGAACCAAGGTGAGGAACTTCACGGACCCCGACACAGAAAGGGCACTTTCACTTCCGCATACATTGTGGAAGTGAAATGAAGTAAAAGAAGGGTTAAAAAAAAATTAATGCTCACCTCTCCAGCGTGTCCCCCGATGCCTCCATGTAGCTCCCAACAAGGACCTGGCGGGGCGGAGCAAGCCGATCAGCTGATTGGTCACATGACCATATCAGCTGAGCGGTTTAAACCCTGCGCCCGCCAAAACTGATCGGTGTGCGGGAGATTTAAACCGCTCAGCTGATGCCGGTCATGTGACTGATCAGCTGATCAGCTTGCTCTACCCCGCCAGGTCCTTGTCGGGAGCTACATGGAGGCATCGGGGACACGCCGGAGAGGTGAGCATTAATTTTTTTTGTTTTTAACCCTTCTGTTAATTAATTTCACTTCCGCAATATATGTATATACATTGCGGAAGTGAAATTAGACCGTGCAGAGCAGTTTTAGTGTTGAGCATGTGATCCTGTGTTTTCTGGGACCCGTGCTCCATAGGCCCCCATGTTAAAGGCTGCGGATCGGGTCAGATCCGATTCGGTCTGATTTGGTCCGCTGTGCCCAAAATCGGAGCAGAAAATCGGACACAATCGGATCCGACACAAATCAGATGATATTAAGGGCAAATCCGATGTGATCCGATGCCCATAGGGACACATGGGGGCTAAATCGGATCAGTGGCTGTCCGTTCTACAATGGACAGCCCCGGACTGGACTCTGCAGTGGTTTGAAGCCAGCCTTATCTGTAATCCATTAGACATATCACCCCCTCTATGACTCCGTTCTCATCTTCCTCAATGGAGTCATTTCTGTTCTCCTAATTGTGGAAGGATAAGGACTGGAGTATGAAGGATCCGAGCTGCTCCATATAACTAACTTCTCTTCCAACAATGGATCCTTATTGATAAAGTCCAGACCCAGAGCGTTGTGTGCTCCAGATTATAAACCTTCTGTGTATGGTCCTCCCAGGCGGCGCTCATCTTCATCATCGCCTATAGATATTGGTATGGATGTTGGTTTCTCTATGTCTAGTGATCGGCCAGATACTATGAGGACTTGTGGGGGCAGAAGCCCCGAGGATGAGACTGGGCACATTAGTGTGCTGGTCTCTATAGCTTTCATCCAGGCTGGTATCCATCCATCTTCTTCTTATACAATGCCTCCTCAGCCATCACCAGGGTTAATCTTTAATCTCCCTCCCAATCCATCTCCCCTCATCACACTGTACTCGGGGCATTGAGGAGAGGGGTTAATGGATAACTTTAGGGGATCCGTCATACTGTAAGTAGAGGAGATTCCTCATCTCAGTCTTCCCTCCTGTAATAAGTCATTGAGAGCTCAGGACGTGTCCACCATTAATGGATCCTGATTATTATAAATGAAGGTTGTGGGGATAATGGTGCGGAGGCCGTCATGGAGTGGTGGTCATTATGGGGCAGCACCAGGACAATGCTGGGGGGTAATTATTGATAGGACTCACACTTGTCCCATTAATTTATTACTAGGAGGTGACAGGAGACACGAGAGCAGTGGCCGCCCCTAGACGAGTGTCATAAATCTGCCTATATGAAGCCTGGTCTATGGAGGGAGGTGTCACACTCACACTTGTAGTTCATGGTCAGTGATGGCCATTATAGGGGAGGCAATTCTTCTGTGGAAATCCATGTCCTATGCTCCAAAACTGGGGACCTTAGGAGGTTGGGAGAGGACCCAAGTGAGAACTGTGATGGCAAAGCAGGCAAAGAAGTAACATGGGGTGCAGAAACCCCGGTATGAGGCCGGGGGCCAAGGCTCTACGTTACTTCTGGGACTATTCACAATGGGAGATGTGATTATATATGTGATGATGATGATGATGATGATGATGATGATGAAGGTCATTGTGTCCATGGCAGGAGGTCACCCCGCGTCTGTGGCCACAGACCAGACATCTCCGGGCCTTTGTGCCTTGGTAAATGGTTAACACGGCAGTGACGGGCCGCCGGTTCACCATCATGGGATCAGACTCTTTGTTTAGTCTGAAGTGTCCACCAGTGATTTACAGCCGGGTCTGGACTGACAACCATTAATGTCTGGGACAGACTGAACTTAAGGGAAATCTGCCCACCATGGCATCCTTACACCTTGTACGCCAGATCTTCATGTCCTAAAATTCTCTGACCAATGTTAGTCAACGAGGCAGAACAGATCCCCTACTGATCCTCAGCCGGATTCGGCATGCTGCGAGTGGTCGTATTTATGAGGGTCGCCAATGCAAGTCAATGGGTGCGACAAAAATCATGCGTAACACGGACCATGTATTGTTTCCAAGGAATAAACAAAGATAAAGCTATAGATAACTAGATGACAGAAATATATTACATAGAATACATAGATATCCTGCAACTATGTAATGTCCACCTCCCTACATATCATACTTGGCACTCTTTAGGATCTTTGCTGTTTGTCGTGACGTCACCTGTAGATTCCGGCGATGGGACACCAGCGCCGCTTCAGTCCTCCGGAGGGCGATGGTCCTGTAGCTTTGATGGAACAGCTCCCTGCAGGTGGAGCTGGGCCTCCGAGGCAGGAGTGCACCGGTGATGGTGATGCAGTCTGTACAGTAGATGATCAGCAGTGCAGTAATAGAACAAACACACGGAGACTCTGTCACTCTACCCGGGTACTTTACTGGAACAGTTCTGATGACAATGCAGTTCACAGTGGAATACAGTCTTTTGCCTGAGGTAGCTGTCACCAGGAGCTGCAAGATCTCTGGGAGACTCCCATGGCATGCCTTCTCTTGACTATCCGAGGTCCTGCTGCTGATTCCTGTCCTTGCACTACCCTCTAACTACCAGGCCCGTTGGGGTGCTGATGAGTTCCCATGCTCCCCAGCTCTTAAGAAGGGGCTCGACTTTTGGTGGGCAATCCTTGTCTGGTGGTGCTGTATGAACAGGATGTCGGGGCCGGTAGACTGACCCGCGACTGCTGGTATTAACGGCTCAGGTGCTAGACTCTCTGCATCGCGTCCTCGAAGCCGCCTCCCCGTGGGGGACCAGGGTTTCCCCTCCGGTGTATGGGCGCTCTGGTATGGCCCCTCCTGGGCTGCCTTTTCTACTCTCAGGCCCCCTCTCTCGGAGACCCCTTTCCTCTCTCAGGGCTCCCTTTCCTTCTTCTCCTCCTCACAGTAAACTAGAACTCCCTGTTTTTCTACCTCCCTCCTCCCCTAACTCTCCCCCCAGGACTGGGCTCCAACCATTTGCCTAGGCTTGAGTGTGGGAGTGCCGGGATGGGAGCCTCCTACAAACCTTGCATTCCCACTGTGACAGGGATAACCGCACACTCTTTTATGGGTGCAGTACCCCAACTGTGACGCCTGACCAGTGGGACGCTACACAGTCCACAGCCCCCCCAGAAGTGAGCATCACATTCTTGCTCCAATTCTGGCACTCTACCTCAGCTTTTCACAATGCCTTGGTGTGGTGGCATTCGGGGTAATGGTCTATGGGGTTGATGTCAGCTGTGTAATGTTATGTGGCATTTAGCCCTGGTGATAGTAATGTAGAGACGTCTATCAGATACCGCCATTACTAACGAAGTAGGTGTGAAGAAAAAAAGCACAGACACTAAAATAGTGTATTTAAAAAAACAACCCTCCAATTCATTCGCTCTTTCACCCAAAAAAAAAAAAGCCCATGTAAGTCCAACATAGTCCAGGGAATCCAACTGAGCCCACAATTAGAAACCTGAAAGACATAAAAAGAGAGAAATAAAAGCAAGAGAATGTCCCTTATTCACCAATTTATTGCAAACTGACGTAACCCAGTGGTTCCCATGACATTTCTTGATTACGTAGATCAAAGGCTATGGAGTGAGGCTCTATAGACTTTGAGCAACAGCCACTCATGGCTCATACTGCACTCTACAACACCCTGCAGCTGTGATGAGCGGTGATATGTCATTGCTCATCACAATCATTTGGTGTTGCAGAGTGCAGCGTGAGGCATGAGTGGCTGCTTCTCAAAGTCTATAGAGCCTCATTCTGAGGCTCCTTGGTCTGCGGTCTACAGAATCATGGAACATTGTGCACTACATCGGACATGGGAACTTTGATTTCTTATAAATTGGTGAATGAGGTACTCTTTTTTTTCCATGGTTCTTTTTGAGTCTTTCAGACTTCCATCTCTGGACTACATCATATTTCCTGGACTACAGTGATCCTGCATGGTTTGTTTGTTTTTTACATAAATTGGTCAACCAGAAAAAGAGTCAGAGAGCATTTTTTCAAATAAAGTTTTTGTGTCTGTGTTTTTTTCTTTTTACTTACTGTGTTAGTAATGAGTGTGTCTGATGGATGCCTTTCCAATACTAGCACCAGGGTTTGATGCCAGCTGACTACACAGCTGACATCAACCCCATAAACAGTTATCCCGATTGCCACCACATCAGGGCATCGGGACGAGTTAAGGCAAAGTGCCAGAATTGGCACAACTAATGTGATGCGCCACTTCTGGGGCCACAGCAAGCTGGTATACTTAGGCTGGGAAGGAACAACTATCTATGGATTATTACTTATGTATTTAATAGATTAAACTAGGCTAAACACTCTACAATACCACATGAAAGACACTAAAGGGCGCAAGAGTATAATATGTAGGGAGGTGGCACATTATATAGGAGCAGGATATCTATCTATCTATCTATCTATCTATCTATCTATCTATCTATCTATCTATCCTTAGTGTTATTCCTTCTATCATTATTATCCATTTTAGGGCTAGATATGATGGCACGTGAGCTCACATTCTATTCTCACATTGATCAGGAGTTTTCTTTGCAGGACGTCTTTTCCCGTCCTTTTATCCCCAGATTTGGTGGATCTGATCTCTTCGTATACAGATGATCTGATCATGGGTGATCATGAATCTGGGTGCAATGTACGTGACCGTCGTGGCCTGGATTGTCCCTCCTTGTCTTCATGGCTGATGATGGATCCTGTAATTATCCTCCATCCATCTTCTTTCCTCCTTGTATAAAGCCTCGTCTCCTTCCTCATCCACTGTCATCTCTCAAAGTGACCGGGTTAATCTTTAATCCACGCCCCAATCCATCTCCCCTGATCCCGGGCTCGGGGCATTGAGAGCAGGGGTTAATAGTTAACTTGGGGGTTCAGTCATACTGTAAGTGAAGAAATGCCTCATCCTCACACAGAGGAATCAATCTTCCCTCCTGTAAGAAATCCCCTCCGAGGAGGCAGCTCTGATGATTGAGAAACAGCGCAACATCGCTTCATCCAGAATATACATATATATGGTCAATCCTTCCACCATTCACCATACCATTACATGCCCCGGACTCATCATCACACCCAACACTCCGGAATATACATATATATGGTCAATCCTTCCACCATTCACCATGCCATTACATGCTCCGGACTCATCATCACACCCAACACTCCGGAATATACATATATATGGTCAATCCTTCCACCATTCACCATGCCATTACATGCTCCGGACTCATCATCACACCCAACACTCCGGAATATACATATATATGGTCAATCCTCCCACCATTCACCATGCCATTACATACCCCGGACTCATCATCACACCCAACACTCCGGAATATACATATATATGGTCAATCCTTCCACCATTCACCATGCCATTACATACCCCGGACTCATCATCACACCCAACACTCCGGAATATACATATATATGGTCAATCCTTCCACCATTCACCATGCCATCACATGCCCCGGACTCATCATCACACCCAACACTCCGGAATATACACATATATGGTCAATCCTTCCACCATTCACCATGCCATTACATGCCCCGGACTCATCATCACACCCAACACTCCGGAATATACATATATATGGTCAATCCTTCCACCATTCACCATGCCATTACATGCCCCGGACTCATCATCACACCCAACACTCCGGAATATACATATATATGGTCAATCCTTCCACCATTCACCATGCCATTACATGCCCCGGACTCATCATCACACCCAACACTCCGGAATATACATATATATGGTCAATCCTTCCACCATCTCACCATGCCATTACATCCCCGGACTCATCATCACACCCAACACTCCGGAATATACATATATATGGTCAATCCTTCCACCATTCACCATGTCATTCACATGCCCCGGACTCATCATCACACCCAACACTCCGGAGTATACATATATATGGTCAATCCTTCCACCATTCACCATGCCATTACATGCCCCGGACTCATCATCACACCCAACACTCCGGAATATACATATATATGGTCAATCCTTCCACCATTCACCATGCCATTACATGCCCCGGACTCATCATCACACCCAACACTCCGGAATATACATATATATGGTCAATCCTTCCACCATTCACCATGCCATTACATACCCCGGACTCCTCATCACACCCAACACTCCGGAATATACATATATATGGTCAATCCTTCCACCATTCACCATGCCATTACATGCCCCGGACTCACCATCACACCCAACACTCCGGAATATACATATATATGGTCAATCCTTCCACCATTCACCATGCCATTACATGCCCCGGACTCATCATCACACCCAACACTCCGGAATATACATATATATGGTCAATCCTTCCACCATTCACCATGCCATTACATGCCCCGGACTCATCATCACACCCAACACTCCGGAATATACATATATATGGTCAATCCTTCCACCATTCACCATGCCATTACATGCCCCGGACTCATCATCACACCCAACACTCCGGAATATACATATATATGGTCAATCCTTCCACCATTCACCATGCCATTACATGCCCCGGACTCACCATCACACCCAACACTCCGGAATATACATATATATGGACAATCCTTCCACCATTCACCATGCCATTACATGCCCCAGACTCATCATCACACCCAACACTCCGGAATATACATATATATGGTCAATCCTTCCACCATTCACCATGCCATTACATACCCCGGACTCATCATCACACCCAACACTCCGGAATATACATATATATGGTCAATCCTTCCACCATTCACCATGCCATTACATACCCCGGACTCATCATCACACCCAACACTCCGGAATATACATATTATATGGTCAATCCTTCCACCATTCACCATGCCATTACATGCCCGGACTCATCATCACACCCAACACTCCGGAATATACATATATATGGCCAATCCTTCCACCATTCACCATGCCATTACATACCCCGGACTCATCATCACACCCAACACTCCGGAATATACATATATATGGTCAATCCTTCCACCATTCACCATGCCATTACATACCCCGGACTCATCATCACACCAACACTCCGGAATATACATATATATGGTCATTCTTCCACCATTCACCATGCCATTACATACCCCGGACTCATCATCACACCCAACACTACGGAATATACATATATATGGTCAATCCTTCCACCATTCACCATGCCATTACATGCCCCGGACTCATCATCACACCCAACACTCCGGATATACATATATATGGTCAATCCTTCACCATTCACCATGCCATTACATACCCCGGACTCATCATCACACACAACACTCCGGAATATACATATATATGGTCAATCCTTCCACCATTCACCATGCCATTACATGCCCCGGACTCATCATCACACCCAACACTCCGGAATATACATATATATGGTCAATCCTTCCACCATTCACCATGCCATTATATACCCCGGACTCATCATCACACCCAACACTCCGAATATACATATATATGGTCAATCCTTCCACCATTCACCATGCCATTACATGCCCCGGGCTCATCATCACACCCAACACTCCGAATATACATATATATGGTCAATCCTCCACCATTCACCATGCCATTACATACCCCGGACTCATCATCACACCCAACACTCCGAATATACATATATATATGGTCAATCCTTCCACCATTCACCATGCCATTACATGTCCCGGACTCATCATCACACCCAACACTCCGGAATATACATATATATGGTCAATCCTTCCACCATTCACCATGCCATTACATACCCCGGACTCATCATCACACCCAACACTCCGGAATATACATATATATGGTCAATCCTTCCACCATTCACCATGCCATTACATACCCCGGACTCATCATCACACCCAACACTCCGGAATATACATATATATGGTCAATCCTTCCACCATTCACCATGCCATTACATGCCCCAGACTCATCATCACACCCAACACTCCGAATATACATATATATGGTCAATCCTTCCACCATTCACCATGCCATTACATGCCCCGGACTCATCATCACACCCAACATCCGGAATTACATATATATGGTCAATCCTTCCACCATTCACCATGCCATTACATGCCCCGGACTCATCATCACACCCAACACTCCGGAATATACATATATATGGTCATCCTTCCACCATTCACCATGCCATTACATACCCGGACTCATCATCACCCACACTCGGAATATACATATATATGGTCAATCCTTCCACCATTCACCATGCCATTACATGCCCCGGACTCATCATCACACCCAACACTCCGGATATACATATATATGGTCAATCCTTCCACCATTCACCATGCCATTACATACCCCGGACTCATCATCACACCAACACTCCGGAATATACATATAATGGTCAATCCTTCACCATTCACCATGCCATTACATGCCCCGGACTCATCATCACACCCAACACTCCGGAATATACATATATATGGTCAATCCTTCCACCATTCACCATGCCATAATACCCGACTCATCATCACACCAACACTCCGAATATACATATATATGGTCAATCCTTCCACCATTCACCATGCCATTACATCCCCGGACTCATCATCACACCCAACACTCCGGAATATACATATATGGTCATCCTTCCACCATTCACATGCCATTACATACCCCGGACTCATCATCACACCCAACACCGGAATATACAATATATGGTCAATCCTTCCACCATTCACCATGCCATTACATGCCCGGACTCATCATCACACCCAACACTCCGGAATATACATATATATGGTCAATCCTTCCACCATTCACCATGCCATTACATACCCGGACTCATCATCACACCCAACACTCCGGAATATACATATATATGGTCAATCCTTCCACCATTCACCATGCCATTACATACCCCGGACTCATCATCACACCAACACTCCGGAATATACATATATATGGTCAATCCTTCCACCATTCACCATGCCATTACATGCCCCGACTCATCATCACACCCAACACTCCAGAATATACATATATATGGTCAATCCTTCCACCATTCACCATGCCATTACATGCCCCGGACTCATCATCACACCCAACACTCCGGAATATACATATATATGGTCAATCCTTCCACCATTCACCATGCCATTACATGCCCGGACTCATCATCACACCCAACACTCCGGAATATACATATATATGGTCAATCCTTCCACCATTCACCATGCCATTACATGCCCGGACTCATCATCACACCCAACACTCCGGAATATACATATATATGGTCAATCCTTCCACCATTCACCATGCCATTACATACCCCGGACTCATCATCACACCCAACACTCCGGAATATACATATATATGGTCATCCTTCCACCATTCACCATGCCATTACATACCCGGACTCATCATCACACCCAACACTCCGGAATATACATATATATGGTCAATCCTTCCACCATTCACCATGCCATTACATACCCCGGACTCATCATCACACCCAACACTCCGGAATATACATATATATGGTCAATCCTTCCACCATTCACCATGCCATTACATGCCCCGGACTCATCATCACACCCAACACTCCGGAATATACATATTATGGTCAATCCTTCCACCATTCACCATGCCATTACATGCCCCGGACTCATCATCACACCCAACACTCCGGAATTACATATATATGGTCAATCCTTCCACCATTCACCATGCCATTACATGCCCGGACTCATCATCACACCCAACACTCCGGAATATACATATATATGGTCAATCCTTCCACCATTCACCATGCCATTACATGCCCCGGACTCATCATCACACCAACACTCCGGAATATACATATATATGGTCAATCCTTCACCATTCACCATGCCATTACATGCCCCGGACTCATCATCACACCCAACACTCCGGAATATACATATATATGGTCAATCCTTCCACCATTCACCATGCCATTACATCCCGGACTCATCATCACACCAACACTCCGGAATATACATATATATGGTCAATCCTTCCACCATTCACCATGCCATTACATGCCCGGACTCATCATCACACCCAACACTCCGGAATATACATATATATGGTCAATCCTTCCACCATTCACCATGCCATTACATCCCCGGACTCATCATCACACCCAACACTCGGAATATACATATATATGGTCAATCCTTCCACCATTCACCATGCCATTACATCCCCGGACTCATCATCACACCCAACACTCCGGAATATACATATATATGGTCATCCTTCCACCATTCACCATGCCATTACATGCCCCGGACTCATCATCACACCCAACACTCCGGAATATACATATATATGGTCATCCTTCCACCATTCACCATGCCATTACATCCCCGGACTCATCATCACACCCAACACTCCGGAATATACATATATATGGTCAATCCTTCCACCATTCACCATGCCATTACATGCCCGGACTCATCATCACACCCAACACTCCGGAATATACATATATATGGTCAATCCTTCCACCATTCACCATGCCATTACATCCCGGACTCATCATCACACCCAACACTCCGGAATATACATATATATGGTCAATCCTTCCACCATTCACCATGCCATTACATGCCCCGGACTCATCATCACACCCAACACTCCGGAATATACATATATATGGTCAATCCTTCCACCATTCACCATGCCATTACATCCCCGGACTCATCATCACACCCAACACTCCGGAATATACATATATATGGTCAATCCTTCCACCATTCACCATGCCATTACATACCCCGGACTCATCATCACACCCAACACTCCGGAATATACATATATATGGTCAATCCTTCCACCATTCACCATGCCATTACATGCCCCGGACTCATCATCACACCCAACACTCCGGAATATACATATATATGGTCAATCCTTCCACCATTCACCATGCCATTACATACCCCGGACTCATCATCACACCCAACACTCCGGAATATACATATATATGGTCAATCCTTCCACCATTCACCATGCCATTACATGCCCCGGACTCATCATCACACCCAACACTCCGGAATATACATATATTGGTCAATCCTTCCACCATTCACCATGCCATTACATGCCCCGGACTCATCATCACACCCAACACTCCGGAATATACATATATATGGTCAATCCTTCCACCATTCACCATGCCATTACATGCCCGGACTCATCATCACACCCAAACACTCCGGAATATACATATATATGGTCAATCCTTCCACCATTCACCATGCCATTACATGACCCCGGACTCATCATCACACCCAACACTCCGGAATATACATATATATGGTCAATCCTTCCACCATTCACCATGCCATTACATGCCCCGGACTCATCATCACACCCAACACTCCGGAATATACATATATATGGTCAATCCTTCCACCATTCACCATGCCATTACATACCCCGGACTCATCATCACACCCAACACTCCGGAATATACATATATATGGTCAATCCTTCCACCATTCACCATGCCATTACATGCCCCGGACTCATCATCACACCCAACACTCCGGAATATACATATATATGGTCAATCCTTCCACCATTCACCATGCCATTACATACCCCGGACTCATCATCACACCCAACACTCCGGAATATACATATATATGGTCAATCCTTCCACCATTCACCATGCCATTACATGCCCCGGACTCATCATCACACCCAACACTCCGGAATATACATATATATGGTCAATCCTTCCACCATTCACCATGCCATTACATGCCCCGGACTCATCATCACACCCAACACTCCGGAATATACATATATATGGTCAATCCTTCCACCATTCACCATGCCATTACATGCCCCGGACTCATCATCACACCCAACACTCCGGAATATACATATATATGGTCAATCCTTCCACCATTCACCATGCCATTACATACCCCGGACTCATCATCACACCCAACACTCCGGAATATACATATATATGGTCAATCCTTCCACCATTCACCATGCCATTACATGCCCCGGACTCTCATCACACCCAACACTCCGGAATATACATATATATGGTCAATCCTTCCACCATTCACCATGCCATTACATCCCCGGACTCATCATCACACCCAACACTCCGGAATATACATATATATGGTCAATCCTTCCACCATTCACCATGCCATTACATCCCCGGACTCATCATCACACCCAACACTCCGGAATATACATATATATGGTCAATCCTTCACCATTCACCATGCCATTACATGCCCCGGACTCATCATCACACCCAACACTCCGGAATATACATATATATGGTCAATCCTTCCACCATTCACCATGCCATTACATGCCCCGGACTCATCATCACACCCAACACTCCGGAATATACATATATATGGTCAATCCTTCCACCATTCACCATGCCATTACATACCCGGACTCATCATCACACCCAACACTCCGGAATATACATATATATGGTCAATCCTTCCACCATTCACCATGCCATTACATACCCCGGACTCATCATCACACCCAACACTCCGGAATATACATATATATGGTCAATCCTTCCACCATTCACCATGCCATTACATACCCCGGACTCATCATCACACCCAACACTCCGGAATATACATATATATGGTCAATCCTTCCACCATTCACCATGCCATTACATGCCCCGGACTCATCATCACACCCAACACTCCGGAATATACATATATATGGTCAATCCTTCCACCATTCACCATGCCATTACATGCCCCGACTCATCATCACACCCAACACTCCGGAATATACATATATATGGTCAATCCTTCCACCATTCACCATGCCATTACATACCCCGGACTCATCATCACACCCAACACTCCGGAATATACATATATATGGTCAATCCTTCCACCATTCACCATGCCATTACATGCCCCGGACTCATCATCACACCCAACACTCCGGAATATACATATATATGGTCAATCCTTCCACCATTCACCATGCCATTACATGCCCCGGACTCATCATCACACCCAACACTCCGGAATATACATATATATGGTCAATCCTTCCACCATTCACCATGCCATTACATGCCCCGGACTCATCATCACACCAACACTCCGGAATATACATATATATGGTCAATCCTTCCACCATTCACCATGCCATTACATACCCGGACTCATCATCACACCCAACACTCCGGAATATACATATATATGGTCAATCCTTCCACCATTCACCATGCCATTACATGCCCCGGACTCATCATCACACCCAACACTCCGGAATATACATATATATGGTCAATCCTTCCACCATTCACCATGCCATTACATGCCCCGGACTCATCATCACACCCAACACTCCGGAATATACATATATATGGTCAATCCTTCCACCATTCACCATGCCATTACATCCCCGGACTCATCATCACACCCAACACTCCGGAATATACATATATATGGTCAATCCTTCCACCATTCACCATGCCATTACATGCCCCGGACTCATCATCACACCCAACACTCCGGAATATACATATATATGGTCAATCCTTCCACCATTCACCATGCCATTACATGCCCCGGACTCATCATCACACCCAACACTCCGGAATATACATATATATGGTCAATCCTTCCACCATTCACCATGCCATTACAATGCCCCGGACTCATCATCACACCCAACACTCCGGAATATACATATATATGGTCAATCCTTCCACCATTCACCATGCCATTACATGCCCCGGACTCATCATCACACCCAACACTCCGGAATATACATATATATGGTCAATCCTTCCACCATTCACCATGCCATTACATACCCCGGACTCATCATCACACCCAACACTCCGGAATATACATATATATGGTCAATCCTTCCACCATTCACCATGCCATTACATGCCCCGGACTCATCATCACACCCAACACTCCGGAATATACATATATATGGTCAATCCTTCCACCATTCACCATGCCATTACATGCCCCGGACTCATCATCACACACCCAACACTCCGGAATATACATATATATGGTCAATCCTTCCACCATTCACCATGCCATTACATACCCCGGACTCATCATCACACCCAACACTGCGGAATATACATATATATGGACAATCCTTCCACCATTCACCATGCCATTACATACCCCGGACTCATCATCACACCCAACACTGCGGAATATACATATATATGGTCAATCCTCCCACCATTCACCATGCCATTACACGCCCCGACTCACCATCACACCCAACACTCCGGAATATACATATATATGTCAATCCTTCCACCATTCACCATGCCATTACATGCCCCAGACTCATCATCACACCAACACTCCGGAATATACATATAAATGGTCAATCCTTCCACCATTCACCATGCCATTACATACCCCGGACTCATCATCACACCCAACACTCCGGAATATACATATATATGGTCAATCCTTCCACCATTCACCATGCCATTACATGCCCCGGACTCACCATCACACCCAACACTCCGGAATATACATATATATGGACAATCCTTCCACCATTCACCATGCCATTACATCCCCGGACTCATCATCACACCCAACACTCCGGAATATACATATATATGGTCAATCCTTCCACCATTCACCATGCCATTACATGCCCCGGACTCATCATCACACACAACACTCCGGAATATACATATATATGGTCAATCCTTCCACCATTCACCATGCCATTACATACCCCGACTCACCATCACACCCAACACTCCGGAATATACATATATATGGACAATCCTTCCACCATTCACCATGCCATTACATGCCCCGGACTCATCATCACACCCAACACTCCGGAGTATACATATATATGGTCAATCCTTCCACCATTCACCATGCCATTACATGCCCCGGGACTCATCATCACACCCAACACTCCGGAATATACATATATATGATCAATCCTTCCACCATTCACCATGCCATTACATACCCCGGACTCATCATCACACCCAACACTCCGGAATATACATATATATGGTCAATCCTTCCACCATTCACCATGCCATTACATGCCCCGGACTCATCATCACACCCAACACTCCGGAATATACATATATATGGTCAATCCTTCCACCATTCACCATGTCATTACATGCCCCGGACTCATCATCACACCCAACACTCCGGAATATACATATATATGGACAATCCTCCACCATTCACCATGCCATTACATGCCCCGGACTCATTATCACACCCAACACTCCGGAATATACATATATATGGCCAATCCTTCCACCATTCACCATGCCATTACATGCCCCGGACTCATCATCACACCCAACACTCCGGAATATACATATATATGGACAATCCTTCCACCATTCACCATGCCATTACATGCCCCGGACTCATCATCACACCCAACACTCCGGAATATACATATATATGGTCAATCCTTCCACCATTCACCATGCCATTACATGCCCCGGACTCATCATCACACCCAACACTCCGGAATATACATATATATGGTCAATCCTTCCACCATTCACCATGCCATTACATGCCCCGGACTTACCATCACACCCAACACTCGGAATATACATATATATGGTCAATCCTTCCACCATTCACCATGCCATTACATGCCCCGGACTCATCATCACACCCAACACTCCGGAATATACATATAAAATGGTCACTCCTTCCACCATTCACCATGCCATTACATACCCCGGACTCATCATCACACCCAACACTCCGGAATATACATATATATGGTCAATCCTTCCACCATTCACCATGCCATTACATACCCCGGACTCACCATCACACCCAACACTCCGGAATATACATATATATGGTCAATCCTTCCACCATTCACCATGCCATTACATGCCCGGACTCATCATCACACCCAACACTCCGGAATATACATATATATGGTCAATCCTTCCACCATTCACCATGCCATTACATACCCCGGACTCATCACACCCAACACTCCGGAATATACATATATATGGTCAATCCTTCCACCATTCACCATGCCATTACATGCCCCGGACTCATCATCACACCCAACACTCCGGAATATACATATATATGGTCAATCCTTCCACCATTCACCATGCCATTACACGCCCCGGACTCACCATCACACCCAACACTCCGGAATATACATATATATGGTCAATCCTTCCACCATTCACCATGCCATTACATACCCCGGACTCATCATCACACCCAACACTCCGGAATATACATATATATGGTCAATCCTTCCACCATTCACCATGCCATTACATGCCCCAGACTCATCATCACACACAACACTCCGGAATATACATATATATGGTCAATCCTTCCACCATTCACCATGCCATTACATGCCCAGGACTCACCATCACACCCAACACTCCGGAATATACATATATATGGTCAATCCTTCCAGCATTCACCATGCCATTACATGCCCCGGACTCATCATCACACCCAACACTCCGGAATATACATATATATGGCCAATCCTTCCACCATTCACCATACCATTACATACCCCGGACTCATCATCACACCCAACACTCCGGAATATACATATATATGGTCAATCCTTCCACCATTCACCATGCCATTACATGCCCCGGACTCATCATCACACCCAACACTCCGGAATCCTACACCAACTTCCATTTAACTCGCTTTAATTAAGGAGAAAATAATTTAAAATTAAAATGTTTGCCTATACGATAAAAGCAAACTTCTAGAAAAGCAAATAACAGCTAACATGGAAAGAGAAACATAAATGTGTTTATTATAAATAGTATAATCAAAAATAATAAAAAAATGCAAGAAAATAATGAATAGAATAAATGTAAAGTATTGGTAATAAGTGACTTTCCAGCTTGGTGGAGACTCAGCGCCGCTCACCATTACTGGTCCCTTCATTATTACAGACTGTACAATAAATTCAGAAATAAATAGAAATGTAGCAACGTTCTATCCTCAGGTATAAAGTCATAGAACAATACATCATTGTTTGTCGTCTTACATGTTGCAATTTAAAAGAAGAAACAGAGTAAACCTCATGAGCAGCTATAAGGCCCCTAATTAATACCGGTCGCCCCCTTTGGCAGTGATGAAGCCTCCGGATGTTTCTTGTAGTATCTAGAAGCTTCTCGCTCTTCTCCTCTGGGATTTTCTTCTTCTTGCAGTTTTCAGCTCACCAATTTCAGCTCCCCCAGACACTTTCAATGGATTGAGGTCAGGACTCATCACCGGACATTGTTTATTTTTCAGCCATTGTAGGCTTGAATGTGGCTTTGGGTCATTGTCTTGCTGAGGACTAATGATCTTTGACACAAACCAAGTTTCCTTACACTGGGAGGATATTTTGTTCTTAAATGTCTTTATAATTCTCTGATTTCATGATTCCTGTGATACGGTCAAGGCTTCCAGTACCAGAACGCCTCAAAGCAAACCATGCAGCATTATGGATCCTTCAACCATGCCTGGTAGGGTGTTATTTCTTATTTGTTTTAATGGCCTTCATCTCGATCTGGAGCCATGGTGACTTGATAGATGGCCCAGGGTCTTCTGCAGCCTAAATTGGCCACCAGGTCTTCTCCAAGCCTAGATAGGCCCACCAGGGTCTTCTCCAAGCCTAGATAGGCCCACCAGGGTCTTCTCCAAGCCTAGATAGGCCCACCAGGGTCTTCTTCCAAGCCTAGATAGGCCCACCAGGGTCTTCTCCAAGCCTAGATGGCCCACCAGGGTCTTCTCCAAGCCTAGATAGGCCCACCAGGGTCTTTCTCCAAGCCTCAGATAGGCCCACCAGGGTCTTCTCCAAGCCTAGATAGGCCCACCAGGGTCTTATCGAAGCCTAGATAGGCCCACCAGTGTCTTCTCCAAACCTAGGTAGCTCCACAGGGTCTATGTTTTATTAGAGATTTGCTTGTCTGTATTAAGGTCACTTGTCTGTACACAATTGGAAAGGAGGAAGGGGCTGTAACAGTGTGTCATCCTAGTCAGCCTCCATGGCCCTAACGCAATCATGCCTTCATTACCATCATTGTTCTGCAGCTAGTGGGGGAATTTGTGTCTTTGTTTCTTTGTAGAGTTGGGCTCCTGGATTCACATCTTTGCAGACTGGCTAGAGCTTTAGTAAACTCATTACACTTTGAATTGAATGTTATTATTAGTATTAATATTTATCGGCCTTCAGCTTGATCTCAAGCCAAGGCGCCTTGATGGATGAACGCTCTGTAGAAAGATCGATCTTGCACTAGCCTATATAGGTCCATCAGGCTCTTCTCCAAACTCAGATAGGTCTACAGGGTCTTCTCCAAGCCTAAATAGCTCCACCAGGGTCTTCTTCAAACCTACATCGATCTAACCCAGGGTCTTCTCCAAGCCTAGATTGGTTCATTGGGGTCTTCTCCACCATTATCCCATTGTATCAAGTCATTGGTTTGCCTCTTTCCCTTGTACCCTCTAGTTACTACAGAATGACCAATTTGTGAGCCGTGTCCTCACCAGTGATTGTTACTACGAATAGACGACTATGTACGAGCTAGTCATCACACAGTGGATTGTTTCTACAGAATAGACCAGACTTGGTATGAGCCTGTCTTCTCCACCAGTGAAGTTATACAGAATAACCACCTATTACGAGCCTGTCATCATCACCTGAATTTACTACGAAAGCCAGATGTACGACCGTGTCCTTCACCATGAATGTCTAAGAATAACCAGCTATGTACAGCGTGTCCTTCATCATCAGTGAAATTACTACAGACTAGACCAGACTATGTACGAGCCGTGTCTTCATCACCAGTGAAATGTTACTACAGACTAGACCAGACTATGTACAAGCCGTGTCTTCATCACCAGTGAAATGTTACTACAGAATAGACCAGACTATGTACAAGCCGGTCTTCATCACCAGTGAAATGTTACTACAGATAGACCAGACTATGTACAAGCCGTGTCTTTGTGGCGCCTCTGCAGACCAGTTGCCACTAGATGGCGCAGCAGCCGGGATCGGTAAGTCGGTAACCCCAAACATACACCCAACACATTCCGATCCCAAGACTAGGGACTCTATGTGACTCACCGTGGCCGGGGACTCCGGTTTAGACAGGCTGTAGCTCCTTCCTCCTTGTCACGGGTGGGCCGCGCCTGCCGGTGGTTGGGCCGGTTGAGTGCAGATCAAAAGTTGAAGACGTCTTGTAGGAACAGATTAAGGGGTTAATTTATTTGTGACGCCACCTATGAGTAGTTCAGTAAGTCCTACCGACACTGCAGAACCTCCGGGGGATGGACAGCAGCAAGATGTTACGCTCCCCACAGGCTGAGCGGTGATCCCCGGAGGCTGGAGCTGCTTAAGATGTTGTGCGGCAGCTGCGGTTACCTTGTGTGCGGACGGATGCAATCATAAGGAAGCACGGACACAGAAAGTCTCTGTAACGGGTCTTTACTGTAACCAGCAGGCAGTACATGGTATACAGTTGTAGGTAGCAGACCGGGTGGACTCAGCAGTGATGGTGTCCCTCAGAAATCCGCAGTGTTCCTCCATTCTAGCTAAGTATTTGCCAGTTTTCGCCCAGGAATACCAGGTCGGGTACGGGGAGGCTGCTTCAATCCCTATCCAATGTACGTAATGGATGGTTTGGGGAGCCTTGGATCCCTCAGTGGGTACACCGCTGGTTAGACGACTGGAAGTTGGCTGGTGGTGGGGTGCTCCTGTAAGCTGATCCTCCACTCTTCTGGTTCGCGTAGCAGAGGTGAACTGCTGCCAGCTTCGGTACCAGTGAACCGGCTGTGAGTTGGGCACGGGAGTCTTTTGGAACCCGTGTTTGGTGATGCCCGATCCCAGTTGTTCAGGCCTCAGGTGCTAACACCTGACCGGTGACAGCCCGGGGGCTGCACAGTGGTGCAGAACCCCCGCTCCTACTCCAAGTTCAAGTCTGTGTCTCTCTCTTGTCTAGACTCGACTCCTCACTCCAATTGTGTTAACTTCTCCTAACACTACCCTTGCACTCCGCCCACCAGGACCCTGGTTGGTACCCTCTACTAGTGTTGCATGCAGGGTTTGGATCTCTAAGTTAACCAGATGACTGCTGCATCAGAGAATATTGCGGCTGCATTTATGGCTGCAATACCCTCCTGTGAGCACTCGTTGCGGGGCACCACATATGCCCAGCAACGGGATGGCGGGAGGAGACAAGTGAAGGTTTGGGAAAGTCAGGTCAGGACCCGTTAGGGGAGGCAACAAAACAAGACAACACCAAGTTCAGTAGGCCAGTCAGCCAAGGAAAGTGGAGGAGTCAAGTTCAGTTAGAAGGAGAGGCGAGAACACCATCATACAGGACTGAGAGGACACAGACCCGGCAGCCTCTACCACCATGAGGCTTGTCCGGGTCTGCAGACCCTGGTGAGAGACAGAAGGAGTCCTAGGTGTTGGATTAGCAGGGACGCTGAGGGACTGGGGCCGAAACCAGAGTGCCGACTCTGCTGAAGTGGTCAGGGCGCTCTACGCTCCAACCACAGACACCGGCGGGGTGCGGGGTCTTAATGTCCTGCGACCCAACCTCCGGCGCAGCGAAAAGAAGGCCGCCGTACTAGGGCTAGGGGACCCGGCAGGTCGCCCACTGAAAGTTTGTGGCCGCTGGATCGTAGCTAGCGTGCGGACAGACCGAGGCCCATGAAAGGAACACGAAAGGGGGTGATTTTGATGAACCGTCCCAGCTGCATAGACAACACTGGAGCCGCCACTGTACTGTGTGTAAACTAACCATCTGCCGAGAAAGCGAGTAAACCCAGTTAATGCTCAAAGCTGTGTGAGACTGTGATTACTGAATCTGAAGAGAGATAGACTGCCTGATTGTATCATGAAACCTGCACTCCCGATGAGCCCTGCCTTACAAGAGACTATTCGGTTGCTCTGGGGACCCGCTCTTACCGTGGAGAGCTCCACTATCCTTGCTGGTACTCCTCAGAGGTCCCTACTGCAGCCGCGGCTATACCTGCCGCATCCCAGTGGGTGGCGTCACAAAACATTTTTATTTTTCTCCATTTCTCAAGCTCCCCTTTTAACTGATCGCCCGAAGAGGGGATCACGGACCGGGTCTCGGCACCGTGTCATCCCACAGCCCCAGACGACAAGAGGGCCCGGTTCCGAGCATCCCACGGTCCCCACTAGGGCGAGTCATCTTCATCACCAGTGAAATGTTCCTTGATGTGAAGACCTCGTCCAGTGACTTCATTGTGGTTTTGCCCACTCCATCTAATTCCATGGGCCCCAAGTGTCGGGACAGTCGTGGTGTTTGTATCACAGGTGCACTTGGGGTTTTCTAACATGAAACAATGCCTTGATTTTGGAGGGGGAACAGCCGTGTGGATAGAACAATCATCAGCTTCTCGGTTTTGCAGGTGATCCATCTGTTTCCCCGCAAAATCAAATGCATTGTTTCATAGGTAATGAGAAAAGGACGGGTGGGTGAGACAAACACGTATCCGGACCACATGGATCTCCCCTGTATCGTCCTCCTGCTGATAGCATCGCTACTCTTCTATTTCACCGGTGTTTGAAATCCACCTAAATACTTAATTGCTTCTTCTTAATTCCCTCAGCGAGGAGTTCAGCGCTTCATTGTTGTTGTCTTTCTTTTGTTTTTACTTTTTGCATTGTTGTTCCCGGAAGTTGTTTTGGAGAATCTACCTACAGTCATGGCTGGAAGTGTTGGCACCCTGGAAAATGAAGTATTTTTCCCAGAAAATGATTGTAATTACCCATTTTGTTATACACATGTTTATTTCCTTTGTGTATATTGAAAAAAGGCAAATTGGACATAATTTCACACAAAACCCCCAAAGTGCGTCTTATCAAAACTGTTGGCACTTTCCCAAAATTGTCGGTAAACATATTTGTTTCCAGCATGGGAAGCTCGTACACACTCTCCTGTGGCAGGAACAGGAGTGGGCAATATGAAAATCACACCTGAAACTGGATAAAAAGGGGAGAAGTTGCCTTACTCTTTGTATTGTGTGTCTGTGTGCCACCCTAAGCATGGAGGACAGAAAGAGGAGAAGAGAACTGTATGATGACTTCTCCGCAGAAGAGAGACTGGCATATGAGGTGTACTCACTTCTCCGGCAGTCTTGTGGTGTTTTACCGGGCTTCGTTGCCTCCTTTCTGCACCTAGGGCCTGTGCATGCTGCACAGGTCTCTCGGCAGCGCCCACTGTACTTAAAGGGCCAGTGTGCCCTACCCAGAAGTGCTTCTTAGCCATAGGCTGAGAAGCACAGTGTATTTAAGGCACTTGTCCCCTATGAAAGTGCCTGAGCAACGTGGTTGATGCCTAGAGACACACTGCTAATTGTCAGGTTCTCGTTTCTCTTGCTGTATTCTGACTTCTGTGCTCCTAGTGTGGCGCCCCTGCTTTCAGGAGGCCACAAAAGGGAACTGCAGCCAGGCAGGAAGGACATTGTTGCACAACAACACCCTCACAGCCCACTATACCTGGAAGTACCTACCTGTACCAGCCCTGACGCTGTACCCTCTGTGCCAGCCTGAGGCAGCTCTGCTGCTGTACCCTCAATGCTAGGCTGCCGACATACCTTCTGTGCGAGCCTGAATCAACCCAGTCGCTATACCTACTGCTCCTGCTTGAACCAGCTGTACTGTCGTACCTGCTGCACCTGCTCAATCAGCCATTTGGCTGCACCTACCTAAACCAGAGACTGTGCCTGCCTGCATCTCCAACTCCCACCCAGTCAGCTGTCAAGATGCTGTGATCCCCTGAAGTGGCATCTAGTGGCTACAAACCAGCACAAGCCTAATCCCTTTATCAGAGGTTCTAGTGAAGACAGGGTACCCGCTTAGTCATGTCCCTCCAAGTCGAGTTTGGTTCCTCAGTCCAGTGGGTCCCCCACTCGACCCGTGAATGTTTCACAAAATTGTGGAAAATATCAACAGTCTCAAGGTTACAAGTCCACCTCCAGAGATCTTGATGTTGCTTTGTCCACAGAGTACAACATAATCAAGACGTTTTCAGCCCATGGCACTGTAGCTAATCTCCCTGAATGTGGAAGGCAGACAGAAAGTGATGAAAGGCTGTAACCCAGAATTATCCGGATGGTGGATAAGCCACAATCAAGTTCCACAGAAATTCAAGCCATCCTGCAGGCTCAGGAGCATCAGTGGCTGCACAAACTATCCGCCACATGGGAATGAAAGGAAACGCTATGGAGGAGATCCAGGAGTAAAGCAAACCACAAAATACCTAATGTATAAAGTACATACTGCAAGAGAGTGTGCCACCTACTACCTAACAAGACACAGAAGATAGGTGCAGGGTGTAAAGCATAAACAGCCGAGAGAAAAAACCCTGACATAAATGGACATTTTTTCGGTCATGATGGGGGCAGAGTGTACGTTAATGAGAAAAAATGAACTTTTTTGAATCAACCAAATAGCTGCAATGGAACAAAGAGTGAAAAATGTAAAGGGGTCTGAACACTTTCCTTATCGACTGTAGGTGAGTTATATCCAGGAACTTCGCAAGGTACAAGCGCAGGCATCCTCACCTTCAGAGCTAATCTTGGGGATGAGGATTAACAGTCACTGGTGTGGCGGTACTTTACTTGGTGGTCAGTGATTTTGTACTTCTATCTCTGATGACTAGTAGTTTTGTAATCCTGTCTCTGATGACCAGCGGTTTGGTGATCTTGTTACTGATGACAAGCGGTTAGTATTGCTATCCCAAGTGACCAATGGTTTGGTTCCCCTGTCTCTGCTGACCAGTAGTTTGGTTCTCCTGTCTCTGGTGACTAGTGGTTGGGTGCCCCTGTCTCTGGTGACTAGTGGTTGGGTGCCCCTGTCTCTGGTGACTAGTGGTTGGGTGCCCCTGTCTCTGGTGACTAGTGGTTGGGTGCCCCTGTCTCTGGTGACTAGTGGTTGGGTGCCCCTGTCTCTGATGACTAGTGGTTGGGTGCCCCTGTCTCTGGTGACTAGTGTTTGGGTGCCCCTGTCTCTGGCGACCAGTGATTTGGTGCCCCTATCTCTGGTGACCAGTGATTTGACTCTCCTGTCTCTGGTGACCAGTGGTTTGGTTCTCCTGTCTCTGGTGTCCAGTGGTTTGGTTCTCCTGTCTCTGGTGACCAGTGGTTTGGTTCTCTTGTCTCTGGTGACCAGTGATTTGGTTCTCCTGTTTCTGGTGACCAGTGGTTTGGTTCTCCTGTCTCTGGTGACCAGTGGTTTGGTTCTCCTGTCTCTGGTGACCAGTGGTTTGGTTCTCCTGTCTCTGGTGACCAGTGGTTTGGTTCTCCTGTCTCTGGTGACCAGTGGTTTGGTTCCCCTGTGTCTGGTGACGAGTGGTTTGGTTCCCCTGTCTCTGGTGACCAGTGGTTTGGTTCCCCTGTGTCTGGTGACCAGTGGTTTGGTTCTCTTGTCTATGGTGACCAGTGGTTTGGTTTTCCTGTCGCTGGTGACCAGTGGTTTGGTTTTCCTGTCTTCGGTGACCTGTAGTTTTATCCATCTGTCTCTGGTGACCAGTGGTTTCCTTCTCCTGTCTCTGGTGACCAGTAGTTTGGTGCTTCTGTCTCTGGTGACCAGTGGTTTGGTTCTCTTGTCACTGGTGACGAGTGGTTTGGCTCTCTTGTCACTGGTGACGAGTGGTTTGGTTCTCTTGTAACTGGTGACGAGTGGTTTGGTTCTCTTGTCTCTGGTGACCAGTGGTTTGGTTCTCCTGTCTCTGGTGACCAGTGGTTTGGTTCCCCTGTCTCTGGTGACCAGTGGTTTGGTTCTCCTGTCTCTGGTGACCAATGGTTTGGTTCTCTTGTTTCTGGTGACCAGTGGTTCGGTTTCTCCTGTCTCTGGTGACCAGTGGTTTGGTTCTCTTGTTTCTGGTGACCAGTGGTTTGGTTCTCTTGTCACTGGTGACCAGTGATTTGGTTCTCCTGTCTCTGGTGACCAGTGATTTGGTTCTCCTGTCTCTGGTGACCAGTGCTTTTGGTTCTCTTGTCACTGGTGACGAGTGGTTTAGTTCTCTTGTCTCTGGTGACCAGTGGTTTGGTTCTCTTGTCACTGGTGACCAGTGCTTTGATTCTCTTGTCACTGGTGACGAGTGGTTTGGCTCTCCTGTCTCTAGTGACCAGTAGTTTGGTTCTCTTGTCACTGGTGACGAGTGGTTTGGTTCTCTTGTCTCTGGTGACCAGTGGTTTGGTTCCCCTCTCTCTGGTAACCAGTGGTTTTGTTCTCCTGTCTGTGGTGACCAGTAGTTTGGTCCCCCTGTCTCTAGTGACCAGTAGTTTGGTTCTCTTGTCAATAGTGAGCAGTGGTTTGGTTCTCTTGTCTCTGGTGACCAGTGGTTTGGTTCTCTTGTCTCTGGTGACCAGTGGTTTGGTTCTCTTGTCAATAGTGACCAGTGGTTTGGTTCTCTTGTCTCTGGTGACCAGTGGTTTGGTTCTCCTGTCTCTGGTGACCAGTAGTTTAGTTCTGCTGTCTCTGGTTACCGGTGGCTTGGTTCTCCTGTGTCTGGTGACCAGTGGTTTGGTTCCCCTCTCTCTGCTAACCAGTGGTTTAGTTTTGCTGTCTCTGGTGACCAGTAGTTTTGTTCTTCTGTCTCTAGTGATCGGTGGTTTTGTTCTTCTGTCTCTGGTGACCATTAGTTTGGTTCTCCTTTCTCTAGTGACCAGTGGTTTGGTTCTCTTTTCTCTAGTGACCAGTGGTTTGGTTCTCCTGTCTCTGGTGACCTGTAGTTTGATCCTCCTGTCTTTGGAGACCAGTGATTTGTTCTCCTGCCTTTGGTGACCAGTAGTTTGGTGCTTCTGTCTCTGGTTACCAGTGGTTTGGTTCCCCTGTGTCTAGTGACCAGTAGTTTGGTTCTCCTGTCTCTAGTGACCAGTGGTTTGGTTCCCCTGTGTCTAGTGACCAGTAGTTTGGTTTTCCTGTCTCTGGTGACCAGTGGTTTGGTTCTCCTGTCTCTGGTGACCAGTAGTTTGGTTCTCCTGTCTCTGGTGACCAGTGGTTTGGTTCCCTTCTCTCTGGTGTCCAGTGATTTGGCTCTCCTGTCTCTGGTGACCAGTAGTTTGGTTCTCTTGTCTCTGGTGACCAGTGGTTTGGTTCTCTTGTTTCTGGTGACTAGTAATTTGACTCTCCTGTCTCTGGTGACCAGTAGTTTGGTTCTCTTGTTTCTGGTGACTAGTGATTTGGCTCTCCTGTCTCTGGTGACCAGTAGTTTGGTTCTCTTGTCTCTGGTGACCAGTGGTTTGGTTCTCCTGTCTCTGGTGACCAGTAGTTTGGTTCTCTTGTTTCTGGTGACTAGTGATTTGGCTCTCCTGTCTCTGGTGACCAGTGGTTTGGTTCTCTTGTTTCTGGTGACCAGTGGTTTGGTTCTCCTGTCTCTGGTGACCAGTAGTTTGGTTCTCTTGTTTCTGGTGACTAGTGATTTGGCTCTCCTGTCTCTGGTGACCAATGGTTTGGTTCTCTTGTTTCTGGTGACCAGTAGTTTGGTTCTCCTGTCTCTGGTGACCAGTAGTTTGGTTCTCTTGTTTCTGGTGACTAGTGATTTGGCTCTCCTGTCTCTAATGACCAGTGGTTTGGTTCTCTTGTCACTGGTGACGAGTGGTTTGGTTCTCTTGTTTCTGGTGACCAGTGGTTTGGTTCTCTCGTCTCTGGTGACCAGTGGTTTGGTTCTCTTGTCTCTGGTGACCAGTGGTTTGGTTCCCCTGTCTCTGGTGACCAGTGGTTTGGTTCTCTTATCACTGGTGACCAGTGATTTGGTTCTCCTGTCTCTGGTGACCAGTGCTTTGGTTCTCTTGTCACTGGTGACTAGTGATTTGGCTCTCCTGTCTCTGGTGACCAGTGGTGTGGTTCTCTTGTCACTGGTGACGAGTGGTTTGGTTCTCTTGTCTCTGGTGACCAGTGGTTTGGTTCTCTTGTTTCTGGTGACCAATGGTTTGGTTCTCCTGTCTCTGGTGACCAGTGGTTTGGTTCCCCTGTCTCTGGTGACCAGTGGTTTGGTTCTCCTGTCTCTGGTGACCAATGGTTTGGTTCTCTTGTTTCTGGTGACCAGTGGTTCGGTTCTCCTGTCTCTGGTGACCAGTGGTTTGGTTCTCTTGTTTCTGGTGACCAGTGGTTTGGTTCTTTTGTCACTGTTGACCAGTGATTTGGTTCTCCTGTCTCTGGTGACCAGTGATTTGGTTCTCCTGTCTCTGGTGACCAGTGCTTTGGTTCTCTTGTCACTGGTGACGAGTGGTTTAGTTCTCTTGTCTCTGGTGACCAGTGGTTTGGTTCTCTTGTCACTGGTGACCAGTGCTTTGATTCTCTTGTCACTGGTGACGAGTGGTTTGGCTCTCCTGTCTCTAGTGACCAGTAGTTTGGTTCTCTTGTCACTGGTGACGAGTGGTTTGGTTTCTCTTGTCTCTGGTGACCATTGGTTTGGTTCCCCTCTCTCTGGTAACCAGTGGTTTTGTTCTCCTGTCTGTGGTGACCAGTGGTTTGGTTCTCTTGTCAATAGTGAGCAGTGGTTTGGTTCTCTTGTCTCTGGTGACCAGTGGTTTGGTTCTCTTGTCTCTGGTGACCAGTGGTTTGGTTCTCTTGTCTCTGGTGACCAGTGTTTTGGTTCTCCTGTCTCTGGTGACCAGTAGTTTAGTTCTGCTGCCTCTGGTTACCGGTGGCTTGGTTCTCCTGTGTCTGGTGACCAGTGGTTTGGTTCCCCTCTCTCTGCTAACCAGTGGTTTAGCTTTGCTGTCTCTGGTGACCAGTAGTTTTGTTCTTCTGTCTCTAGTGATCGGTGGTTTTGTTATTCTGTCTCTTGTGACCATTAGTTTGGTTCTCCTTTCTCTAGTGACCAGTGGTTAGTTCTCATTTCTCTAGTGACCAGTGGTTTGGTTCTCCTGTCTCTGGTGACCTGTAGTTTGATCCTCCTGTCTTTGGAGACCAGTGATTTGTTCTCCTGCCTTTGGTGACCAGTAGTTTGGTGCTTCTGTCTCTGGTTACCAGTGGTTTGGTTCCCCTGTGTCTAGTGACCAGTGGTTTGGTTCTCCTGTCTCTAGTGACCAGTGGTTTGGTTCCCCTGTCTCTGGTGACCAGTGGTTTGGTTCCCTTCTCTCTGGTGTCCAGTGATTTGGCTCTCCTGTCTCTGGTGACCAGTAGTTTGGTTCTCTTGTCTCTGGTGACCAGTGGTTTGGTTCTCTTGTTTCTGGTGACTAGTAATTTGGCTCTCCTGTCTCTGGTGACCAGTAGTTTGGTTCTCTTGTTTCTGGTGACTAGTGATTTGGCTCTCCTGTCTCTGGTGACCAGTGGTTTGGTTCTCCTGTCTCTGGTGACCAGTGGTTTGGTTCTCTTGTCTCTGGTGACCAGTGGTTTTGTTCTCCTGTCTCTGGTGACCAATGGTTTGGTTCTCTTGTTTCTGGTGACCAGTAGTTTGGTTTCTCCTGTCTCTGGTGACCAGTAGTTTGGTTCTCTTGTTTCTGGTAACTAGTGATTTGGCTCTCCTGTCTCTGGTGACCAATGGTTTGGTTCTCTTGTTTCTGGTGACCAGTAGTTTGGTTCTCCTGTCTCTGGTGACCAGTAGTTTGGTTCTCTTGTTTCTGGTGACTAGTGATTTGGCTCTCCTGTCTCTAATGACCAGTGGTTTGGTTCTCTTGTCACTGGTGACGAGTGGTTTGGTTCTCTTGTTTCTGGTGACCAGTGGTTTGGTTCTCTCGTCTCTGGTGACCAGTGGTTTGGTTCTCTTGTCTCTGGTGACCAGTGGTTTGGTTCCCCTGTCTCTGGTGACCAGTGGTTTGGTTCTCTTATCACTGGTGACCAGTGATTTGGTTCTCCTGTCTCTGGTGACCAGTGCTTTGGTTCTCTTGTCACTGGTGACTAGTGATTTGGCTCTCCTGTCTCTGGTGACCAGTGGTGTGGTTCTCTTGTCACTGGTGACGAGTGGTTTGGTTCTCTTGTCTCTGGTGACCATTGGTTTGGTTCCCCTGTCTCTGGTAACCAGTGGTTTTGTTCTCCTGTCTATGGTGACCAGTGGTTTGGTTCCCCTGTCTCTGGTGACCAGTAGTTTGGTTTTCCTGTCTCTGGTGACCAGTAGTTTGGTTCTCTTGTCAATAGTGACCAGTAGTTTGGTTCTCTTGTCTCTGGTGGCCAGTGGTTTGGTTCTCTTGTCTCTGGTGACCAGTGGTTTGGTTCTCTTGTCTCTGGTGACCATTGGTTTGGTTCTCCTGTCTCTGGTGACCAGTAGTTTAGTTCTGCTGTCTCTAGTTACCGGTGGCTTGGTTCTCCTGTGTCTGGTGACCAGTAGTTTGGTTCCCCTCTCTCTGCTAACCAGTGGTTTAGCTTTGCTGTCTCTGGTGACCAGTAGTTTTGTTCTTCTGTCTCTAGTGATCGGTGGTTTTGTTCTTCTGTCTCTGGTGACCAGTGGTTGGTTTTCCAGTCTCTGGTGACCAGTGGTTTGGTTCTCCTGTGTCTGCTAACCAGTGGTTTGGTTCTCTTTTCTCTAGTGACCAGTGGTTTGGTTCTCCTGTCTCTGGTGACCAGTGGTTTGGTTCTCCTGTCTCTGGTGACCAGTGGTTTGGTTCTCCTGTCTCTGGTGACCTGTAGTTTGATCCTCCTGTCTTTAAAGACCAGTGATTTGTTCTCCTGCCTTTGGTGACCAGTAGTTTGGTGCTTCTGTCTCTGGTGACCAGTAGTTTGGTTCTCCTGTCTCTGGTGACCAGTGGTTTGGTTCTCTTGTTTCTGGTGACTAGTGATTTGGCTCTCCTGTCTCTGGTGACCAGTGGTTTGGTTCTCTTGTTTCTGGTGAGTAGTGGTTTGGTTCTCTTGTCTCTGGTGACCAGTGGTTTGGTTCCCCTGTGTCTAGTGACCAGTGGTTTGGTTCCCCTGTGTCTAGTGACCAGTGTGTTTGGTTCTCTCGTCTCTGGTGACCAGTGGTTTGGTTTCTTGTCTCTGGTGACCAGTGGTTTGGTTCTCCTGTCTCTGGTGACCAGTGGTTGGTTCTCTTTCACTGGTGACCAGTGATTTGGTTCTCCTGTCTCTGGTGACCAGTAGTTTGGTTCTCTTGTCATGGTGACGAGTGGTTTGGTTCTCTTGTCTCTGGTGACCAGTTGGTTTGGTTCCCCTGTCTCTGGTAACCAGTGGTTTTGTTCTCCTGTCTATGGTGACCAGTGGTTTGGTTCCCCTGTCTCTGGTGACCAGTAGTTTGGTTTTCCTGTCTCTGGTGACCAGTAGTTTGGTTCTCTTGTCAATAGTGAGCAGTGGTTTGGTTCTCTTGTCTCTGGTGACCAGTGGTTTGGTTCTCTTGTCTCTGGTGACCAGTGGTTTGGTTCTCTTGTCTCTGGTGACCATTGGTTTGGTTCTCCTGTCTCTGGTGACCAGTAGTTTAGTTCTGCTGTCTCTAGTTACCGGTGGCTTGGTTCTCCTGTGTCTGGTGACCAGTGGTTTGGTTCCCCTCTCTCTGCTAACCAGTGGTTTAGCTTTGCTGTCTCTGGTGACCAGTAGTTTTGTTCTTCTGTCTCTAGTGATCGGTGGTTTTGTTCTCCTGTCTCTGGTGACCAGTGGTTGGTTTTCCAGTCTCTGGTGACCATTAGTTTGGTTCTCTTTTCTCTAGTGACCAGTGGTTTGGTTCTCCTGTCTCTGGTGACCTGTAGTTTGATCCTCCTGTCTTTAAAGACCAGCGATTTGTTCTCCTGCCTTTGGTGACCAGTAGTTTGGTGCTTCTGTCTCTGGTTACCAGTGGTTTGGTTCCCCTGTGTCTAGTGACCAGTAGTTTGGTTCTCCTGTCTCTGGTGACCAGTGGTTTGGTTCCCCTGTCTCTGGTGACCAGTAGTTTGGTTCTCTTGTTTCTGGTGAGTAGTGGTTTGGTTCTCTTGTCTCTGGTGACCAGTGGTTTGGTTCCCCTGTGTCTAGTGACCAGTGGTTTGGTTCCCCTGTCTCTGGTGACCAGTGATTTGGCTCTCCTGTCTCTGGTGACCAGTGGTTTGGTTCTCCTGTCTCTGGTGACCAGTGGTTTGTTTCTCCTGTCTCTGGTGACCAGTAGTTTGGTTCTCTTTTTCTGGTGACTAGTGATTTGGCTCTCCTGTCTCTGGTGACCAGTAGTTTGGTTCTCTTGTTTCTGGTGACTAGTTGTGGCGCCCCGCAACGAGTGCGTCACAAGAGGGTATTGCAGCCATAAATGCAGCCGCAATATTCTCTGACACAGCAGTGACCTGGTTAATTTAGAAATCCAACCCTGCATGCATCACCTAGAACAGAGGGCCATTCCTAGGTCCTGGTGGGCGGAGTGTTAGGGAAGAGTGTAGGAGAACAGACCCTTAGTCTAGTGAGAACAGAAGAAGAAGGGATCTAGAACTTGACCTGAGCAGTCTAGAACTTGGAGTAGGAGCGGGGGCTCCGCACCCCGTGCAGCCCCCGGGCCGTCACCGGTCGGGTGTCAGCACCTGAGGCCTTACCAACCGGGATTGGGCATCATTCACATGGGTTCCTAAAAGACTCCCGTGCCCACAACCTACAGCCGGTTCACTGGTACCGAAGCTGGCAGCAGTTCACCTCTGCTACGCGAACCAGAAGCGTGGAGGAGCAGCTTCACAGGAGCACCCCGCCACCAGCCAACTTCCAGTCGTCTAACCAGCGGTGTACCCACTGAGGGATCCAAGGCTCCCCAAAACATCCAGAACGTACATCATGGATAGGGCATTGAAGCAGCCTCCCCGTACCCGACCTGGTATTCCTGGGCGACACTGGCAACCAATTAGTTAGAATGGAGGAACACTGCGGATTTCTAAGGGACACCATCACTGCTGAGTCCACCCGGTCCACTACCCGTAAACTGTATGCCATGTACTGCCTGCTGGTTACAGTAAAGACCCGTTGCAGAGACTTTCTGTGTCCGTGCTTCCTTATGAACTGTCCGTCCGCACTACAAGGTAACCGCAGCTGCCGCACAATATCTTAAGCAGCTCCAGCCTCCGGGGATCACCGCTCAGCCTGTGGGGAGCGTTCCATCTTGCTGCTATCCATCCCCCGGGGGCTCCGCAGCGTCGGTAGTCCTTACCGAAACTACTCATAGGTGGCGTCACGAATAAATTAAACAACCCCTTTAATCTGTTCCCTACAAGACGTCTTCAACACTTTTGATCTGCACTACACCGGGCCCCACTACCGGCAGGCGCGGTCCACCCGTGACAAGGAGGAAGGAAGCATCGCCTGTCTAAACCGGAGTCCCGGCCACGGTGAGTCATAGTGATTTGGCTCTCCTGTCTCTGGTGACCAATGGTTTGGTTCTCTTGTTTCTGGTGACCAGTGGTTTGGTTCTCTTGTCTCTGGTGACCAGTGGTTTGGCTCTCCTGTCTCTGGTGACCAGTAGTTTGGTTCTCCTGTCTCTGGTGACCAGTAGTTTGGTTCTCCTGTCTCTGGTGACCAGTGGTTTGGTTCTCCTGGCTCTGGTGACCAGTGATTTGGTTCTCTTGTTTCTGGTGACCAGTGATTTGGTTCTCCTGTCTCTGGTGACCAGTGGTTTGGTTCTCCTGTGTCTGGTGACCAGTGGTTTGGTTCCCCTCTCTTTGCTAACCAGTGGTTTAGTTTTGCTGTCTCTGGTGACCAGTAGTTTTGTTCTTCTGTCTCTAGTGATCGGTGGTTTTGTTCTCCTGTCTCTGGTGACCAGTAGTTTGGTTTTCCAGTCTCTGGTGACCATTAGTTTGGTTCTCTTTTCTCTAGTGACCAGTGGTTTGGTTCTCTTGTCTCTGGTGACCAGTGGTTTGGTTCTCCTGTCTCTAGTGACCAGTAGTTTGGTTCTCTTGTTTCTGGTGACTAGTGATTTGGCTCTCCTGTCTCTGGTGACCAGTGGTTTGGTTCTCTTGTCTCTGGTGACCAGTGGTTTGGTTCTCTTGTCTCTGGTGACCAGTGGTTTGGTTCTCCTGTCTCTAGTGACCAGTGGTTTGGTTCCCCTGTCTCTGGTGACCAGTAGTTTGGTTCCCCTGTCTCTGGTGACCAGTGGTTTGGTTTTACTGTCTCTGGTGACCAGTGGTTTGGTTCTCCTGTCTCTGGTGACCAGTGGTTTGGTTCTCCTGTCTCTAGTGACCAGTGGTTTGGTTCTCTTGTCTCTGGTGACCAGTAGTTTGGTTCCCCTGTCTCTGGTGACCAGTGGTTTGGTTCCCCTGTCTCTGGTGACCAGTAGTTTGGTTCTCCTGTCTCTGGTGACCAGTAGTTTGGTTCTCCTGTCTCTGGTGACCAGTGGTTTGGTTCTCCTGTCTCTGGTGACCAGTGATTTGGTTCTCTTGTTTCTGGTGACCAGTGATTTGGTTCTCCTGTCTCTGGTGACCAGTGGTTTGGTTCTCCTGTGTCTGGTGACCAGTGATTTGGTTCTCCTGTCTCTGGTGACCAGTGGTTTGGTTCTCCTGTCTCTGGTGACCAGTGATTTGGTTCTCTTGTTTCTGGTGACCAGTGATTTGGTTCTCCTGTCTCTGGTGACCAGTGGTTTGGTTCTCCTGTGTCTGATGACCAGTGGTTTAGTTTTGCTGTCTCTGGTGACCAGTAGTTTTGTTCTTCTGTCTCTGGTGACCAGTGGTTTGGTTCTCCTGTCTCTGGTGACCAGTGGTTTGGTTCTCCTGTCTCTGGTGACTAGTGATTTGGTTCTCCTGTCTCTGGTGACCAGTGGTTTGGTTCTCATGTCTCTGGTGACCAGTGGTTTGGTTCTCCTGTCTCTGGTGACCAGTAGTTTAGTTCTGCTGTCTCTAGTTACCGGTGGCTTGGTGCCCCTGTCTCTGGTGACCAGTGGTTTGGGGTCCCCTCTCTCTGCTTACCAGTGGTTTAGTTTTGCTGTCTCTGGTGACCAGTAGTTTTGTTCTTCTGTCTCTAGTGATCGGTGGTTTTGTTCTCCTGTCTCTGGTGACCAGTAGTTTGGTTTTCCAGTCTCTGGTGACCATTAGTTTGGTTCTCTTTTCTCTAGTGACCAGTGGTTTGGTTCTCTTGTCTCTGGTGACCAGTGGTTTGGTTCTCTTGTCTCTGGTGACCAGTGGTTTGGTTCTCTTGTCTCTGGTGACCAGTGGTTTGGTTCTCCTGTCTCTAGTGACCAGTAGTTTGGTTCTCTTGTTTCTGGTGACTAGTGATTTGGCTCTCCTGTCTCTGGTGACCAGTGGTTGGGTGTTCCTGTCTCTGGTGACCAGTGGTTTGGTTCTCCTGTCTCTAGTGACCAGTGGTTGGGTTTTCCTGTCTCTGGTGACCAGTGGTTTGGTTCCCCTGTCTCTGGTGACCAGTAGTTTGGTTCTCTTGTCTCTGGTGACCAGTAGTTTGGTTCCCCTGTCTCTGGTGACCAGTGGTTTGGTGCTTCTGTCTCTGGTGACCAGTGGTTTGGTTCTCTTGTTTCTGGTGACTAGTGATTTGGCTCTCCTGTCTCTGGTGACCAGTAGTTTGGTGCTTCTGTCTCTGGTGACCAGTGGTTTGGTTCCCCTGTCTCTGGTGACCAGTAGTTTGGTGCTTCTGTCTCTGGTGACCAGTGGTTTGGTTCCCCTGTCTCTGGTGACCAGTGGTTTGGTTCTCCTGTCTCTGGTGACCAGTGATTTCGTTCTCTTGTTTCTGGTGACCAGTGATTTGGTTCTCCTGTCTCTGGTGACCAGTGGTTTGGTTCTCCTGTGTCTGGTGACCAGTGGTTTGGTTCCCCTCTCTTTGCTAACCAGTGGTTTAGTTTTGCTGTCTCTGGTGACCATTGGTTTGGTTCTCATGTCTCTGGTGACCATTGGTTTGGTTCTCCTGTCTCTGGTGACCAGTAGTTTAGTTCTGCTGTCTCTAGTTACCGGTGGCTTGGTGCCCCTGTCTCTGGTGACCAGTGGTTTGGTTCCCCTCTCTCTGCTTACCAGTGGTTTAGTTTTGCTGTCTCTGGTGACCAGTAGTTTTGTTCTTCTGTCTCTAGTGATCGGTGATTTTGTTCCCCTGTCTCTGGTGACCAGTAGTTTGGTTTTCCAGTCTCTGGTGACCATTAGTTTGGTTCTCTTTTCTCTAGTGACCATGTTGGTTGTTTGGTTCTCTTGTCTCTGGTGACCAGTGGTTTGGTTCTCCTGTCTCTAGTGACCAGTAGTTTGGTTCTCTTGTTTCTGGTGACTAGTGATTTGGCTCTCCTGTCTCTGGTGACCAGTGGTTTGGTTCTCCTGTCTCTAGTGACCAGTGGTTTGGTTCTCCTGTCTCTAGTGACCAGTGGTTGGGTTTTCCTGTCTCTGGTGACCAGTGTTTGGTTCCCCTGTCTCTGGTGACCAGTAGTTTGGTTCCCCTGTCTCTGGTGACCAGTGGTTTGGTGCTTCTGTCTCTGGTGACCAGTGGTTTGGTTCTCTTGTTTCTGGTGACTAGTGATTTGGCTCTCCTGTCTCTGGTGACCAGTAGTTTGGTGCTTCTGTCTCTGGTGACCAGTGGTTTGGTTCTCTTGTTTCTGGTGACTAGTGATTTGGCTCTCCTGTCTCTGGTGACCAGTAGTTTGGTGCTTCTGTCTCTGGTGACCAGTGGTTTGGTTCCCCTGTCTCTGGTGACCAGTGGTTTGGCTCTCCTGTCTCTGGTGACCAGTAGTTTGGTGCTTCTGTCTCTGGTGACCAGTGGTTTGGTTCCCCTGTCTCTGGTGACCAGTAGTTTGGTTTTCCAGTCTCTGGTGACCATTAGTTTGGTTCTCTTTTCTCTAGTAACCAGTGGTTTGGTTCTCTTGTCTCTGGTGACCAGTAGTTTGGTTCCCCTGTCTCTGGTGACCAGTGGTTTGGTTCTCCTGTCTCTGGTGACCAGTGGTTTGGTTCTCTTGTTTCTGGTGACTAGTGATTTGGTTCTCCTGTCTCTAGTGACCAGTGGTTTGGTTCCCCTGTCTCTGGTGACCAGTAGTTTGGTGCTTCTGTCTCTGGTGTCCAGTGGTTTGGTTCTCCTGTCTCTAGTGACCATGTGGTTGCTTTGTCTCTTGACCCGTGTTGTTCTCTGTCTCTGGTGACCAGTAGTTTGGTGCTTCTGTCTCTGGTGACCAGTGGTTTGGTTTCTCCTGTCTCTGGTGACCAGTGGTTTGGTTCTCCTGTCTCTGGTGACCAGTGGTTTGGTTCTCCTGTCTCTGGTGATCAGTGGTTTGATTCTCCTGTCTCTGGTGACCAGTGATTTGGTTCTCTTGTTTCTGGTGACCAGTGATTTGGTTCTCCTGTCTCTGGTGACTAGTGGTTTGGTTCTCCTGTGTCTGGTGACCAGTGGTTTGGTTCCCCTCTCTTTGCTAACCAGTGGTTTAGTTTTGCTGTCTCTGGTGACCAGTAGTTTTGTTTCTTCTGTCTCTGGGACCATTGGTTTGGTTCTCATGTCTCTGGTGACCATTGGTTTGGTTCTCCTGTCTCTGGTGACCAGTAGTTTAGTTCTGCTGTCTCTAGTTACCGGTGGCTTGGTGCCCCTGTCTCTGGTGACCAGTGGTTTGGTTCCCCTCTCTCTGCTTACCAGTGGTTTAGTTTTGCTGTCTCTGGTGACCAGTAGTTTTGTTCTTCTGTCTCTAGTGATCGGTGGTTTTGTTCTCCTGTCTCTGGTGACCAGTGATTTGGTTCCCCTGTCTTTGGTGACCAGTAGTTTGGTTTTCCAGTCTCTGGTGACCATTAGTTTGGTTCTCTTTTCTCTAGTGACCAGTGGTTTGGTTCTCTTGTCTCTGGTGACCAGTGGTTTGGTTCTCTTGTCTCTGGTGACCAGTGGTTTGGTTCTCCTGTCTCTAGTGACCAGTGGTTGGGTTTTCCTGTCTCTGGTGACCAGTGGTTTGGTTCCCCTGTCTCTGGTGACCAGTAGTTTGGTTCCCCTGTCTCTGGTGACCAGTGGTTTGGTGCTTCTGTCTCTGGTGACCAGTGGTTTGGTTCTCTTGTTTCTGGTGACTAGTGATTTGGCTCTCCTGTCTCTGGTGACCAGTAGTTTGGTGCTTCTGTCTCTGGTGACCAGTGGTTTGGTTCCCCTGTCTCTGGTGACCAGTAGTTTGGTTTTCCAGTCTCTAGTGACCATTAGTTTGGTTCTCTTTTCTCTAGTGACCAGTGGTTTGGTTCTCTTGTCTCTGGTGACCAGTAGTTTGGTTCCCCTGTCTCTGGTGACCAGTGGTTTGGTGCTTCTGTCTCTGGTGACCAGTGGTTTGGTTCTCTTGTTTCTGGTGACTAGTGATTTGGCTCTCCTGTCTCTGGTGACCAGTGGTTTGGTTCTCCTGTCTCTAGTGACCAGTGGTTTGGTTCCCCTGTCTCTGGTGACCAGTGGTTTGGTTCTCTTGTTTCTGGTGACCAGTGGTTTGGTTCTCTTGTTTCTGGTGACCAGTGGTTTGGTTCTCTTGTTTCTGGTGACCAGTGCTTTGGTTCTCTTGTCTCTGGTGACCAGTGGTTTGGTTCTACTGTCTCTGGTGACCAGTGGTTGGGTTTTCCTGTCTCTGGTGACCAGTGGTTTGGTTCCCCTGTCTCTGGTGACCAGTAGTTTGGTTCCCCTGTCTCTGGTGACCAGTGGTTTGGTGCTTCTGTCTCTGGTGACCAGTGGTTTGGTTCTCTTGTTTCTGGTGACTAGTGATTTGGCTCTCCTGTCTCTGGTGACCAGTAGTTTGGTGCTTCTGTCTCTGGTGACCAGTGGTTTGGTTCCCCTGTCTCTGGTGACCAGTAGTTTGGTTTTCCAGTCTCTAGTGACCATTAGTTTGGTTCTCTTTTCTCTAGTGACCAGTGGTTTGGTTCTCTTGTCTCTGGTGACCAGTAGTTTGGTTCCCCTGTCTCTGGTGACCAGTGGTTTGGTGCTTCTGTCTCTGGTGACCAGTGGTTTGGTTCTCTTGTTTCTGGTGACTAGTGATTTGGCTCTCCTGTCTCTGGTGACCAGTGGTTTGGTTCTCCTGTCTCTAGTGACCAGTGGTTTGGTTCCCCTGTCTCTGGTGACCAGTGGTTTGGTTCTCTTGTTTCTGGTGACCAGTGGTTTGGTTCTCTTGTTTCTGGTGACCAGTGGTTTGGTTCTCTTGTTTCTGGTGACCAGTGCTTTGGTTCTCTTGTCTCTGGTGACCAGTGGTTTGGTTCTACTGTCTCTGGTGACCAGTAGTTTGGTTCTTTTGTCTCTGGTGACCAGAAGTTTGGTTCTTTTGTCTCTGGTGACCAGTGGTTTGGTTCTCTCGTCTCTGGTGACCAGTAGTTTGGTTTTCCTGTCTCTGGTGACCAGTAGTTTGGTTTTCCTGTCTCTGGTGACCAGTGGTTTGGTTTTCCTGTCTCTGGTGACCAGTGGTTTGGTTCTCTCGTCTCTGGTGACCAGTGGTTAAGTGTAGAACAGAAATGTCATTAATTGACTCTGAATTTTGTGTTTCAGTTGCCGCTCTAATTGATAAACAATGGTTCTTGTCTAATGTTCTATATGTTGATCTCTGCTTTCGTCATCTTCTCTTTGGCTATCATACGACTGGAGACATCTTGCCTGTTAGTCCATCCTCCACCATCATATGATAATTATAGCAGCTTCTTAAGGTGCAGTGACCCTCGGAGGGGTCATCATAACGATGACTGAAGTACGTCTAAGCCTACAAGCTGCAGTAATGGGAAGGTTAACAGCTCAAATCTGAACACTCCCCTTTCCGGAATTTTTTCTGTCCCTGTTGTCATGGTGATTTCAGCTGAATGGATACAATTTCTATCATTTAAATGACTCGTTAAAGACACCATGTAGAGGATCCGGTGACACGGCGTTCGGCTGTGCTGGTTCTGGTCCTATCAGAGGGATCGGAGATGGGTCAACACCTCATATGGACATTTCTAGGTCAACGGTCCTAAACTGCAAAGACTCTGAAGATCTAAGATTCATTGAGCTCTCGTGTTAATATACTGAGCCGCCATCGTTACCCGACACAGTCCGGACCGCGCAGGAATCGTCACGATAGTCAGATCATCAGAGGTTAATTCCAGGGGAACATTCAGGAGGCGCAGACACCTTGTTAAAATTCACTGTGAACTGATGACAACTTAACATCATTTAAATAAGAAGAATCCTCCAAAAATAGATACAGTGTATCTGAACCTCACCCAGCAGATACATCTCAGGAATAGAAGCAGCGTATCCGAGCTTCACCCGACAGATACATCTCAGAGAATCATAGTCTTTATTCTTGCAAGGCTAAATTCTAATACATAGAGGGCAGTATTATAGTAGTTATAGTCTTGTAATAGGCAGTATTATAGTAGTTATATACATAGGCAGTATTAAGTATATAGTTGTACATAGGGCAGTATTATAGTAGTTATATTCTTGTATATAGGAGCAGTATTATAGTAGTAATTTTAGCAGATATATTACTTGTATATAGGGGCAGTATTATAGTAGTTATATTCTTGTATATAGGAGCAGTATTATAGTAGTTATATTCTTGTATATAGGGCAGTATTATAGTAGTTATATTCTTGTATATAGGAGCAGTATTATAGTAGTTATATTCTTGTACATAGGGCAGTATTATAGTAGTTATATTCTTGTAATAGGAGCAGTATTATAGTAGTTATATTCTTGTATCATAGGGCAGTATTATAGTAGTTATAGTCTTGTATATAGGGCAGTATTATAGTAGTTATATTCTTGTATATAGGGGCAGTATTATAGTAGTTATATTCTTGTATATAGGGGCAGTATTATAGTAGTATATATTCTTGTATATAGGGGCAGTATTATAGTAGTTATATTCTTGTACTATAGGGCAGTATTATAGTAGTTATATTCTTGTATCATAGGAGCAGTATTATAGTAGTTATATTCTTGTAATAGGGGCAGTATTATAGTAGTTATATTCTTGTATATAGGGCAGTATTATAGTAGTTATAGTCTTGTACATAGGGGCAGTATTATAGTAGATATATTCTTGTATATAGGAGCAGTATTATAGTAGTTATAGTCTTGTACATAGGGCAGTATTATAGTAGTTATATTCTTGTATATAGAGACAGTATTATAGTAGTTATATTCTTGTATATAGGAGCAGTATTATAGTAGTTATATTCTTGTATATAGGGGCAGTATTATAGTAGTTATAGTCTTGTATATAGGAGCAGTATTATAGTAGTTATAGTCTTGTATATAGGAGCAGTATTATAGTAGTTATATTCTTGTACATAGGAGCAGTATTATAGTAGTTATATTCTTGTACATAGGGGCAGTATTATAGTAGTTATATTCTTGTACATAGGAGCAGTATTATAGTAGTTATATTCTTGTATATAGGGGCAGTATTATAGTAGTTATATTCTTGTATATAGGGGCAGTATTATAGTAGTTATATTCTTGTATATAGGAGCAGTAATATAGTAGTTATATTCTTGTATATAGGAGCAGTATTATAGTAGTTATATTCTTGTATATAGGATCAGTATTATAGTAGTTATATTCTTGTATATAGGAGCAGTATTATAGTAGTTATATTCTTGTATATAGGGGCAGTATTATAGTAGTTATATTCTTGTATATAGGAGCAGTATTATAGTAGTTATATTCTTGTATATAGGAGCAGTATTATAGTAGTTATATTCTTGTATATAGGGGCAGTATTATAGTAGTTATATTCTTGTATATAGGATCAGTATTATAGTAGTTATATTCTTGTATATAGGTGCAGTATTATAGTAGTTATATTCTTGTATATAGGGGCAGTATTATAGTAGTTATATTCTTGTATATAGGAGCAGTATTATAGTAGTTACTAGATGGCGGCCCGATTCTAAAGAATCGGGTAGTCTAGAATCCATATATAGTTTATTTACTAATAGTTACGGGAGTGCGGTGAAATGAATTGTGTGTATACAGGCGGCTCAGTGGGTAGCAGAGTATACGGTGGCTCAGTGGTTAGCAGTGAGTGCGGTGGCTCAGTGGTTAGCAGTGAGTGCGGTGGCTCAGTGGTTAGCAGTGAGTGCGGTGGCTCAGTGGTTAGCAGTGAGTGCGGTGAGATTGGTCAGCGCAGCGACGTGGGCAGAGTGGTCAGCGCAGAGGACAGGGGGCAGAGGCGGCTGGGCAGAGGACAGGGGCAGAGGCGGCTGGGCAGAGGACAGGGGGCAGAGGACGCAGAGGACAGGGGGCAGAGGACGCAGAGGACAGGGGCAGAGGACACAGAGGGGGCAGAGGACAGGGGGCAGAGGACACAGAGGGGGCAGAGGACAGGGGGCAGAGGACACAGAGGGGGCAGAGGACGCAGAGGACAGGGGGCAGAGGACACAGAGGGGGCAGAGGACGCAGAGGACAGGGGCAGAGGACACAGAGGGGGCAGAGGACACAGAGGGGGCAGAGGACAGGGTGAAGAGGACAGAGAGGGGGCAGAGGACACAGAGGACGCAGAGGACAGGGGGCAGAGGACGCAGAGGGGGCAGAGGACACAGAGGGGGCAGAGGACACAGAGGGGGCAGAGGACACAGAGGGGGCAGAGGACACAGAGGGGGCAGAGGACGCAGAGGGGGCAGAGGACGCAGAGGGGCAGAGGACACAGAGGGGGCAGAGGACACAGAGGGGGCAGAGGACGCAGAGGACAGGGGGCAGAGGACGCAGAGGACAGGGGGCAGAGGACGCAGAGGACAGGGGGCAGAGGACGCAGAGGACGCAGAGGACAGGGGGCAGAGGACGCAGAGGACAGGGGGCAGAGGACGCAGAGGACAGGGGGCAGAGGACGCAGAGGACAGGGGGCAGAGGACGCAGAGGACAGGGGGCAGAGGACGCAGAGGACAGGGGGCAGAGGACGCAGAGGACAGGGGGCAGAGGACGCAGAGGACAGGGGGCAGAGGACGCAGAGGACAGGGGCAGAGGACGCAGAGGACACAGAGGACGCAGAGGACACAGAGGACGCAGAGGACACAGAGGACGCAGAGAACACAGAGGGGGCAGAGGACACAGAGGGGGCAGAGGACACAGAGGGGGCAGAGGACGCAGAGGGGGCAGAGGACGCAGAGGGGGCAGAGGACGCAGAGGGGGCAGAGGACGCAGAGGGGGCAGAGGGGGCAGAGGACGCAGAGGACAGGGGGCAGAGGACGCAGAGGGGGCAGAGGACGCAGAGGACAGGGGGCAGAGGACGCAGAGGACAGGGGGCAGAGGACGCAGAGGACGCAGAGGACAGGGGGCAGAGGACGCAGAGGACAGGGGGCAGAAGACAGGGGGCAGAGGACGCAGAGGACAGGGGGCAGAGGACGCAGAGGACAGGGGGCAGAGGAGGCAGAGGACAGGGGGCAGAGGACGCAGAGGACAGGGGGCAGAGGAGTCAGAGGACAGGGGGCAGAGGACACAGAGGGCAGAGGAGGCAGAGGACACAGAGGGGCAGAGGACGCAGAGGACAGGGGGCAGAGGACAGGGGCAAGGACAGGGGCAGAGGACAGGGGGCAGAGGACAGGGGGCAGAGGACAGGGGGCAGAGGACACAGAGGGGGCAGAGGACGCAGAGGACACAAAGGGGGCAGAGGAGAGGGGGCAGAGGACACAGAGGGGGCAGAGGACACAGAGGGGGCAGAGGACACAGAGGGGGCAGAGGACACAGAGGGGGCAGAGGGGGCAGAGGACGCAGAGGGGGCAGAGGACAGGGGCAGAGGACAGGGGGCAGAGGACAGGGGGCAGAGGACAGGGGGCAGAGGACAGGGGGCAGAGGACGCAGAGGGGGCAGAGGACGCAGAGGAGGCAGAGGGGGCAGAGGAGGCAGAGGACGCAGAGGACAGGGGGCAGAGGACAGGGGCAGAGGAGAGGGGGCAGAGGACGCAGAGGGGGCAGAGGACGCAGAGGGGGCAGAGGACGAGAGGAGGCAGAGGGGGCAGAGGAGGCAGAGGACGCAGAGGACAGGACGCAGAGGACAGGACGCAGAGGACAGGGGGCAGAGGACAGGGGGCAGAGGACAGGGGGCAGAGGACAGGGGGCAGAGGACACAGAGGGGGCAGAGGACACAGAAGGGGCAGAGGACAGGGGGCAGAGGACACAGAGGGGGCAGAGGATGCAGAGGACACAAAGGGGGCAGAGGAGAGGGGGCAGAGGACACAGAGGGGGCAGAGGACGCAGAGGACAGGGGGCAGAGGACACAGAGGGGGCAGAGGACAGGGGGCAGAGGACACAGAGGGGGCAGAGGACGCAGAGGACAGGGGGCAGAGGACACAGAGGGGGCAGAGGACGCAGAGGGGGCAGAGGACGCAGAGGGGGCAGAGGACGCAGAAGACAGGGGGAAGAGGACACAGAGGGGGCAGAGGACGCAGAGGACAGGGGGCAGAGGACACGGGGCAGAGGACACAGAGGGGGCAGAGGACGCAGAAGACAGGGGGCAGAGGACAGGGTCAGAGGACAGGGGGAAGAGGACACAGAGGGGCAGAGGACAGGGGGCAGAGGACACAGAGGGGGCAGAGGACGCAGAGGGGGCAGAGGACGCAGAGGGGGCAGAGGACGCAGAGGACGCAGAGGGGGCAGAGGACGCAGAGGGGGCAGAGGACGCAGAGGACAGGGGGCAGAGGACAGGGGGCAGAGGACACAGGGGCAGAGGACACAGGGGGGGCAGAGGACACAGAGGGGGCAGAGGACGCAGAGGACACAGAGGGGGCAGAGGACGCAGAGGACACAGAGGGGGCAGAGGACGCAGAGGACACAGAGGGGGCAGAGGACGCAGAGGACACAGAGGGGGCAGAGGACGCAGAGGACACAGAGGGGGCAGAGGACGCAGAGGACAGGGGGCAGAGGACGCAGAGGACAGGGGGCAGAGGACGCAGAGGACAGGGGGCAGAGGACGCAGAGGACGCAGAGGCAGGGGCAGAGGACAGGGGGCAGAGGACAGGGGGCAGAGGACAGGGGGCAGAGGACACAGAGGACAGGGGGCAGAGGATACAGAGGACAGGGGGCAGAGGACACAGAGGACAGGGGGCAGAGGACACAGAGGACAGGGGGCAGAGGACACAGAGGACAGGGGGCAGAGGACACAGAGGACAGGGGGCAGAGGACACAGAGGACAGGGGGCAGAGGACACAGAGGACAGGGGGCAGAGGACACAGAGGACAGGGGGCAGAGGACACAGAGGACAGGGGGCAGAGGACACAGAGGACAGGGGGCAGAGGACACAGAGGACAGGGGGCAGAGGACACAGAGGACAGGGGGCAGAGGACACAGAGGACAGGGGGCAGAGGACACAGAGGGGGCAGAGGACGCAGAGGACAGAGGGCAGAGGGGGCACACAGGTTGGAGGGCAGAGCAGCCTGTATGGCTGCAGACTTACCGATGGCCGGGCCTCGGGTGTAGGAGGAGAGGAGGGGCGGGCAGAGCTGCAGGAGAGGAAGTCCCGCCCTCCCTCCTCTCCAGACACACGGCAGGGAGCACGGGTACCCCCAGGGTGTGTGTGGCCCTCCGAGGTGGCGGGCAATGGGCCCCCCTGCCCCCCCCCGGTATGTAGGTACTGGCTGGAGGGCAGAGGTGGAGGGGAGTGGCAGGAGGGCACACGGAACTTCCGAGATCGGAACGTTCCGTGTGTCGGTGACTGTAGCCGGGGGGCAGCCTGGCTACAGTGCACTGGATGAGCCTGGGCGACGACCATCACGGAAGTGGGCGTGGCCTCCTCCGGAAGTGGCCTTCGGGTTTTATATAATAGATATTCTTGTATATAGGAGCAGTATTATAGTAGTTATATTCTTGTATATAGGAGCAGTATTATAGTAGTTATATTCTTGTACATAGGGGCAGTATTATAGTAGTTATATTCTTGTATATATTAGCAGTATTATAGTAGTTATATTCTTGTATATAGGAGCAGTATTATAGTAGTTATATTCTTGTATATAGGGGCAGTATTATAGTAGTTATATTCTTGTATATAGGAGCAGTATTATAGTAGTTATATTCTTGTACATAGGAGCAGTATTATAGTAGTTATATTCTTGTACATAGGGGCAGTATTATAGTAGTTATATTCTTGTATATAGAGGCAGTATTATAGTGGTTATATTCTTGTATATAGGAGCAGTATTATAGTAGTTATATTCTTGTACATAGGGGGCAGTATTATAGTAGTTATATTCCTGTATATAGGAGCAGTATTATAGTAGTTATATTCTTGTATATAGGAGCAGTATTATAGTAGTTATATTCTTGTATATAGGGGCAGTATTATAGTAGTTATATTCTTGTACATAGGAGCAGTATTATAGTAGTTATATTCTTGTACATAGGGGCAGTATTATAGTAGTTATATTCTTGTATATATTAGCAGTATTATAGTAGTTATATTCTTGTACATAGGAGCAGTATTATAGTAGTTATATTCTTGTATATAGGAGCAGTATTATAGTAGTTATATTCTTGTATATAGGAGCAGTATTATAGTAGTTATATTCTTGTACATAGGGGCAGTATTATAGTAGTTATATTCTTGTACATAGGGGCAGTATTATAGTAGTTATATTCTTGTATATAGGAGCAGTATTATAGTAGTGATATTCTTGTATATAGGAGCAGTATTATAGTAGTTATATTCTTGTATATAGGAGCAGTATTATAGTAGTTATATTCTTGTACATAGGGGGCAGTATTATAGTAGTTATATTCTTGTACATAGGGGCAGTATTATAGTAGTTATATTCTTGTACATAGGGGCAGTATTATAGTACTTATATTCTTGTATATAGGAGCAGTATTATAGTAGTGATATTCTTGTATATAGGAGCAGTATTATAGTAGTTATATTCTTGTATATAGGAGCAGTATTATAGTAGTTATATTCTTGTACATAGGGGGCAGTATTATAGTAGTTATATTCTTGTACATAGGGGCAGTATTATAGTAGTTATATCCTTGTATATAGGAGCAGTATTATAGTAGTTATATTCTTGTACATAGGGGCAGTATTATAGTAGTTATATTCTTGTATATAGGGGCAGTATTATAGTAGTTATATTCTTGTATATAGTAGCAGTATTATAGTAGTTATATTCTTGTATATAGGGCAGTATTATAGTAGTTATATTCTTGAATATAGGAGCAGTATTATAGTAGTTATATTCTTGTACATAGGAGCAGTATTATAGTAGTTATATTCTTGTATATAGGGGCAGTATTATAGTAGTTATATTCTTGTATATAGGAGCAGTATTATAGTAGTTATATTCTTGTACATAGGGGCAGTATTATAGTAGTTATATTCTTGTATATAGAGGCAGTATTATAGTAGTTATATTCTTGTATATAGGAGCAGTATTATAGTAGTTATATTCTTGTACATAGGGGGCAGTATTATCTATTATATAATCACGAATGGGTTTTTTGCCCCTTTTGAGTCCGCTCACGCTGCGAGTCAGCGTGGTTATGTGGATACGCCCGAAGCATTGGCCGCGCAGCGGCCATTGCGAGCAGTTCTAAGGCGACTCGCTATGCCCGCGCAGCGGGCTTGGCGAGTCGCCTTAGCAGCGCGAAGCATTGGCCGCGAAGCGGCCATTGCGAGTCAGAGACTCGCTCTGCTAGAATCCCGATGCATGTGCATCGGGCACCCAGCTAGTCTATTATATAATTGCGAATGGGTTTTTTGCCCCCAGCGTGGTCATGTGGATACGCGCGAAGCATTGGCCGCGCAGCGGCCATTGCGAGCAGATGTAAGGCGACTCGCTATGCCCGTGCAGCGGGCATGGCGAGTCGACTTAGCAGCGCGAAGCATTGGCCGCGAAGCGGCCATTGCGAGTCAGAGACTCGCCGTTCTAGAATCCCGATGCATGTGCATCGGGCTCCCAGCTAGTAGTAGTTATATTCTTGTATATAGGGGCAGTATTATAGTAGTTATATTCTTGTATATAGGAGCAGTATTATAGTAGTTATATTCTTGTATATAGGAGTAATATTATAGTAGTTATATTCTTGTATATAGGGGCAGTATTAGAGTAGTTATATTCTTGTATATAGGAGCAGTATTATAGTAGTTATATTCTTGTACATAGAGGCAGTATTATAGTAGTTATATTCTTGTATATAGGAGCAGTATTATAGTAGTTATATTCTTGTACATAGGGGCAGTATTATAGTAGTTATATTCTTGTATATAGGGGCAGTATTATAGTAGTTATATTCTTGTATATAGGGGCAGTATTATAGTAGTTATATTCTTGTATATAGGGGCAGTATTATAGTAGTTATATTCTTGTATATAGGGCAGTATTATAGTAGTTATATTCTTGTACATAGGAGCAGTATTAGTATTATATTCTTGTAATAGGGGCAGTATATAGTAGTTATATTCTTGATATAGGGCAGTATTATAGTAGTTATATTCTTGTATGTAGGGGCAGTATTATAGTAGTTATATTCTTGTACATAGGAGCAGTATTATAGTAGTTATATTCTTGTACATAGGGGCAGTATTATAGTAGTTATATTCTTGTATATAGGGGCAGTATTATAGTAGTTATATTCTTGTACATAGGGGCAGTATTATAGTAGTTATATTCTTGTATATAGGGGCAGTATTATAGTAGTTATATTCTTGTATATAGGGGCAGTATTATAGTAGTTATATTCTTGTATATAGGGGCAGTATTATAGTAGTTATATTCTTGTACATAGGAGCAGTATTATAGTAGTTATATTCTTGTACATAGGGGCAGTATTATAGTAGTTATATTCTTGTATATAGGAGCAGTATTATAGTAGTTATATTCTTGTATATAGGAGCAGTATTATAGTAGTTATATTCTTGTACATAGGAGCAGTATTATAGTAGTTATATTCTTGTATATAGGGGCAGTATTATAGTAGTTATATTCTTGTATATAGGGGCAGTATTATAGTAGTTATATTCTTGTACATAGGGGCAGTATTATAGTAGTTATATTCTTGTATATAGGAGCAGTATTATAGTAGTTATATTCTTGTATATAGGAGCAGTATTATAGTAGTTATATTCTTGTATATAGGAGCAGTATTATAGTAGTTATATTCTTGTATATAGGGGCAGTATTATAGTAGTTATAATTCTTGTACATAGGGGCAGTATTATAGTAGTTATATTCTTGTATATAGGAGCAGTATTATAGTAGTTATATTCTTGTATATAGGGGCAGTATTATAGTAGTTATATTCTTGTATATAGGGGCAGTATTATAGTAGTTATATTCTTGTACATAGGGGCAGTATTATAGTAGTTATATTCTTGTATATAGGGGCAGTATTATAGTAGATATATTCTTGTATATAGGAGCAGTATTATAGTAGTTATATTCTTGTACATAGGGCAGTATTATAGTAGTTATATTCTTGTATATAGGGGCAGTATTATAGTAGATATATTCTTGTATATAGGGGCAGTATTATAGTAGATATATTCTTGTATATAGGAGCAGTATTATAGTAGTTATATTCTTGTACATAGAGGCAGTATTATAGTAGTTATATTCTTGTACATAGGAGCAGTATTATAGTAGTTATATTCTTGTATATAGGAGCAGTATTATAGTAGTTATATTCTTGTATATAGGAGCAGTATTATAGTAGTTATATTCTTGTATATAGGAGCAGTATTACAGTAGTTATATTCTTGTATATAGGGGCAGTATTATAGTAGTTATATTCTTGTATAGGAGCAGTATTATAGTAGTTATATTCTTGTATATAGGAGCAGTATTATAGTAGTTATATTCTTGTATATAGGAGCAGTATTATAGTAGTTATATTCTTGTACATAGGAGCAGTATTATAGTAGTTATATTCTTGTATATAGGGGCAGTATTATAGTAGATATATTCTTGTACATAGGAGCAGTATTACAGTAGTTATATTCTTGTATATAGGGGCAGTATTATAGTAGTTATATTCTTGTATATAGGGGCAGTATTATAGCAGTTATATTCTTGTATATAGGAGCAGTATTATAGTAGTTATATTCTTGTACATAGGAGCAGTATTACAGTAGTTATATTCTTGTATATAGGGGCAGTATTATAGTAGTTATATTCTTGTATATAGGGCAGTATTATAGCAGTTATATTCTTGTATATAGGAGCAGTATTATAGTACTTACAGTTGTGGCCAAAAGTATTGACCCCCCTGCAATTCTGTCAGATAATCCTCAGTGTCTTCCTGAAAATGATTGCAATCACAAATTCTTTGCTATTATTATCTTCATTTAATTTGTCTTCAATGAAAAAACACAAAAGAGAATGAAGCAAAAAGCAAAACATTGATCATTTCACACAAAACTCCAAAAATGGGCCGGACAAAAGTATTGGCACCCTCAGCCTAATACTTGGTTGCACAACCTTTAGCCAAAATAACTGCGATCAACCGCTTCCGGTAATCATCAATGAGTTTCTTACAATGCTCTGCTGGAATTTTACACCATTCTTCTTTGGCAAACTGCTCCAGGTCCCTGATATGTGAAGGGCGCCTTCTCCAAACTGCCATTGTTAGATCTCTCCACAGGTGATCTATGGGATTCAGGTCTGGACTCATTGCTGCCACCTTAGAAGTCTCCAGTGCTTTCTCTCACACCATTTTCTGGTGCTTTTTGAAGTGTGTTTTGGGTCATTGTCCTGCTGGAAGACCCATGACCTCTGAGGGAGACCCAGCTTTCTCACACTGGGCCCCACATTATGCTGCACAATGTGTTGGTAGTCTTCAGACCTCATAATGCCATGCACACGGTCAAGCAGTCCAGTGCCAGAGGCAGCAAAGCAACCCAAAAACATCAGGGAGCCTCCGCCATGTTTGACTGTAGGGAGCGTGTTCTTTTCTTTGAATGCCTCTTTTTTCTCCTGTAAACTCTATGTTGATGCCTTTGCCCATAAATCTCTACTTTTGTCTCATCTGAGCAGAGAACATTCTTCCAAAACGTTTTAGGCTTTCTCAGGTAAGTTTTGGCAAACTCCAGCCTAGCTTTTTTATGTCTCGGGGTAAGAAGTGGGGTCTTCCTGGGTCTCCTACCATACAGTCCCTTTTCATTCAGACGCCGATGGATAGTACGGGTGACACTGTTGTACCCTCGGACTGCAGGGCAGCTTGAACTTGTTTGGATGTTAGTCGAGGTTCTTTATCCACCATCCGCACAATCTTGCGTTGAAATCTCTTGTCAATTTTTCTTTTCCGTCCACATCTAGGGAGGTTAGCCACAGTGCCATGGGCTTTACACTTCTTGATGACACTGCGCACGGTAGACACAGGAACATTCAGGTCTTTGGAGATGGACTTGTAGCCTTGAGATTGCTCATGTTTCCTCACAATTTGGTTTCTCAAGTCCTCAGACAGTTCTTTGGTCTTCTTTCTTTTCTCCATGCTCAATGTGGTCACACAAGGACACAGGACAGAGGTGGAGTCAACTTTAATCCATGTCAACTGGCTGCAAGTGTGATTTAGTTATTGCCAGCACCTGTTAGGTGCCACAGGTAAGTTACAGGTGCTGTTAATTACACAAATTACAGAAGCATCACATGATTTTTCTAGCAGTGCCAATACTTTTGTCCACCCCCTTTTTTATGTTTGGTGGAATTAGATCCAATTTAGCTTTAGGGCAATTCTATTTGTTTTTTTTTTCATTGAAGACAAATTAAATGAAGATAATAATACCAAACAATTTGTGATTGCAATCATTATCAGGAAGAAACTGAGGATTATCTGACAGAATTGCAGGGGTGTCAATACTTTTGGCCACAAGGAATTTGCATTATATATTCTATGTGTCATATGTTCATTCCCCTGTTCCTGATGTTGGAAATTTTAATTTGTATTTTAAATAAAGAAGCATTTTTTACATTTTTGCAGAAAGTCACTTGATGCTGGATCTGCTGCAGCCACATCTATGAAGTTCTCCTGCTTCTTGTGTGAACAGGACAGGACTCATTACAAGAGTCAAAGATGTTGGCCAACGAGAACAACCTGGACTCAGGAATACGGTTCCGGAAAGTTTAATTGATCCCACTGAAGTTCTCCTGCCTCCGCTCCACATTAAGTCTGGACTGATGGAGCAGTTATTGAAAGCTCCCGAAAGGAGGAGACGCTTTTATACACCTGTGTATCAAGGTTCATGCACTGAAGGAGGCATTCTTGTGAGTCCAGATATTCGGGTATTCATGGAGGATGACGTGTTCAAAAGAAAATTGAAAGCTGTTAAGAAAATGGCTTGAGACTCTTCTCAGTCGGGAAGAAATTTCTAGGTAACAACAAAGATCCAAAATGTAAGTCTGATGAATCGAAGTTACATTCAAACCAAGGAACACACTGGACAGGTCAGAGATAAAGTTATGGAGAATACTAAAGCAGGGTTAGGTTATAAAAAAAAAAACAGCTGTGAGTATTTAACGGAGCATCGTGCAAGTCATTGTAATGAACTAATCTTCTACATGGAGAAATGACCAAGTGACTCAACTGTGCATGAAAACATATGGAGGAGGATACAGAAAGATGTCAGCGTGAAAAATAATGGAGAGCGCCACAAAAATGAGGGTCTGCAGGGACTCATGGGGAGGGTCTACAGGGACTCATGGGGAGGGTCTGCAGGGACTCATGGGGAGGGTCTGCAGGGACTCATGGGGAGGGTCTGCAGGGACTCATGGGAAGGGTCTGCAGGGACTCATGGGGAGGGTCTGCAGGGACTCATGGGAAGGGTCTGCAGGGACTCATGGGGAGGGTCTGCAGGGACTCATGGGGAGGGTCTGGCAAGTTTCTGGCAGCATTTCATTTGGATTAATGGAGTCCTCAGTGCTGAGAAATCCCAGCGGACACTTCTCCATCATGAGATACCTTCAGGCTACAAAGTTATTCTGTGGTCGAACATCGATGTCAGTAACAAGTTGTAGAGGTGATGATCAAACCCCACAGAGCCCCGATTCTACATCATCCTTTCTTTCTGGGATCATGAAAGATCCATACAAGCCTCATACACAGAAGATCGGGGTCAATCAAACAAGATGTTTGGGACAACCTCATTCCGCGTTTCTTCTGTGTGCAAGTGACCTGGGAAGAAGTGACATCATCCCATGTGACTGGGACTCACATAGTTCCATCTGTCTGGGATCAAGACACAGAAAGATCTGCACAAACTTCATACACAGAAGATCAGTGGTCAATCCTCAAAGATGTTTGGAACAGCCTCCTTCCGAGTTCGTTCATAAATTGTGTGCAAATGACAGAGAAGAACTGACATCATCCCGTCTGTCTGGGATCAAGAGACAGAAAGATCCACATGAGCCTCAAACACAGAAGATCAGGAGTCAGTCTTCCAAGATGTTTGGAACAGCCTCCTTCTGAGTTCCTTCATAAATTGTGTGCAAGTGACCTAGAAGAAGTGACATCATCCCGTCTTTCTGGGACACACATCATCCCGTCTTTCTGGGATCAAGAGACAAATATTTTGCACAGCCTCAAACACAGAAGATCAGCGGTCAGTCTTCCAAGATGTTTGGGAAAACCTCCTTCTGAGTTTCTTCAAAAACTGTGCACATGACAGAGAAGAACTGACATCATCCCAACTGTCTGGGATCAAGAGACACAAAGATCCACATGTGCCTCATACACAGAAGATCAGGGGTCAGTCCTCTAAGACATTTGGGAAAACCTCCTTCCGAGTTCCTTCATAAACTGAGTGCAAGTAACCGAGAAAAAGTGACAACATCCCGTCTGTGTGGGACTCACATCATTCCATCTATCTGGGGTCAAGACACAGAAATATTTTCACGAGCCTCAAACACAGAAGATCAGGGGTCAGTCCTCCCGGATATTTGGGACGGCCTCCTGCCGATCTCCGCCATAATCTGTGTACATATGACAAGAACAATTTAAGCTTTGATTTTGTTGTGAAGGCAGTGGTGGCTCCCAGCACTAAATTTGTATAAGATTTTCCTTTTTTTTCTTCATTCACTTAGCACTTTGTTAATTGAGAGGATTGAAGTCTTCTGTGCTTGAAAGCCTCTCACTGTGCAGCATTTACCGCACAGCGGCCGAAATCTTTGGCTCCGTATATTATAAAGTTGGGCTTAATCTCCTGGAATATTGTTTTCTGCAAAGTTTATTGAAGTATTTTAAGAACTTTTTTTCTTTTCCCGTAAAGTTCCTCATCTTCGCCCCTCGCGTCTCCCATCATGGCAGCGGTTGACGTCAGCCTCTCGCTCTCATCATCGGTTCCCTTTCTTATGCACGTAATAGGATTTTGTGTGTTTTGCTCTTTTATTACAGAAGTGGCATCTTGTAATTATGCCTTTTATACCCGTCTCTCTTAAGCCGCGGTTGCCTTTCTGTACCGTGTTGCGCCTGACGCCCGGCTTAGTGGCAGCGGACAGCGGCGGAGTGCGGTTGACGTCTGCAGTCATTACGCCCTTGTGCAGCTCTAGAAAGGATTATATAATCTTGCTCTTCACTTTTCATCAATGGTAAGGTTTGCGGATAACTGAATGACCCTTCCTACACGCCGCTCCCCCTCCTCAGCTCAGATACTTCGACGAGTGCTGGATCCGAGAATGAAGTCAAAGCCGAGAATGCAGCGTATTACAATAGTGATGACAGCAGCTGGTGCTGCCCGGTGTCAGCTCCCGGGATCTCACACCCAATCTGCCCAGTGTCAGCTCCCTTGATATCCCTTGTTGCATGGACCTCAGCCCCATCCAACACCACCGAGCCCGGACCTCAGCCCCATCCAACACCACAGAGCCCGGACCTCAGCCCCATCCAACACCACAGAGCCCGGACCTCAGCCCCATCCAACACCACAGAGCCCGGACCTCAGCCCCATCCAACACCACAGAGCCCGGACCTCAGCCCCATCCAACACCACAGAGCCCGGACCTCAGCCCCATCCAACACCACAGAGCCCAGACCTCAGCTCCATCCAACACCACAGAGCCTGGACCTCAGCCCCATCCAACACCACAGAGCCCAGACCTCAGCCTCATCCAACACCACAGAGCCCGGACCTCAGCCCCGTCCAACACCACAGAGCCCGGTACCTCAGGCCCCGTCGTCCAACACCACAGAGCCCAGACCTCATCACCATCCAACACCACAGAGCCCGGAACCTCACCTCATCCAACACCACAGAGCCGGACCTCAGCCCCATCCAACACCACAGAGCCCGGACCTAATCACCGTCCAACACCACAGAGCCTGGACCCAGCCCCATCCAACACCATAGAGCCCGGACCTCATCACCATCCAACACCACAGAGCCTGGACCTCAGCCCCATCCAACACCACAGAGCCGAACCTCAGCCCCATCCAACACCACAGAGCCCGAACCTCAGCCCCATCCAACACCACAGAGCCTGGACCTCAGCCCATCCAACACCACAGAGCCGGACCCAGCCCCATCCAACACCACAGAGCCCTGGACCTCAGCCCATCCAACACACAGAGCCTGGACCTCAGCCTCATCCAACACCACAGAGCCGGACCTCAGCCCCATCCAACATCACAGAGCCTGGACCTCAGCCCCCTCCAACACCACAGAGCCTGGACCCCAGCCCCATCCAACATCACAGAGCCCAGACATCAGCCCGATCCAACACCACAGAGCCTGGACCTCAGCCCCATCCAACACCACAGAGCCCAGACCTCAGCCCCATCCAACACCACAGAGCCTGGACCTCAGCCCCATCCAACACCACAGAGCCCGGACCTCAGCCCCATCCAACACCACAGAGCCCGGACCTCAGCACCATTCCAACACCACAGAGCCTGGACCTCAGCCCCATCCAACACCACAGAGCCGGACCTCAGCCCCATCCAACACCACAGAGCCCGGACCTCAGCCCCGTCCAACACCACAGAGCCTGGACGTCAGCCCCTCCAACACCACAGAGCCTGGACCCAGCCCATCCAACATCACAGAGCCCGACATCAGCCCCATCCAACACCACAGAGCCCAGACCTCAGCCCCATCCAACACCACAGAGCCCAGGACCTCAGCTCCATCCAACACCACAGAGCCCAGACCTCAGCCCCATCCAACACCACAGAGCCCGGACCTCAGCCCCATCCAACACCACAGGCCTGGACCTCAGCCCCATCCAACACCACAGAGCCCAGACCTCAGCCCCATCCAACACCACAGAGCCCGGACCTCAGCCCCATCCAACACCACAGGCCGGACCTCAGCCCCATCCAACACCACAGAGCCAGGACCTCAGCTCCATCCAACACCACAGAGCCCGGACCTCAGCCCCATCCAACACCACAGGCCCGGACCTCAGCCACCTTCCAACACCACAGAGCCTGGACCTCAGCCCCATCCAACACCACAGAGCCCGGACCTCAGCCCATCCAACACCACAGGAGCCGGACCTCAGCCCCGATCCAACACCACAGAGCCCGGACCTCAGCCCCATCCAACACCACAGAGCCCGGACCTCAGCCCCATCCAACACCACAGAGCCCGGACCTAATCACCGTCCCAACACCACAGAGCCCGGACCTCAGCCCCATCCAACACCACAGAGCCCGGAACCCAGCCCCATCCAACACCACAGAGCCTGGACCTCAGCCTCATCACAACACCACAGAGCCTGGACCCCAGCATCATCTAACACCACAGAGCCCGGACCTCAGCCCCATCCAACACCACAGAGCCCAGACCTCAGCCCCATCCAACACCACAGAGCCCGGACCCCATCACCATCAACACCACAGAGCCCGAACCTAATCACCGTCAACACCCAGAGCCCGGACCTCAGCCCCATCCAACACCACAGAGCCCGGACCCCAGCCCCATCCAACACCACAGAGCCTGGACCTCAGCCTCATCCAACACCACAGAGTCTGGACCCCAGCATCATCCAACACCACAGAGCCGGACCTCAGCCCCATCCAACATCACAGAGCCTGGACGTCAGCCCCCTCCAACACACAGAGCCTAGACCCCAGCCCAATCCAACATCACAGAGCCAGACATCAGCCCGATCCAACACCACAGAGCCCAGACCTCAGCCCCATCCAACACACACAGAGCCCAGGACCTCAGCCCCATCCAACACCACAGAGCCCGACCTCATCCCATCCAACACCACAGAGCCCAGACCTCAGCCCCATCCAACACCACAGAGCCCGGACCTCAGCCCCATCCAACACCACAGGGCCTGGACCTCAGCCCCATCCAACACCACAGAGCCCAGACCTCAGCCCCATACCAACACCACAGAGCCAGGACCTCAGCCCATCCAACACCACAGAGCCCGGACCTCAGCCCCATCCAACACCACAGTGCCCGGACCTCAGCACTTCCAAACACCACAGAGCCCGGACCTCAGCCTCATCCAACACCACAGAGCCGGGACCTCAGCCCCATCCAACACCACAGAGCCCAGACCTCAGCCTCATCCAACACCACAGAGCCCGGACCTCAGCCTCATCCAACACCACAGAGCCGGACCTCAGCCCCATCCAACACCACAGAGACTGGACCTCAGCCCCATCCAACACCACAGAGCCTGGACCCCAGCCCATCCAACATCACAGAGCCAGACATCACCGATCAAACACAGAGCCCGGACCTCAGCCCCATCCAACACCACAGAGCCAGGACCTCAGCCCCATCCAACACCACAGAGCCAGGACCTCAGCTCCATCCAACACCACAGAGCCCGGACCTCAGCCCCATCCAACACCACAGTGCCCGGACCTCAGCCCCATCCAACACCACAGATCCTGGACCTCAGCCCCATCCAACATCACAGAGCCTGGACCTCAGCCCCATTCCAACATCACAGAGCCCGGACCTCAGCCCCATCCAACACCACAGAGCCTGGACCTCAGCCCCATCCAACACCACAGAGCCTGGACCTCAGCCCCATCCAACACCACAGAGCCCGGACCTCAGCCCCATCCAAACACCACAGAGCCCGGACCTCAGCCCCATCCAACACCACAGAGCCCGGACCTCAGCCCCATCCAACACCACAGAGCCCGGACCTCAGCCCCATCCAACACCACAGAGCCCGGACCTCAGCCCTATCCAACACCACAGTGCCCGGACCTCAGCCCATCCAACACCACAGAGCCCGGACCTCAGCCCCATCCAACACCACAGAGCCCGGACCTCAGCCCCATCCAACATCCACAGAGCCCGGACCCCAGCCCCATCCAACACCACAGAGCCCTGACCTCAGCCCCATCCAACACCACAGAGCCCGGACCTCAGCCCCATCCAACACCACAGAGCCCGGACCTCAGCCCCATCCAACACCACAGAGCCCGGACCTCAGCCCCATCCAACACCACAGAGCCCGGACCTCAGCCTCATCCAACACCACAGAGCCTGGACCTCAGCCCCATCCAACACACAGAGCCCAGACCTCAGCCAGTCCCTCATCTTAATATTCAGTTTCCCCCTTTGGAGTAAATCCTGCCCTCAGTCTCCTCCTATAACCTCCACAAGCTTTTTCTCCTGGAGTTTCTCCTCGTCTTCTCCCAATTTTCAGATCTCTCCACAGGGGATCAATGGGATTTAGATCCGGTCATTGCTGCCTCTTCAGATCTCTCCAGTTTCCTCCATTTCTGGGACTTCTTGATGTTTGGAGTCATTGTCCTGCTGGAGACCCCTGACCTAGGACGCCCCCTGCTGTCTGACACTGGGCTCTACATTGTCTCCCAAAATCCTCTGCTATCTTCAGATTTCATGATGTCTTGTACACAGTCAAGACCCCAGTGCCAGAGGAGCAAAACACCGAAGAACATATCTGACCTCCCCCATATGTGACTGTAGGTCCTGTGCTCTTTTCTCTGACCTCCCCATATGTAACTGTAGGTCCTGTGCTCTTTTCTCTGACCTCCCCCATATGTGACTGTAGGTCCTGTGCTCTTTTCTCTGACCTCCCCATATGTGACTGTAGGTCCTGGTCTCTTTTCTCTGACCTCCCCCATATGTGACTGTAGGTCCTGTGCTCTTTTCTCTGACCTCCCCCATATGTAACTGTAGGTCCTGTGCTCTTTTCTCTGACCTCCCCCATATGTGACTGTAGGTCCTGTGCTCTTTTCTCTGACCTCCCCATATGTGACTGTAGGTTCTGTGCTCTTTTCTCTGACCTCCCCCATATGTGACTGTAGGTCCTGTGCTCTTTTCTCTGACCTCCCCCATATGTGACTGTAGGTCCTGTGCTCTTTTCTCTGACCTCCTCCATATGTGACTGTTTGTCCTGTGCTCTTTTCTCTGACCTCCCCCATATGTGACTTTAGGTCCTGTGCTCTTTTCTCTGACCTCCCCCATATGTGACTTTAGGTCCTGTGCTCTTTTCTCTGACCTCCCCCATATGTGACTGTAGGTCTTGTACTCTTTTCTCTGATCTCCCCCATATGTGACTGTATATCCTGTTCTCTTTTCTCTGACCTCCCCCATATGTGACTGTACATCCTGTGCTCTTTTCTCTGCCCTTCCCCATATGTGACTGTAGGTCCTGTCTCTTTTCTCTGACCTCTACCATATGTGACTGTAGGTCCTGTGCTCTTTTCTCTGACCTCCCCCATATGTGACTATTGGTCCTGTGCTTTTTTCTCTGACCTCCCCCATATATGACTGTAGGTCCTGTGTTCTTTTCTCTGACCTCCCCATATGTGACTGTAGGTCCTGGTCTCTTTTCTCTGACCTCCCCCTATGTGACTGTAGGTCTTGGTCTCTTTTCTCTGACCTCCCCCTATGTGACTGTAGGTCCTCTGCTCTTTTCTCTGACCTCCCCCATATGTGACTGTAGGTCCTGTGCTCTTTTCTCTGACCTCCCCCATATGTGACTGTAGGTCCTGTGCTCTTTTCTCTGACCTCCCCCATATGTGACTGTAGGTCCTGTGCTCTTTTCTCTGACCTCCCCCATATGTGACTGTAGGTCCTGTGCTCTTTTCTCTGACCTCCCCCATATGACTGTAGGTCCTGTGCTCTTTTCTCTGACCTCCTCCTTATGTGACTGTAGGTCCTGTCCTCTTTTCTCTAACCATCAGTGGGTCACCTCCATAGTGTTTCATGTCATTCACATGTGGACGGATAGTTCGTGCTTTCACTGTTGCCCCTGAGCCTGCAGGATGGTTTGAATCCTGACTATCCTGCGTTGCAACCTGTTGTTAATTTTTTTCTGCTGTCCATGTCCAGGGAGATTAGCTATAGTGCTATGGGCTGTAAACTTCTACAATATGTTGTGCACAATGAGCAAAATGAACATCAGGATTTCTGGATATGGGCTATTTTTCACAATTTTGGTCCTCGCGTCCTCAGACATTCGTCATCTCTTCTTTCTGTCCTGCATGGTTAGTGTGGCGCACACAGACACACAATGTAAAGACTGAGGCAACTTCTCCCCTTTTTATCCAGTTTCAAGTGTGATTTTCATATTGCCCACTCCTGTTCTTGTCACAGGTGAGTGTGAATGAGCGTCACATGCTGGAAACAAAGATGTTTACCTACAATTTTGGAAAAGTGCCAGCAATTACATAGTAACATAGTAACATAGTATTTAAGGTTGAAGGAAGACTTTAAGTCCATCTAGTTCACCCCATAGTCTAACATGTTGATCCAGAGGAAGGCAAAAAAAAAACCCATGTGGCAACACTAAGCTCCACATTGGGGGAAAAAATTCCTTCCTGACTCCAGGTACGGCAATCAGACTAGATCCCTGGATCAACGCCCGATCAAAGAATCTAATATATATAACTGGTAATATTATAGTTTTCAAGAAAGGCATCTAGGCCCTTCTTATATGTTAGTAGTGACTCCCTCATTACACCATCATGTGGAGAGAGCTCCATAGTCTTACTGCTCTTACAGTAAAGAATCCACGTCTGTGATTATGATTAAACCTTCTTTCCTCCAGACGTAGAGGATGCCCCCTTGTCCCAGTCTCAGGCCTAAGAGTAAAGAGATCATTAGAAAGGTCTCTGTACTGTCCCCTCATATATTTATACATTATTATAAGATCACCCCTAAGCCTTCGTTTTTCCAAGTTAAATAACCCCAAGTTTAATAACCTGTCTTGGTATTGTAGACCCCTCAGTCCTCTAATAACCTGTCTTGGTATTGCAGACCCCTCAGTCCTCTAATAACCTGTCTTGGTATTGCAGACCCCTTAGTCCTCTAATGACTTTTGTCGCTCTTCTCTGGACCCGCTCTAGTTCAGCTATGTCTTTCTTATACACTGGAGACCAGAATTGTACACAGTATTCTAAGTGTGGTCGCACTAGTGACTTGTATCGAGGTAAAATTATGTTCTCCTCATGAGCATCTCTGCCTCTTTTAATACATCCCATTATTTTATTTGCCTTTGCAGCAGCTGCCTGACACTGGCCACTAAATGTGAGTTTGTCATCTACCCATACACCCAGGTCTTTTTCAGTGACAGTTTTGCCCAGTGTTTTACAATTAAGCACATAATTATACCTTTTGTTTCCTCTGCCCAAGTGCATGACTTTACATTTATCCCCATTAAAGCGCATTTGCCATTTAGCAGCCCAAGCTTCTAGTTTACATAAATCCTCCTGTAATATAAAATTGTCCTCCTCTGTATTGATTACCCTGCAGAGTTTAGTGTCATCTGCAAATATTGAGATTCTACTCTGTATGCCCCCTACAAGGTCATTAATAAATATATTAAATAGAAGCGGGCCCAACACTGACCCCTGTGGTACCCCACTGTTAACTGTGACCCATTCTGAGTGTGTTCCATTAATGACCACCCTTTGTTTACTATCACTAAGCCAGTTCTTAACCCACTTACACATATTTTCCCCTATCCCCATTGCCCTCATTTTATGTATCAACCTTTTGTGTGGCACCGTATCAAAAGCTTTTGAAAAGTCCATATACACCACATCCACTGCATTTCTTTGGTCCAGTCCAGAACTTACTTCTTCATAGAAGCTTATCAGATTAGTTTGACAGGAACGATCCCTCGTAAACCCATGTTGATATTGGGTCATGAGGTTATTTTTCTTCAGATACTCCAGTATAGCATCTCTTAGAAAACCCTCTAGGATTTTACCCACAGTAGAGGTTAAGCTTACTGGCCTATAATTTCCAAGTTCAGTTTTTGTCCCCTTTTTGAATATTGGCACCACATTTGCTATACGCCAGTCCTGTGGTACAGACCCTGTTATTATGGAATCTTTATATATTAAAAATAATGGTGTATCTATGACAGTACTTAATTCCTGCAGCACTCTGGGGTGTATCCCATCCGGGCCCGGGGATTTGTCAATTTTAGTGATTTTTAGACGATGCCGTACTTCCTCTTGGGTTAAGCAGGTGACATTTAATTGAGACTTTTTGATATCACTGATCATATTGTCTGTCATGGGATTTTCTTGTGTAAATACGGTTGAAAAAAAGTCATTTAGCATATTGGCTTTTTCCTCATCCTCATCCACCATTTCACCCAGACTATTTTTAAAGGGGCAACATCATCATGTTTTAGTTTCTTACTATTTATGTAGTTAAAGAATATTTTGGGATTCTTTTTACTTTCTCTGGCAATGAGTCTCTCTGTCTCAATCTTTGCTGCCTTGATTTGCTTTTTACAAATGTTATTTAATTTTCTGTATTTATTTAATGCCTCATCACTACCTACTTGCTTTAATTCCCTAAATGCTTTCTTTTTGTCACATATTGCACTTCTTACCGCTTTATTTAGCCATAGTGGTTTCCTCCTATTTCTAGCATGCTTATTCCCATAGGGTATATATTGTGCACAGGTCCTATTCAGGATGCTAATAAACATCTCCCATTTGTGTTGTGTACTTTTATGTCTCAGGACATCGTCCCAGTTTATTGCACTAAGATCATCTCTCAACCATTGGAAATTTGCCTTCCTGAAGTTTAGTGTCCTTGTAGCCCCTCTACTACACATCTTAGTAAAGGATACTTGAAAGCTTATTAAGTTATGATCACTATTACCCAAGTGACCTCCAACCCGTATATTTGATATGCGGTCTGGCCTGTTGGTTAATATTAGGTCCAGCAGTGCCCCCCTTCTTGTTGGGTCCTGAACCAGTTGTGAAAGGTAATTGAATCTCATAGTTGTCCTATTACCTTTGCTGGAACTGCAGGTTTCTGATCCCCAATGTATTTCAGGGTAGTTGAAGTCCCCCATAATAATGACTTCTCCCTGAGTCGCTGCTTCATCTATTTGCTTTATGAGGATATTCTCCTCCACTTCCATTATTGTTGGGGACTTATAACAAACCCCTATCAGTAATTTATATTTTTTCCCCCTCCCCTCATCTCCACCCACAGAGACTCTACATTTCCATTAGATTCACCTATATTATCACGCAGGATGGGTTTTAAGGATGATTTTACGTATAAACATACACCTCCTCCTCGCCTATTTGTACGGTCATTTCTGAACAGACAATAGCCCTGTAAATTTACAGCTCATTATTTAAGTTTTGTGTGAAATGATGTTTACTTTGCCTTTTTTCCTGTTTTTCTTTGTGTTGTATCAGGAAACATTGGCGTCTGTGGGTAAAATCACAAGTGTTGGTAGCTGACAACTCACAGGAGCACAAGATCTCCCTGACTTATGGATATATCATAGTCATGTGTGGTACATGTAGAATGCCTGAAGGGTGTTCAGTAAGATGACGGGCATGTTGTTACTTTAAGAATGGGGAAGATAGGACAGACCGTGTATATATAGCAAACAGGAGACACAAACTGCTGTATATACATCACACAGTCGCAATCACTATAAGAGCACTTGTTTCAATAAATTTCACTAACAAACAAAAAAAAACTCCCTAAGTGTATGTGTGCAGTGATTCTAATAGACATTTATGTGGGACTTACGAGCCTCCTTCACTAGCACCATACCCCCGCACCTATCGTGTGCTAGCCATTGAATCTCATACATCACACAGAAGACACTGAGACTGCTGTATATACATCAAACAGGAGACACAGACTGCTGTATATACATCACATAGAAGACAGAGACTGCTGTATATACATCACATAGGGGACACTGAGACTGTTGTATATTCATCACACAGGAGACACTGAGACTGCTGTATATACATCACACAGAAGACACTGAGACTGCTGTATATACATCACACAGGAGACACTGAGACTGCTGTATATACATCACACAGAAGACACTGAGACTGCTGTATATACATCACACAGGAGACACTGAGACTGCTGTATATACATCACACAGAAGACACTAAGACTGATGTATATACATCACAAAGGAGACACTGAGACTGCTGAATATACATCACACAGGAGACACTGAGACTGCTGTATATACATCACACAGGAGACACTGAGACTGCTTTATATACATCACACAGAAGACACTAAGACTGATGTATATACATCACACAGGAGACACTGAGACTGCTGTATATACATCACACAGGAGACACTGAGACTGCTGTATATACATCACAAAGGAGACACTGAGACTGCTGAATATACATCAAACAGGAGACACAGTCTGCTGTATATACATCACATAGAAGACACTGAGACTGGTGTATATACATCACACAGAAGACACTAAGACTGATGTATATACATCACACAGGAGACACTGAGACTGCTGTATATACATCACACAGGAGACACTGAGACTGCTGTATATACATCACAAAGGAGACACTAAGACTGCTGAATATACATCAAACAGGAGACACAGACTGCTGTATATACATCACATAGAAGACAGAGACTGCTGTGTATACATCACATAGGGGACACTGAGACTGTTGTATACATATCACATAGGAGGCACTGAGACTGCAGTATACACATACATAGGAGACACTGGAAGACTTTAAAGGAAAGCGCAAATTATAAGAAAACATCAAACACTGGACAAAAAGGTGCAGATGTGGCAGTGACAGGCCCTTGTTATGAGATGCAGGTTAGTATCAGTGCGGCGCGGTCCCTACAGTCAGGAGCACCGGACACCAGGGTGTGGGTGAATCACAACCAGCTTTATTTCCTTGAAAAAATAAACATTTGTCTTTTTTCACTTTCATCTGATACAAAAACTGTTAAATAGAAGAGACAGAACCGTCCATCATCAGGGACAGCAGAGTCCTAACAGTTCAATAAGGGTCCAAGCATGTGTCCAGTCCCAGGACGGGTGCAGCATGTGAGCCCCGCGGGGGACCACTCACCATACACACACAGGAACAGTCCAGGTCCACAATATACAGTATATACAGCTGAGGGCCCCCGCTGTGCAGCCTGCAGAGTGCCCCCCAGTGTCCGCCATAGTCCTATGTAAGCTGTCCACCATGGAGGTGCTGAGCTCCACCATCTCCGAGCTCCCCTATATACATCACATAGATAACAGATGCCATGCAGGGAACAGCCGAGCCACAAGCCAGACTAGATCCAAGAGCTGACATTCCAGCAGGAGATGAGCCACATCTCCAGGGAGTAGAGTAAACCCGGGTGACTGAGCGCCCGGCTCCTTCACAGGGTGCTGAAGGACAGTCCCATGGAGTAAAAGCCCAGTCCCTTGAGTTTCTCCTCCGTCCGGCTCTTCTGCTTCAGGTGCACCTTGCCATGTCTCTTCTTCTCATCGCTCCTGGCGAACCTCCGGCCGCACAGGTCGCAGGAGAAGGGCTTCTCGCCGGTGTGGGTCCTGATGTGGGTGGTCAGGTGGTCACTGCGGCTGAAGTTCCGCAGGCAGATCCGGCACTGGAAGGGCTTGTGGCCAGTGTGGATCCGCAGGTGGCGGTTCAGCTCATCCGACCTGGCGAAGCTCCGGATGCAGCTCTCCACCGGGCAGGCGAAGGCTTTCTCATGGGGTTTGGGGCGGAAACACTTGGCTGGAAACTTGTTCCTACGATATTTCCTTCTGGGCTCCGCCAGGAGGATTCCGGCACTGACTGGAGGGATGGTGTTCGCTGTTGGGGAGAGACCCAGAAAGTCAGTGGAGATGATTGGAGGAGACTGGTGCTGGAGACCGTCCTCCTGGGGCATCAGCCCTGGCACTGAGCCCGGGTGGCTCAGCTGGTACTTGGCATCTGGTAAGAGCTGAGGCTTCAAGTCAATCTGGGTCTCGGTGAAGTCATAAGTGTCCGACTGAGACGAGGGGAAGGTGTCAGAGTGAGAAGTGAAGTCCATGTTGTAGAGGGCGCACTCATCCTCGGGCACGTGTGACTGGCAGCAGGCTGGCATCATGTTCTCCACCTTAGATTCCAAGGGGTGAAACACAGGGGGAGAGCTGCCGGGGGGCAAGAAGCCATCTGTGGGGTAGGGAGACTGGTCAAAGTTCTGGGGAGTCTGAGATTCCCATTGGGCACTGAAGGAGTCCAGTGGTGGAGAGATGGGGGACAAGTCCATGTCGTGCTTGTTGGGGAACACTTTGGAGTCAAAGAAGCATTGGTTGGAGCAGGAGCTGCCCAGGTTGGGTGAGCTGGGCACCTGGTGAAGGTCCTCGGTGCTGCTGAAGGCAGAGTACAGCTGCCCCCCGTAGCCCTGCGGCACCAAGATGTTCAGGTTGGGCTGGTTGCCAGAATAAAGGTCCATGTGGTTCTGGATGGTCTCAGAGTACAGCGACTCCTGCCGGTGCAGACGAGGGGGTGCAGAGAAAGGGGACAGTCCGAGGATCCCCGACATGAGGCTGAACAAGGCTTCTGGGTCATGGCTGTGCTCTGTGGACGACTCTATGAAGAAGCTCCCAGAGTAGTTCAGAGGGAGGGGTGGGGAGGGCTGGCTGCTCAAGAACAAGTAGTCATCCTCTGAAGGGCTGCCATAGACACCTGGGGAACAGAACATGGGGTGAGTCCAGAGCCAGCACATCACAAGCATATACAGCCACTGTACCCCTGATCATGGATTACTGAACCCCATCCAACAACCATGGCTCCCCATCCACCAACCATGACTCCCCATCCAACAACCATGGCTCCCCATCCAACAACCATGGCTCCCCATCCAACAACCATGGCTCCCCATCCACCAACCATGACTCCCCATCAACCATGACTCCCCATCCACCAACCATGGCTCCCCCATGCATCAACCATGACTCCCCATCCAACAACCATGGCTCCCCATCCAACAACCATGGCTCCCCATCCAACAACCATGGCTCCCCATCCACCAACCATGACTCCCCATCCAACAACCATGGCTCCCCATCCATCAACCATGGCTCCCCATCCATCAACCATGGCTCCCCATCCACCAACCATGGCTCCCCATCCATCAACCATGGCTCCCCATCCATCAACCATGGCTCCCCATCCACCAACCATGACTCCCCATCCATCAACCATGACTCCCCATCCACCAACCATGACTCCCCATCCATCAACCATCACTCCCCATCCACCAACCATGGCTCCCCATCCACCAACCATGACTCCCCATCCATCAACCATCATCCCCATCACCAACCATGGCTCCCATCCAACAACCATGACTTCCCATCCATCACCATGGCTCCCCATCCACCAACCATGGCTCCCCATGCATCAACCATGGCTCCCCATCCACCAACCATGACTCCCCATCCATCAACCATGACTCCCCATCCATCAACCATCACTCCCCATCCACCAACCATCACTCCCTATCCACCAACCATGACTCCCCATCCAACAACCATGACTCCCCATCCATCAACCATCACTCCCCATCCACCAACCATCACTCCCCATCAACCATGACTCCCCATCCACCAACCATCACTCCCCATCCACCAACCATGACTCCCTATCCACCAACCATGACTCCCCATCCAACAACCATGGCTCCCGTAATCTTCAGCCATAGCACCCTCATGCATTAACCATTGCTGCACCAACCATGACTCCCCATCCATCAACCATGACTCCCCATCCACCAACCATGACTCCCATCCATCAACCATGACTCCCCATCCACCAACCATGGATCCCCATCCAACAACCATGACTCCCCATCCACCAACCATGGATCCCCATCCAACAACCATCACTCCCCATCCACCAACCATGACTCCCATGCTTTAACCATTGCACCCCCAAGCATTAACCAGTTCACCCCCATGCATTAACTATTGCATCCTCATCCATCTATGATTGAACAACCATGCATTAACCATTGCATCTCCATGAATTAACCATTGCATCCCCATGTATTAACTATTGCACCCCCAAGCATTAACCATTGCATCCCTATGCATTAACCATTGCACTCCCATGTAAGCACTCTTTGCAACTATTCACATGTTGCATCCTTTAATCATTTGCACGTGTCCCTTGCAGCATCCTCAGTGGATCTCCAGAGTGATCCTCCCCCCAGCTGCTGCTGCTTTCTGCTGATCTCCCCATATATACACATGATGCATTCTCTACCCTCAGCTGTATACAGGGGGGTTCTCTTACCTTCAGGGTACTGGGGGGCTGCTGGCTGCTCCTGGGCTCCTGATGACCCCACACTCTGCTCCTCTTCTTCCTTCAGGTCACAGTCCTCAGGGTATTTGGGATAGATGGAGTCCTGGCAGGAGAGATCCATGCTGCAGATGTGCATGTAGGGGGCAGCTGTGCCAGGCTGGGGGTCTGTGCCAGGCTGGGGTCTGTGCCAGGCTGGGGGTCTGTGCCAGGCTGGGTGGTGATGATGCCAGGCTGGGTGGTGTTGATGCCAGGCTGGATAGTGGTGATGCCAGGCTTGGTAGTGTGATTGCCACGCTGGAAGGTTGTGGTGCCAGGTTGGGTGGTGATGCCAGGCTGGGTAGTGGTGATGCCAGGCTGGGTGTCTGTGCCAGGCTGGGTGTCTGTGCCAGGCTCTGTGGTGATGGTGGTGTCAGGCTGGTGCTGCTGGCTCTTGTGTCCATGCTCCTGCCTCCTCCTTTTATATACAGCAGGGGCAGCCCCTGATCTTCCGCTGCCTGGGATCTCTCCATTTCAGGAGTCTCCTGTGATGCTGCTGTGACGTAGATGCCCATATATGGACTCAGGATGTAGGATGGGGACTCCCAAAAAGGAGATCTCTCCTGGCTGAGCCGCCCCCTGGCTGCTGCTGCTGCTGTTGAGGATGATGATGATGATGATGATGATGATTCTTGTTGTGATGATTTTTTTTTCTTCTTTTAATAAAAAACCTTTACAGGAAAGTTATGAAATCCCAACACAAATCTGAGGAGGAAAGCAGAGGTATGAGAGGTGGGGAGCAGAGGTATGAGAGGTGGGGAGCAGAGGAATGAGAGGTGGGGAGCAGAGGTATGAGAGGTGGGGAGCAGAGGAATGAGAGGTGGGGAGCAGAGGTATGAGAGGTGGGGAGCAGAGGAATGAGAGGTGGGGAGCAGAGGTATGAGAGGTGGGGAGCAGAGGAATGAGAGGTGGGGAGCAGAGGTATGAGGGTGGGGAGCAGAGGAATGAGAGGTGGGGAGCAGAGGAATGAGAGGTGGGGAGCAGAGGAATGAGAGGTGGGGAGCAGAGGTATGAGAGGTGGGGAGCAGAGGTATGAGAGGTGGGGAGCAGAGGTAATGAGGGGTGGGGAGCAGAGGAATGAGAGGTGGGGAGCAGAGGTAATGAGAGGTGGGGAAGCAGAGGTATGAGGAGGTGGGGAGCAGAGGAATGAGAGGTGGGGAGCAGAGGAATGAGGGTGGGGAGCAGAGGAATGAGAGGGTGAGCAGAGGATGAGAGGTGGGGAGCAGAGGTATGAGGGTGGGGAGCAGAGGAATGAGAGATGGGGAGCAGAGGTATGAGGAGGAGGGAGCAGAGGTATGAGAGGTGGGGAGCAGAGGTATGAGGGGTGGGAGCAGAGGATGAGAGGTGGGGAGCAGAGGTATGAGAGGTGGGGAGCAGAGGTATGAGAGGTGGGGAGCAGAGGTATGAGGTGGGGAGCAGAGGTATGAGAGGTGGGGAGCAGAGGAATGAGAGGTGGGGAGCAGGGGTATGAGAGGTGGGGAGCAGAGGAATGAGAGGTGGGAGCAGAGGTATGAGAGGTGGGGAGCAGAGGTAATGAGAGGTGGGGAGCAGAGCAATGAGAGGTGGGGAGCAGAGGTATGAGAGGTGGGGAGCAGAGGTATGAGAGTGGGGAGCAGAGGTATGAGAGGTGGGGAGCAGAGGTATGGAGGTGGGGAGCAGAGGAATGAGTAGAGGTGGGGAGCAGAGGATGAATGGAGAGGTGGGGGGAGCAGAGGAATGAGAGGTGGGGAGCAGAGGTATGAGGTGGACAGAGGAATGAGAGGTGGGGAGTCAGAGGTATGAGAGGTGGGAGCAGAGGAATGAGAGTGGGGAGCAGAGGTATGAGAGGTGGGAGCAGAGGATGGAGGTGGGAGCAGAGGAATGAGAGGTGGGGAGCAGAGGTATGAGAGGTGGGGAGCAGAGGAATGAGAGTGGGAGCAGAGGTATGAGAGGTGGGAGCAGAGGAATGAGAGGTGGGGAGCAGAGGTATGAGAGGTGGGGAGCAGAGGAATGAGAGGTGGGGAGCAGAGGATGAAGAGGTGGGGAGCAGAGGTATGAGAGGTGGGGAGCAGAGGAATGAGAGGTGGGGAGCAGAGGAATGAGAGGTGGGGAGCAGAGGAATGAGAGGTGGGGAGCAGAGGTATGAGAGGTGGGGAGCAGAGGAATGAGAGGGGAGGGTATGAGTGAGAGAGGATGAGAGGTGGGAGACAGAGGAATGAGAGTGTGGGGAGCAGAGGATGAGGTGGGGAGCAGAGGTATGAGAGGATGGGGAGCAGAGGTAATGAGAGGTGGGGAGCAGAGGAATGAGAGGTGGGGAGCAGAGGTATGAGGGTGGGGAGCAGAGGAATGAGAGGTGGGGAGCAGAGGTATGAGAGATGGGGAGCAGAGGTATGAGAGGTGGGGAGCAGAGGTATGAGAGGTGGGGAGCAGAGGTATGAGAGGTGGGGAGCAGAGGAATGAGAGGTGGGGAGCAGAGGTATGAGAGGTGGGGAGCAGAGGTATGAGAGGTGGGGAGCAGAGGTATGAGAGGTGGGGAGCAGAGGTATGAGAGGTGGGGAGCAGAGGTATGAGAGTGGGGAGCAGAGGTGAATGAGAGTGGGGGAGCAGAGGTATGAGAGGTGGGAGCAGAGGTATGAGAGGTGGGGAGCAGAGGAATGAGAGAGGTGGAGCAGAGGATGAGAGGTGGGAGAGAGAGGTATGAGAGGGTGGGAGCAGAGGTATGAGAGGTGGGGAGCGAGAGAGAGTGAGAGGTGGATGGAGCAGAGTATGAGAGGTGGGGAGCAGAGGTATGAGAGGTGGGGACAGAGGTAGAGAGTGGGGAGCAGAGGTATGAGAGGTGGGAGCAGAGTTGAGAGGTGGGGAGCAGAGGTATGATGAGAGGATGAGGAGGAGCAGAGTATGAGAGGTGGGGAGCAGAGGATATAGAGAGGTTGGGGGAGCAGAGGTATGAGAGGGGGGAGCAGAGGATGAGAGGTGGGGAGCAGAGGTATGAGAGGTGGGAGAGAGGCAGATGAGAGTGGGAGCAGAGTATGAGAGGGGGAGCAGAGGAATGAGAGGTGGGGAGCAGAGGTATGAGATGGAGGATGGAGGAGCAGAGGTATGAGAGGGGGAGCAGAGGATGAGAGGTGGGGAGCAGAGGTATGAGAGGTGGGGAGCAGAGGTAATGAGAGGTGGGGAGCAGAGGATGAGAGGGGGGAGAGAGAGAGAGGTGGAAGAGGAGAGAGGTGGGAGCAGAGGTAATGAGAGGTGGGGAGCAGAGGAATGAGAGGATGAAGGGGAGCAGAGGTATGAGAGGGGGGAGCAGAGGATATGAGAGGGGGGAGCAGAGGATGAGAGTGGGGAGCAGAGGATGAGAGGTGGGGAGCAGAGGATGAGAGGGGGAGCAGAGGTATGAGAGGTGGGAGCAGAGGATAATGGAGAGAGGTTTAGGTGGAGCAGAGGAATGAAGGGGGAGCAGAGGATGAGAGTGGGGAGCAAGGGTATGAGAGTGGGGAGCAGAGGATGAGAGGTGGGGAGCAGAGGTATGAGAGGTGGGAGCAGAGGTATGAGAGGTGGGGAGCAGAGGATGAGGTGGGAGGCAGAGGTATGAGAGGTGGGGAGCAGAGGATGAGAGGTGGGGAGCAGAGGTATGAGGGTGGGGGAGCAGAGGTATGAGAGGTGGGGAGCAGAGGATGAGAGTGGGGGGGAGCAGAGGATGAGAGGTGGGGAGCAGAGGTTATGGAGAGGTAGGGGGAGCAGAGGTATGAGAGGTGGGGAGCAGAGGTATGAAGAGGTGGGGAGCAGGAGAGAGGGGAGAGTGGAGAGGTGGGGAGCAGAGGTATGAGAGAGTGGGGAGCAGAGGTATGAGAGGTGGGGAGCAGAGGATGAGAGTGGGGAGCAGAGTAGAGAGGTGGGGAGCAGAGGATGAGAGGTGGGGAGCAGAGGTATGAGAGGTGGGGAGCAGAGGTAAGAGAGGTGGGAGAAGCAGAGGTATGAGAGGTGGGGAGCAGAGGTATGAGAGGTGGGAGCAGAGATGAGAGGTGGGAGCAGAGGTATGAGAGGTGGGAGCAGAGGAATGAGAGGAGGGGAGCAGAGGTATGAGAGGTGGGGAGGAGAGGAATGAGAGGTGGGGAGCAGAGGTATGAGAGGTGGGGAGCAGAGGTATGGGGGCTGGGGTTGGGTGCAGAGGTATGGGGGCTGGGGTGAGGTGCAGAGGTATGTGGGTTGGGGTGGGGAGTAGAGGCATGCGGGGATTGCAGAGATATGGGGTTGGGGTGGGGAGTAGAGGTATGAGTGGTGGGGTGCAGAGGTATGGGTTCTGGGGTAGGTGGCAGAGGAAGGGGGGCTGGGGTGGGGTGCAGAGAAATGGCGACTGAGGTAGGGTGCAGAGGAATCTGGGGTGGGGTGCAAACGTATTAGAGCTGGAGGGGTGCAGAGGTATCGGGCCTGGGTGGGGTGCAAAGGTATGGTATCTGGGGTGGGGTTCAGATGCATGGGAGCTGGTGTGCAGTGCAAAGAAATGGGGACTGGGGTGGCGTGTAGAGGTAGGGGGGCTGAGGTGGGGAGCAGAGGTATGGGGGGTGGGGTGGGGCGTAGAGTTATGGCGGCTGGGGTGGGGTTCAGTTGTATGGGGACTGGGGTGGGGTGCAGAGGTATGGGGGTTGGGGTGGGGCGCAGATGTAATGGGGCTGGGGTGGGGTGCAGAGGTATAGGTGCTGGGCTGGGGTGCAGAGATATGTGGGCTGTGGTGGGGTGCAGAGGTATGGGGGATGGAGGGAAGAACAGGTGGCTGGGTGGGGTCCAGGGAGGACACACAGAAGAAGGACAGTTGACAGCTCTTTCAGGGGAGGACACACAGGAGATGGACAGTACACGGACCCTTCAGGGGAGGACACACAGGAGAGGGACAGTACACGGACCCTTCAGGGGAACAGGGAGGACAGACAGGACTCAGGGAGGACAGGAGAGTACAACACGGACCCTTCAGGGGAGGACACACAGGAGGGGGACAGTACACAGACCCATCAGGGGAGGACACACAGGAGAGGGACAGTACACGGACCCTTCACGGGAGGACACACAGGAGATGGACAGTACATGGACCCTTCAGGGAGGACACACAGGAGATGGACAGTACACGGACCCTTCAGGGGAGAACACACAGAAGAGGGACAGTACACGGACCCTTCAGGGAGAACACACAGGAGAGGGACAGTACAGACCCTTCAGGGAGGACACACAAGAGAGGGACAGTACACGGACCCTTCAGGGAGGACACACAGGAGAGGGACAGTACACGGACCTTCAGGGAGGACACAAGAGAGGGACAGTACACGGACCCTTCAGGGGAGGACACACAGGAAGATGGACAGTAACGGACCCTTCACGGGAGGACACACAGAAGAGGGACAGTACACGGACCCTTCAGAGGAGGACACACAGAGTGGACAGTACATGGACCCTTCAGGGAAGGACACACAGAAGAGGGACAGTACACGGAGCCTTCACGGGAGGACACACAGAAGAGGGACAGTACACGGAGCCTTCAGGGGAGGACACACAGGAGAGGGACAGTACATGGACCCTTCAGGGGAGGACACACAGAAGATGGACAGTACACGGACCCTTCAGTGGAGGACACACAAGAGATGGACAGTACACGGACCCTTCAGGGGAGGACACACAAAAGAGGACAGTACACGGACCCTCCAGGGTAGGACACACAGGAGAGGGACAGTACACGGACCCTTCAGGGGAGGACACACAGAAGAGGGACAGTACACGGACCCTCCAGGGTAGGACACACAGGAGAGGGACAGTACACGGACCCTCAGGGTAGGACACACAGGAGAGGGACAGTACACGGACCCTTCAGGGGAGGACACACAGGAGATGGACAGTACACGGACCCTTCAGGGGAGGACACACAGGAGAGGGACAGTACACGGACCCTTCAGGGGAGGACACACAGGAGAGGGACAGTAACACGGACCCTTCAGGGGAGGACACACAGGAGAGGGACAGTACACGGACCCTTCACGGGAGGACACACAAGAGATGGACAGTACACGGACCCTTCAGGGGAGGACACACAGGAGATGGACAGTACACGGACCCTTCACGGGAGGACACACAGAAGAGGACAGTACACGGACCCTACAGGGGAGGACACACAAGAGATAGACAGTACACGGACCCTTCAGGGGAGGACACACAGAAGAGGGACAGTACACGGACCCTTCAGGGGAGGACACACAGGAGAGGGACAGTACACGGACCCTTCAGGGGAGGACACACAGGAGATGGACAGTACACGGACCCTGCAGGGGAGGACACACAGGAGATGGACAGTACACGGACACTTCAGGGGAGGACACACAGGAGGGGACAGTACACGGACCCTTCAGGGGAAGACACACAGGAGATGGACAGCACACGGACCCTTCAGGGGAGGACCACAGAAGAGGGACGGTAAACGGACCCTTCAGGGGAGGACACACAGGAGAGGGACAGTACATGGACCCTTCAGGGGAGGACACACAGGAGAGGGACAGTACACGGACCCTTCATGGGAGGGCACACAGGAGAGGGACAGTACATGGACCCTTCAGGGGAGGACACACAGAAGAGGGACAGTACACGGACCCTTCAGGGGAGGACACACAGGAGAGGGACAGTACACGGACCCTTCAGGGGAGGACACACAGGAGATGGACAGCACAACGGACCCTTCAGGGGAGGAACACAGGAGATGGACAGTACACGGACCCTTCAGGGGAGGACACACAGGAGAGGGACAGCACACGGACCCCTTCAGGGGAGGACACACAGAAGAGAGACAGTACACGGACCCTTCAGGGGAGGACACACAGAAGAGGGACAGTACACGGACCCTTCAGGGGAGGACACACAGGAGAGGGACAGTACACGGACCCTTCAGGGGAGGACACACAGAAGAGGGACAGTACACGGACCCTTCAGGGGAGGACACACAGAGATGGACAGCACACGGACCCTTCAGGGGAGGACACACAGAACAGGGACAGTACACGGACCCTTCAGGGGAGGACACACAGGAGAGGGACAGTACATGGACCCTTCAGAGGAGGACACACAGAACAGGGACAGTACACGGACCCTTCAGGGGGACACACAGGAGAGGGACAGTACACGGACCCTTCAGGGGAGGACACACAGGAGATGGACAGTACATGGACCCTTCAGGGGAGGACACACAGGAGATGGACAGTACACGGACCCTTCAGGGAGAACACACAGAAGAGAGACAGTACACGGACCCTTCAGAGGAGGACACACAGAAGAGGGACAGAACACGGACCCTTCAGGGGAGGACACACAGAAGAGGGACAGAACAACGGACCCTTCAGGGGAGGACACACAGGAGAGGACAGTACACGGACCCTTCAGGGGAGGACACACAGGAGAGGACAGTACACGGACCCTTCAGGGGAGGACACACAGGAGAGGGACAGTACACGGACCCTTCAGACCAATACAATGTCTGTGTAAGATGTGGATTTCTGCTCTGGAGGTGATAGTGGCCCTCGACCCCTCAGTTTGCCCCAATTGCTTGTCTGACTCCCGGACTACTACACCCATCCTACAGAGAGAAGCCCCGTCATGCTGAGAGTGGCTTCTTTTTAGGGTGTCTCATCAACTTCTGCTAAGGTTTCTCCTATGAAGACTTGCTGTTACTTGTAGTGCAACCTCCAGGGGATGAAGATATGGTGGATACAGCCCTGCCCAGGGCAGTGCACAAATCCTACACCGCCCGGCGCTGCCCACTGGTGGTCAGAGCAGGTACTGCAGCCAATGTGCTATAGGACGGTGGTCACAAACTCTCACTCTCCATCATACATGATCCGGGGTGAGGGGCTTACTCCAGTCCTGAGCTTTTACCCTCAAGTATATTTGTTCTTGACCAGCACAGCACACAAATTACAGTGTATAGTAATGGTGTGCTGCCCCCTGGTGGTCAGGGCTGAGATGTCTGGTCAGTCTCAGTCTCTGTGCAGTCTATGATGATTGTCTATTCTTATTACCACAGGGGTGGACAAATCATTGGTGTAACCTGGGGACCCGAAAGGTCAGGGGCCACCTCCAGCTCCAAAACAGGTGGAGCTATGCATTATGAGGAGCTATTGGACTGTAGTGGGTTCATATATTGTATAATGATGATATGGGATTCAGCGCACTATATACTCATAAATACATAGTATTAATAAATTGTGGATTTTATTTGTAGATATAAAATGTAAAATTTTGTTTAAAAATGTACAATGTGAAAAATTAAAAAATTAACATTTTTTTTTAATATAATTTCAATATCCAGGGGATATCCGGGACCTTGATCTGTTCATTAGGATTCTTTTGTTGAGGTGAAGATGTTGATTCCCTATGGTGATATAGGAGGAGAATGTATCACTAGTCTGATGATTGATTATTACATAGACTAGTACGATTAAAACCTACCTCTTTAAGGTACCAGCCCGTGTATACATTGGTTCATATATTGTTCTTGCATCGGGGCCTCTTATGTCAGTGCCCAGTTTATATATATATAGCTCCTACATATGCTGCAGCGCTGCACATAGCATGTGGCCCTCACATCGGTCCCCTCTGGGGCAGGGGCAGGTCTTGGTAGTTTGCAGCCAGACCCCACTGTTCTGCCTTCATTCTCAGCACTGCCTCTGCTGGTCACTGCTGGTACTGCACTCATTCTCTTCATCCTCAGTGTTGCCTCTGCTGGTCACTGCTGGTACTGCACTCATTCTCTTCATCCTCAGTGCTGCCTCTGCTGTTCACTGCTGGTACTGCACTCATTCTCTTCATCCTCAGTGCTGCCTCTGCTGGTCACTGCTGGTACTGCACTCATTCTCTTTATCCTCAGTGCTGTCTCTGCTGGTCACTGCTGGTACTGCACTCATTCTCTTCATCCTCAGTGCTGCCTCTGCTGGTCACTGCTGGTACTGCACTCATACTCTTCATTCTCAGTGCTGCCTCTGCTGGTCACTGCTGGTACTGCACTCATACTCTTCATCCTCAGTGCTGCCTCTGCTGGTCACTGCTGGTACTGCACTCATTCTCTTCATCCTCAGTGCTGCCTCTGCTGGTCACTGCTGGTACTGCACTCATTCTTCTTATCCTCAGTGCTGCCTCTGTTGGTCACTGCTCGTACTGCACTCATACTCTTCATCCTCTGTGCTGCCTCTGCTGGTCACTGCTGGTAGTGCACTCATACTCTTCATCTTCTGTGCTGCCTCTGCTGGTCACTTCTGGTACTGCACTCATTCTTCTTATCCTCAGTGCTGCCTCTGTTGGTCACTGCTGGTACTGCACTCATTCTCCTTATCCTCAGTGCTGCCTCTGCTGGTCACTGCTGGTACTGCACTCATACTCTTCATTCTCAGTGCTGCCTCTGCTGGTCACTGCTGGTACTGCACTCATACTCTTCATCCTCAGTGCTGCCTCTGCTGGTCACTGCTGGTACTGCACTTATACTCTTCATTCTCAGTGGTGCCTCCTGCTGGTCACTGCTGGTACTGCACTCATTCTCTTCATCCTCAATGCTGCCTCTGCTGGTACTGCACTTATACTCTTCATCCTCAGTGCTGCCTCTGCTGGTCACTGCTGGTACTGCACTTATACTCTTCATTCTCAGTGGTGCCTCCTGCTGGTCACTGCTGGTACTGCACTCATACTCTTCATCCTCAGTGCTGCCTCTGCTGGTCACTGCTGGTACTGCACTCATTCTCATTATCCTCAATGCTGTCTCTGCTGGTCACTGCTGGTACTGCACTCATTCTTCTTATCCTCAGTGCTGCTTCTGCTGGTCACTGCTGGTACTGCACTTATATTCTTCATCCTCAGTGCTGCCTCTGCTGATCACTGCTGGTACTGCACTCATTCTCCTTATCCTCATTGCTGCCTCTGCTGGTCACTGCTGGTACTGCACTCATTCTCTTCATTCTCAGTGCTGCCCCCTGCTGGTCACTCCTGGTACTGCACTCATTCTTCTTATCCTCAGTGCTGCTTCTGCTGGTCACTGCTGGTACTGCACCTATATTCTTCATCCTCAGTGCTGCCTCTGCTGGTCTCTGCTGGTACTGCACTCATTCACTTCATCCTGCAGTCACTGCTGGTACTGCATGCATACTCTTCATCCTCTGTGTTGCCTCCTGCTGGTCACTGCTGGTACAGCACTTATATTCTTCATCCTCAGTGCTGCCTCTGCTGGTCACTGCTGGTACTGCAGTCATACTATTCATCCTCAGTGCTGCCTCTGCTGGTCTCTGCTGGTACTGCACTCATTCTCTTCATCCTCAGTGCTGCCTCTGCTGGTCACTGCAGGTACTGCACTCATACTCTTCATCCTCAGTGCTGCCTCTGCTGGTCACTGCTGGTACTGCACTCATTCTCTTCATCCTCAGTGCTGTCTCTGCTGGTCACTGCTGGTACTGCACTCATACTCTTCATCCTCAGTGCTGTCTCTGCTGGTCACTGCTGGTACTGCACTCATTCTCTTCATCCTCAGTGCTGTCTCTGCTGGTCACTGCTGGTACTGCACTCATTCTCCTTATCCTCAGTGCTGTCTCTGCTGGTCACTGCTGGTACTGCACTCATTCTCTTCATCCTCAGTGCTGTCTCTGCTGGTCACTGCTGGTACTGCACTCATTCTCTTATCTCAGTGCTGTCTTGCTGTCACTGCTGGTACTGCACTCATTCTCTTATTCAGTGCTGCTCTGCTGGTCACTGCTGGTACTGCACTCATACTCTTCATCCTCAGTGCTGTCTCTGCTGGTCACTGCTGGTACTGCACTCATTCTCTTCATCCTCAGTGCTGTCTCTGCTGGTCACTGCTGGTACTGCACTCATTCTCTTCATCCTCAGTGCTGTCTCTGCTGGTCACTGCTGGTACTGCACTCATTCTCTTATCTTCAGTGCTGTCTCTGCTGGTCACTGCAGGTACTGCACTCATTCTCTTCATCCTCAGTGCTGCCTCTGCTGGTCTCTGCTGGTACTGCACTCATTCTCCTTATCCTCAGTGCTGCCCCTGCTGGTCACTGCTGGTACTGCACTCATTCTCCTTATCCTCAGTGCTGCTCTGCTGGTCACTGCTGGTACTGCACTCATTCTCTTCATCCTCAGTGCTGTCTCTGCTGGTCACTGCTGGTACTGCACTCATACTCTTCATCCTCAGTGCTGCCTCTGCTGGTCACTGCTGGTACTGCACTCATTCTCTTCATCCTCAGTGCTGTCTCTGATGGTCACTGCAGGTACTGCACTCATTCTCTTCATCCTCAGTGCTGCCTCTGCTGGTCTCTGCTGGTACTGCACTCATTCTCCTTATCCTCAGTGCTGCCCCCTGCTGGTCACTGCTGGTACTGCACTCATTCTCCTTATCCTCAGTGCTGCCTCTGCTGGTCACTGCTGGTACTGCACTCATTCTCTTCATCCTCAGTGCTGTCTCTGCTGGTCACTGCTGGTACTGCACTCATTCTCTTCATCCTCAGTGCTGTCTCTGCTGGTCACTGCTGGTACTGCACTTATATTCTTCATCCTCAGTGCTGCCTCTGCTGGTCAGTGCTGGTACTGCACTTATATTCTTCATCCTCAGTGCTGTCTCTGCTGGTCACTGCTGGTACTGCACTCATTCTCTTCATCCTCAGTGCTGCCTCTGCTGGTCAGTGCTGGTACTGCACTTATATTCTTCATCCTCAGTGCTGTCTCTGCTGGTCACTGCTGGTACTGCACTTATATTCTTCATCCTCAGTGCTGTCTCTGCTGGTCACTGCTGGTACTGCACTCATTCTCTTCATCCTCAGTGCTGTCTCTGCTGGTCACTGCTGGTACTGCACTTATATTCTTCATCCTCAGTGCTGTCTCTGCTGGTCACTGCTGGTACTGCACTCATTCTCTTCATCCTCAGTGCTGTCTCTGCTGGTCACTGCTGGTACTGCACTTATATTCTTCATCCTCAGTGCTGCCTCTGCTGGTCAGTGCTGGTACTGCACTTATATTCTTCATCCTCAGTGCTGTCTCTGCTGGTCACTGCTGGTACTGCACTCATTCTCTTCATCCTCAGTGCTGCCTTGCTGGTCAGTGCTGGTACTGCACTTATATTCTTCATCCTCAGTGCTGTCTCTGCTGGTCACTGCTGGTACTGCACTTATATTCTTCATCCTCAGTGCTGTCTCTGCTGGTCACTGCTGGTACTGCACTCATTCTCTTCATCCTCAGTGCTGTCTCTGCTGGTCACTGCTGGTACTGCACTTATATTCTTCATCCTCAGTGCTGTCTCTGCTGGTCACTGCTGGTACTGCACTCATTCTCTTCATCCTCAGTGCTGTCTCTGCTGGTCACTGCTGGTACTGAACTTATACTCTTCACTTTCATGATGGGAGACTTGGATATTTTTCTCATTGAACCCCCAGCACCAGGGGTGACGGCATAACTACAACAGGCTGCAGTTGTAATTGAACCCGGGCCCTTCAGCCTAGGGGGGCCTATAGAAAAACACTAATGGTATTAAAGATTTGCTATAATTCGGGGCCCCATTGGAGCTTTTGTATCGGGGCCCCTGAGCTTCAAGTTACGCCCCTGCCATGCACAATTTATAAGGGGGTAAAACCCCCCGACCCCTTGTTGTGCTGACAGGCGTCCGCTGTGTTCTTCCCATGCGCTGGCTCTTTAGTGGATGTTGTGTGTTACACATTCATTTCTTTCCTCTATAGATTGCTGCATACTTTCCATTTTCTCGCAGTCCCAGGATCTGTGAGCTTCTCCTATACGGAGGACGATGGCCCGGAAATGTCCCCTCCCCGCGGACACTAATTCATGGAAGAGACTCACACAAGGCGGGAGGAGTCGGTGCCGGGGGGCAACACTGAGACCAAACTGGACCAATTTCTACTATGTTCTCATCAATTGTGTAACATGAAACCTATGGGTCCAACGGAGCCCCCCATTATTGCAAATCTGTCATAGCATTAGTCTTTTTCTATAGGCCAAAGGGACTTTTAGGGCCCCCCTAGGCTGCAGGGCCCGGGTGTGACTGCACCCCTGTATATCACCACATCAGGCCGGGAATCCATGCTCTTGTATGGGCTTCATGGTACTGTGTGATGTGCAGATCCGGGCAGCTGACCGCCCCCTGGTGGATAGTGGAGGAGTGCGCAGACCATGCACCATCCATAGCTGCCTGTTACCCCCCTGACACCGCTGTCCTGCCAGAAGCCGCTGTACACTTTAGTTTGGGTTTTCTGTAGATTTTGTTGTTTGGTGATTTTATATTTTCCAAAACACTGAGGAGAAATGGCTGAGACCTCCCAGATCAAGAAACATGGAGTAAGGTGACAACACAGCGTCACGGGCTAGTGAGGATATCGTCCCCATGGTCTGGTGATGATGTCGGCCCCATGGTCTGGTGAGGATGTCGGCCCCATGGTCTGGTGAGGATGCCGGCCCCATGGTCTGGTGATGATGTCAGCCCCATGGTCTGGTGAGGATGTCGGTCCATGGTCTGGTGAGGATGTCAGTCCCATGGTCTGGTGAGGATGTCGGTCCATGGTCTGGTGATGATGTCGGCCCCATGGTGTGGTGAGGATGTCAGTCCATGGTCTGGTGAGGATGTCGGTCCCATGGTCTGGTGAGGATGTCAGCCCCATGGTCTGGTGAGGATGTCGGCCCCATGGTCTGGTGAGGATGTCGGTCCATGGTCTGGTGAGGATGTCGACCCCATGGTCTGGTGAGGATGTCGGCCCCATGGTCTGGTGAGGATGTCGGTCCATGGTCTGGTGAGGATGTCGGTCCCATGGTCTGGTGAGGATGTCGGTCCCATGGTCTGGTGAGGATGTCGGTCCCATGGTCTGGTGAGGATGTCGGTCCCATGGTCTGGTGAGGATGTCAGTCCCATGGTCTGGTGAGGATGTCGGTCCCATGGTCTGGTGAGGATGTCGGTCCCATGATCTGGTGAGGATGTCGGTCCATTGTCTGGTGAGGATGTCGGCCCCATGGTCTGATGAGGATGTCGGCCCCATGGTCTGGTGAGGATGTCGGTCCATGGTCTGGTGAGGATGTCGACCCCATGGTCTGGTGAGGATGTCGGCCCCATGGTCTGGTGAGGATGTCGGTCCATGGTCTGGTGAGGATGTCGGTCCCATGATCTGGTGAGGATGTCGGTCCATGTCTGGTGAGGATGTCAGTCCCATTGGTGTATGTCGGCATGGTCTGGTGTGAGTCACCATGGTCTGGTGAGGATTAGCCCATGTCTGGTGAGGAAGTCAGTCATGGTCTGGTGAGGATGTCAGCCCATGGTCTGGTGAGGATGTCGGCCCATGGTCTGGTGAGGATGTCAGCCCCATGGTCTGGTGAGGATGTCGGCCCCATGGTCTGGTGAGGATGTCGGCCCATGGTCTGGTGAGGATGTCAGACCCCATGGTCTGGTGAGGATGTCGGCCCCATGGTCTGGTGAGGATGTCGGTCCATGGTCTGGTGAGGATGTCGGTCCCATGGTCTGGTGAGGATGTCGGTCCCATGGTCTGGTGAGGATGTCGGTCCCATGGTCTGGTGAGGATGTCGGTCCCATGGTCTGGTGAGGATGTCAGTCCCATGGTCTGGTGAGGATGTCGGTCCCATGGTCTGGTGAGGATGTCGGTCCCATGATCTGGTGAGGATGTCGGTCCATTGTCTGGTGAGGATGTCGGCCCCATGGTCTGATGAGGATGTCGGCCCCATGGTCTGGTGAGGATGTCGGTCCATGGTCTGGTGAGGATGTCGACCCCATGGTCTGGTGAGGATGTCGGCCCCATGGTCTGGTGAGGATGTCGGTCCATGGTCTGGTGAGGATGTCGGTCCCATGATCTGGTGAGGATGTCGGTCCATTGTCTGGTGAGGATGTCAGTCCCATGGTCTGGTGATAATGTCGGTCTCATGGTCTGGTGATGATGTCAGCCCCATGGTCTGGTGAGGATGTTAGCCCCATGGTCTGGTGAGGAAGTCAGTCCCATGGTCTGGTGAGGATGTCAGCCCCATGGTCTGGTGAGGATGTCAGTCCCATAGTCTGGTGAGGATGTCAGTCCCATGGTCTGGTGAGGATGTCGGCCCCATGGTCTGGTGAGGATGTCAGGTCCCATAGGTCTGGTGAGGAAGTCAGCCCATGGTCTGGTGATGATGTCGGCCCCATGGTCTGGTGAGGATGTCGGTCCATGGTCTGGTGAGGATGTCGTCCCATGGTCTGGTGAGGATGTCGGTCCCATGGTCTGGTGAGGATGTCGGTCCCATGGTCTGGTGATGATGTCGGCCCATGGTCTGGTGAGGATGTCAGCCCCATGGTCTGGTGAGGATGTCAGTCCATGGTCTGGTGAGGATCTCGTCCCATGTCTGGTGAGGATGTCAGTCCATGTCTGGTGATGGATGTCGGCCCCATGGTCTGTGAGGATGTCGGCCCCATGGTCTGGTGAGGATGTCAGTCCATGGTCTGGTGAGGATGTCGACCCATGGTCTGGTGAGGATGTCGCCCATGGTCTGGTGATGATGTCGGTCCATGGTCTGGTGAGGATGTCGGCCCCATGATCTGGTGAGGATGTCGGTCCATGGTCTGGTGAGGATGTCAGCCCATGGTCTGGTGATGATGTCGGTCTCATGGTCTGGTGATGATGTCAGCCCCATGGTCTGGTGAGGATGTCTAGCCCATGGTCTGGTGAGGAATGTCAGGCCCTATGGTCTGGTGAGGATGTCAGCCCCATGGTCCTGGTGAGGATGTCAGTCCCATGGTCTGGTGAGGATGTCAGTCCCATGGTTCTGGTGAGGATGTCGGCCCCATGGTCTGGTGAGGATGTCAGTCCCATGTCTGGTGAGGAAGTCAGTCCCATGGTCTGGTGATGATGTCAGCCCCATGGTCTGGTGAGGATGTCTCGGTCCCATGGTCTGGTGAGGATGTCAGTCCCATGGTCTGGTGAGGATGTCGGTCCCATGGTCTGGTGAGGATGTCGGTCCCATGGTCTGGTGATGATGTCGGCCCCATGGTCTGGTGAGGATGTCAGCCCATGGATCTGGTGAGGATGTCAGTCCCATGGTCTGGTGAGGATCTCAGTCCCATGGTCTGGTGAGGATGTCAGTCCCATGGTCTGGTGATGATGTCGGCCCATGGTCTGGTGAGGATGTCGGCCCATGGTCTGGTGAGGATGTCGGTCCATGGTCTGGTGAGGATGTCAGTCCCATGGTCTGGTGAGGATGTCAGGTCCATGGTCTGGTGAGGATGTCGGCCCATGGTCTGGTGAGGATGTCGGCCCCATGGTCTGGTGAGGATGTCGGTCCCATGGTCTGGTGAGGATGTCGTCCCATGGTCTGGTGAGGATGTCGTCCCCATGTCTGGTGAGGAAGTCAGTCCCATGGTCTGGTGAGGATGTCGGTCCCATGGTCTGGTGAGGATGTCGTCCCATGGTCTGGTGAGGATGTCAGTCCCATGGTCTGTGAGGATGTCAGTCCCATGGTCTGGTGAGGATGTCAGTCCCATGGTCTGGTGAGGAGTCAGTCCATGTCTGGTGAGATGTCAGCCCATGGTCTGGTGAGGATGTCGTCCATGGTCTGGTGAGGAGTCAGTCCCATGGTCTGGTGAGGATGTCAGTCCCATGGTTGTGATGATGTCGGCCCTGTCTGGTGAGGATGTCAGTCCCATGGTCTGGTGAGATGTCAGTCCATGGTCTGGTGAGGATTCGCCCATGGTCTGGTGAGATGTCAGCCCCATGGTCTGGTGAGGATGTCGGTCCATGGTCTGGTGAGGATGTCAGTCCCATGGTCTGGTGAGGATGTCGGTCCCATGGTCTGGTGAGGATGTCGGTCCATGGTCTGGTGAGGATGTCGGTCCATGGTCTGGTGAGGATGTCGGTCCATGGTCTGGTGAGGATGTCAGTCCATGGTCTGGTGAGGATGTCGGCCCATGGTCTGGTGAGGATGTCAGTCCATGGTCTGGTGAGGATGTCAGTCCCATGGTCTGGTGAGGATGTCGAGTCCATGGTCTGGTGAGGATGTCGGCCCATGGTCTGGTGAGGATGTCGGTCCATGGTCTGGTGAGGATGTCAGTCCATGGTCTGGTGAGGATGTCGTCCATGGTCTGGTGAGGATGTCGGTCCATGGTCTGGTGAGGATGTCAGTCCATGGTCTGGTGAGGATGTCGGCCTTTAGGTGATGACAAATAAACAAATTATATTACTATGAAAAATTTGTCAATACACCTACACAGAGTATGAACACAATGTGATTTACACGTTATTACTTCACCACTAAATTATATCATTGTCAACGCTATCTCAGCCTTATCTCCATCAGGGGAAAGTCAGCGTCACTCCACTTTCTGTCAATGTGTGGCGCCCCAGAGGGTCCAGTCACCACAGAGGTACTGCACCTCAGCCAGAGGTGTGGTACCCCCAACCCCAGGTAAGGAGGGGACACTACCTGGTACCCACACACCAGCATCCCACACCACTCCAGGCCAGGGGATCTGGGCAGACCTTGTTTAGGGAGGGCCCCATCCCAGGCTGAAGGGGGAACGAGGTAGAGGTTGGGTGGAGGAAGTAATTTAGGGGAGCACACTAGAAAGTGGATAAAAGGAGACAACAGGAAGTGGGAGAAGTTCAGTCAGACAGAGATTGTCAGACAGACAGACAGACGGACAGAGAGATGGAGAGACTGACAGAGAGAACACACAGGAGAGATGTGAGGAAAGGTGTCCTGGGAAGATGGAGGGAGCCAGGCAGGAGCTCCAGAGAAGGAAGGGGTCTCAGAGGCACGGGAAGAGAGCAATGCACCCGAGGGGCTCACATCCATTGCCGGTCACAGGCAAGTGGAGGGCCGCAGTGGGTTAACGGACCCAGACTAGTAGAGGACACATCTCCAGGAGCAGCAGCCACATCCATGTCAGTCACTGCAAAGGTGGCCATATAGGACCAAAGGGGACAGAGAGAGAACGTCGCCCTGGAGGGTCCGTGGCCACTGGTGCAGGACACTGAGCGTGAGGTGCAGGGCAAGAGGGAAGGAGCCAGCACCAGTGAGGTGACCCGGGATAGGTACACAGAATAAGTGTTTCCAATCTACCTGGGAGAAGCTGGATGCCTTCTTCATAGGGCACAGCTGGACATGGCTGCCATAGAACTGTGAGTAAAAGTGTGGAACTGCACCAGCTACGTCCTGCACTATAACTCCACACATTGACTTTACACCTGCCCCGGGGTACCGCTCCACCTACAGGGAACGACAACATCCGGCTGCACCGTCATCTGCCCCAGAGGTCTGGATTAACAGGACACTGTCTACTTCTGGAACAGAATCTGGTCTTCTGGAACAGGACATGGTCTTCTTCTAGAACAGGACATGGTCTTCTTCTAGAACTCTGGCTATAAGCCTGCCTCACCGCTCACACGACCCTACTGCTACATCGTCTGGCACCATCTCTACCCTGTCTCTGGTGTCCTTGTATTTTATCATTAATAACTGCACCACAACTGTCACCTGCCTCAGCGTCTCTTCTCATCTCTTTCCTTGAGGAAACACACACTTCACTCTCTGGTTCCGGTCTGTCCTCTCTCGCCAGTAGATGGCGATGTTCTCTTATAGACAGTGTAAGATGTTTAACTGAATGTGACGAGCCCCAGGCTTTGGGGTACTCGGGTATCAGGCTCCAAGGGGTTAAAGTTGCTGTGTCACGGGGAGTGGTGGCCGCGCCTGATCCCGTGTCCTGGGTGACACATCAAAAAGGGGTATATTTACAATGGAAATACTATATACAGTTCACGTGACGCCACCTGTAGAGTCTGGTGATGGGTCACCAGCGCCGCCACAGTCCGCCGGACGTAGATGGAATTGTGGCCAGGATGACTAAGCTCCCTACAGGCAGGGCTGTGCCTCCGGGGGCAGTGTTCCTGTAAAGGGAACAGGTTTATGCAGAAGAAACACAGGCAGAGGCACAGTCACTTTCCCCGGGTACTTTACTGTTGGTTGTAGCAGCTTCAGTTACATTTCACAGTTCAGCATCAGATGTTACAAGGACAGGCAGCTTAACGGGTGGCTGCAAGTGGATCCCAGGTGGTATGGTGGAACACTTCGTGTACCTTCATTAACTAACCCGTGTCCTTTCTTCCCCGCTTTAGATCGATCTATACTCAGTAGCTCCGTGTAGGTAGTACCGGGGGTCCCCTCCCTCGTGGTGAGGAAGCAGGCAGACCTCTCCGATGGCAGAGTGCTGCGGCTGATAAACGAGCCACAGAAGCCGGTTGATGACTGCAAAGCTGAACCCTGGCCGGATCCTCGGGCCCGGCGTTCCCCTGGTTGGACTGGAGAATCCCCTGGAGTATGATCGCTCCATTCTGAGGATCACCCTTTCTGTCGGGTGCACTCTTTCAGGATCTCCTCAAGGTCCCTTCTTCTTCCCTCCGGTTCGGCTTGAAACCGATCCGGTTTGACCTTCCGCCTCGTTCCGCTAAGCTCAATCTTCCTAAAAGCTTTCCTCTTCCTCCATCTCCTCCTGGCCCCTCGGCCGAGAGACCTGGGGCAAAAGACCCCCTTGCTCCTTCAGGCTCACTGCCTGACTCTCTGCTCTCTTTTAGTTCCCCCTAGAGGTGAGTTTATTCCCTCCCGGGTAACCTCTTACCCTAAACTAATGTGGGAGTACTGGCAATGGGTCCCACCCACCATCCCAGGGTCCACCTGCAGCTGGAGCATTTATACCTCTTTTACAGGTGCAGTACCCCTCTGTGACACCTGCATTTGCGCGGCGCCATAAATGTATCTCTGGTTCTCCTACTCCCTTATGGCCTTTTTACACGCTGCAACTTTCCAGCGATCACGACCACGATTTGACCTGGACGGGATCTCTGGTGCGTGGTGAGGTGTCAGTCAGATCTCACCAGCGACGCAGTAACGATATGGCGGTCGTTGGGACCCTGTCACTCTCGGGCATAGTGTTGAGATTGTTGGTCGTTGTCCCTGTCAAACACATCAATGCATGCTGCACCGCGGGAGCGCAACGACCTAAAAATGGTCCAGAACGATTTGTCTCCATCAGCGATCTCACAGCGGGGCCTGATCACTACTACGTGTCACACATAGCGAGGTCGCTGTTATGTCACAAAGCCTGTGACGCTGCAGTGATGTCACTAGCGATATCGTTGTGTGTGAAGTACCCTTTACACTGTGGTGAGGGTGCTGGTCCTATGGTCTGGTGAAGGTGCTGGTCCTATGGTCTGGTGAAGGTGCTGGTCCTATGGTCTGGTGAAGGTGCTGGTCCTATGGTCTGGTGAAGGTGCTGGTCCTATGGTCTGGTGAAGGTGCTGGTCCTATGGTCTGGTGAGGGTGCTGGTCCTATGGTCTGGTGAAGGTGCTGGTCCTATGGTCTGGTGAAGGTGCTGGTCCTATGGTCTGGTGAGGGTGCTGGTCCTATGGTCTGGTGAAGGTGCTGGTCCTATGGTCTGGTGAAGGTGCTGGTCCTATGGTCTGGTGAAGGTGCTGGTCCTATGGTCTGGTGAAGGTGCTGGTCCTATGGTCTGGTGAAGGTGCTGGTCCTATGGTCTGGTGAGGGTGCTGGTCCTATGGTCTGGTGAAGGTGCTGGTCCTATGATCTGGTGAAGGTGCTGGTCCTATGGTCTGGTGAAGGTGCTGGTCCTATGGTCTGGTGAAGGTGCTGGTCCTATGGTCTGGTGAAGATCCTGGTCCTTCGGTCTGGTGAGGGTCCTGGTCCTATGGTCTGGTGACAGTGCTGGTCCTATGATCTGGTGAGGGTGCTGGTCCTATGGTCTGGTGAAGGTACTGGTCCTATGGTCTGGTGAAGGTGCTGGTCCTATGATCTGGTGAAGGTGCTGGTCCTATGGTCTGGTGAAGGTGCTGGTCCTATGGTCTGGTGAAGGTGCTGGTCCTATGATCTGGTGAAGGTGCTGGTCCTATGGTCTGGTGAATGTGCTGGTCCTATGGTCTGGTGAAGGTGCTGGTCCTATGGTCTGGTGAAGGTGCGGGTCCTATGGTCTGGTGAAGGTGCTGGTCCTATGGTCTGGTGAAGGTGCTGGTCCTATGGTCTGGTGAAGGTGCTGGTCCTATGATCTGGTGAAGGTGCTGGTCCTATGGTCTGGTGAAGGTGCTGGTCCTATGGTCTGGTGAAGGTGCTGGTCCTATGGTCTGGTGAAGGTGCTGGTCCTATGGTCTGGTGAAGGTGCTGGTCCTATGGTCTGGTGAAGGTGCTGGTCCTGTGATCTGGTGAGGGTGCTGGTCCTATGATATGGTGAAGGTGCTGGTCCTGTGATCTGGTGAAGGTGCTGGTCCTATAGTCTGGTGACAGTGCTGGTCATATGGTCTGATGAAGGTGTAGAGCCCACTGGGACGGGGTACTCGGTACCAGACCGGGGTATAAGCTGGGGATATCACAGCAGTCTCTGTCCGGACCGTGTCCCGGGTTCTGCAATAGATGGGGGTTATATTTACAGGGGAGTTTGTCGTGACGCCACCCACGGGTTGTGGTCAGGATGATCACCGCTGCTGCAGAACCTCCGGGGATGATGTTTGGCAGCCGGTGAGGTAACGGCTCTCCGCGGGTAGAGCCTGATTCTCCGGGGCAGTGATAGTTAAAGTCTATGATTGGTGCAGAGTAGGGGTAGTACTAGAGATGATGAGAGTTGGTGGGGGAGAGTAGGGCTTGAGTGCAAGGATCACACAGACTCACGGTTTTGTAGTTCTCCAAGGCTTTACTGCAGATGTTATTAGCAGAGCACTGTCCATGGAGTCTGTACCGGGGCCGGGTTGCTCCCACCCTGTCCGGGTCCTCAGCTTCCTACTCCTGCGCCTTGTGTGTGGCTCTGCTGCTGCTTTAGCTGAGCTGCTGGCACTGTCTCTCCTCACAGGTACCCCCCTTTACTAGGCAACTTGAGTCTTTCCGTGTGCTTCTGACCCCGCCGTGTTGCTTCGCTGAGGTACGGTGTAGGTATGTAACCTCCACTATCCCGGTGTTTTCTGTGCTGCGTGTTTCAGTCACAGATTCGGATCCGGTATCCAGTCTCTGCGCTCCTCCGGGGCGAGTTATGAGGTAACTCAGTCTCCCAGATGTGTTCTTTGGCTTCTCTGAACTCCTCTCCTCAGACCCTGGCTAGGCCTGGAGTCGAGTAGCAGACTGTGGAGAAGCCTGAGGCAGCCTCTTTACACCACAGTCTCTCTTCCTCAGTCCTCCCAGGAACTGAACTAACTACTTCCTCTCTACACCAGAATATATAGGGGAGCTGCTTTAGCTCCCCCTTCTGACCTAAAGGCGCTAGTAAAGTGTTAAGTGTTGTGTGGGGAGTTACCTCTTGATGTTATTACTGTGGCATTTTAACCCCTGGGGTGCCACAAAGGTGCTGGTCCTATGGTCTGGTGAAGGTGCTGGTCGTATGGTCTGGTGAAGGTGCTGGTCCTATGGTCTGGTGAAGGTGCTGGTCCTATGGTCTGGTGAAGGTGCTGGTCCTATGATCTGGTGAAGGTGCTGGTCCTATGATCTGGTGAAGGTGCTGATCCTATGATCTGGTGAAGGTGCTGGTCCTATGATCTGGTGAAGGTGCTGGTCCAATGGTCTGGTGAAGGTGCTGGTCCTATGGTCTGGTGAAGGTGCTGGTCCTATGGTCTGGTGAAGGTGCTGGTCCTATGGTCTGGTGAAGGTGCTGGTCCTATGATCTGGTGAAGGTGCTGGTCCTATGGTCTGGTGAAGGTGCTGGTCCTATGGTCTGGTGAAGGTGCTGGTCCTATGATCTGGTGAAGGTGCTGGTCCTATGGTCTGGTGAAGGTGCTGGTCCTATGGTCTGGTGAAGGTGCTGGTCCTATGGTCTGGTGAAGGTGCTGGTCCTATGGTCTGGTGAAGGTGCTGGTCCTATGGTCTGGTGAGGGTGCTGGTCCTATGGTCTGGTGAGGTGCTGGTCCTATGGTCTGGTGAAGGTGCTGGTCCTATGGTCTGGTGAAGGTGCTGGTCCTATGATCTGGTGAAGGTGCTGGTCCTATGATCTGGTGAAGGTGCTGGTCCTATGATCTGGTGAAGGTGCTGGTCCTATGATCTGGTGAAGGTGCTGGTCCAATGGTCTGGTGAAGGTGCTGGTCCTATGGTCTGGTGAAGGTGCTGGTCCTATGGTCTGGTGAAGGTGCTGGTCCTATGGTCTGGTGAAGGTGCTGGTCCTATGATCTGGTGAAGGTGCTGGTCCTATGATCTGGTGAAGGTGCTGGTCCTATGGTCTGGTGAAGGTGCTGGTCCTATGGTCTGGTGAAGGTGCTGGTCCTATGATCTGGTGAAGGTGCTGGTCCTATGGTCTGGTGAAGGTGCTGGTCCTATGGTCTGGTGAAGGTGCTGGTCCTATGGTCCAGTGAAGGTGCTGGTCCTATGGTCCAGTGAGGGTGCTGGTCCTATGGTCCAGTGAAGGTGCTGGTTCTATGGTCTGGTAAATGTGCTGGTCCTTCGGTCTGGTGAGGGTGCTGGTCCTATGGTCTGGTGAGTGTGCTGGTCCTATGGTCCAGTGAGTGTGCTGGTCCCACCATCTGGTGAAGGTTCTGGTCCCATGGTCCAGTGACGGTGCTGGTCCAATGGTCTGGTGAGTGTGCTGGTCCTATGGTCTGGTGAAGGTGCTGGTCCTATGGTCTGGTGAAGGTGCTGGTCCTATGGTCTGGTGAAGGTGCTGGTCCTATGGTCTGGTGAAGGTGCTGGTCCTATGGTCTGGTGAAGGTGCTGGTCCAATGGTCTGGTGAAGGTGCTGGTCCTATGGTCTGGTGAAGGTGCTGGTCCTATGGTCCGGTGAAGGTGCTGGTCCTATGGTCTGGTGAAGGTGCTGGTCCTATGGTCTGGTGAAGGTGCTGGTCCTATGGTCTGGTGAAGGTGCTGGTCCTATGGTCTGGTGAGGGTACTGGTCCTATGGTCTGGTGAGGGTGCTGGTGTGGCACCCTGGCACCTGTTGGGCACCACAGAAATCCTTAGAGCACAAATGGAGTAAGTAACAGCAAAGCAAAACCCACAAACACAACAACACTTAGAACACCTGGTTTCACCCCGAGCCTCTAGGGGGAGCTCCACTGGTGACTTTGAACCAGTTCCCCCTATAAATAGAGTCTTGGAGGGAGAAACTCCAGAGTGTGTGCAGTCGCTACAAGAGCTGCCAGCCTGTGTGAAACCTCCACCCTATGAGGAACACACTAGGCCCAACCAGCCTGTTAGCAAGTGGAAATCCCTGCAACTGGGATAATAGGAAGAAGGAGATCACCTCTCAGGAAAACAGAGTTATTCTGACTCTTTCCTTAACAACCGGTTACTGGAACCGAAGCTGTGAGAGCCCACCAGCCACCACAGAGAACCAGCACCATCAACAGGAGGTTTAGCCACCTGTTCCACCTGATGCACCCATCCACGAGAGCCCAGGGAAGAGTACTGATCCTGCTCAGACCCTTTTACAGTGCCCTCAGTGCTGCTAACCAGGTGAAGCAAGTTCCATTGAACAAACTGCCCGGTCCGGAGGGATTCCACATCCACCCGACCTTAGCACCAGAACTAGAGAAAGGAAGCCTAATACTGCTTGCTGTGAAACTCCATAAGTGCCAACTTCACTATCCCGGTCCGAGTGTACCTGACTACCATCCAGTAAAGGTACCTAAAAGTGACTTTGTGTGGTTGTACTTTACTCCTGGACTCGGCGCACAGCATCCCGCAGCTGCCTCACAACATCTTGCGCAGCTCCCGGCTCCGGGGACTCCCGCTCAGCCTGTGGGGAGCGTTCCATCTCGCTGAATAACATCCCCCGGAGACCCGAACAGCGCTGGTAAAGTTACCAGAACACCCGCAGGTGGCGTCACGAGACAAATCACCCCTACTGTTCCGCCATTCCCCTATTGATCTGGACCACCGGGCCTACACCACTGCAGGCGCGGTTCCGTGACTGGAGGAGAAGCAACGCCCGCTACGTGTACCCCCGGCTACGGTGAGTCACTGGTCCTATGGTCTGGTGAAGGTGCTGGTCCTATGGTCTGGTGAAGGTGCTGGTCCTATGATCTGGTGAAGGTGCTGGTCCTATGGTCTGGTGAGGGTGCTGGTCCAATGGTCTGGTGAAGGTACTGGTCCTATGATCTGGTGAAGGTGCTGGTCCTATGGTCTGGTGAAGGTGCTGGTCCTATGGTCTGGTGAAGGTGCTGGTCCTATGATCTGGTGAAGGTGCTGGTCCTATGGTCTGGTGAAGGTGCTGGTCCTATGATCTGGTGAAGGTGCTGGTCCTATGGTCTGGTGAGGGTGCTGGTCCTATGGTCTGGTGAAGGTGCTGGTCCTATGGTCTGGTGAAGGTGCTGGTCCTATGGTCTGGTGAAGGTGCTGGTCCTATGGTCTGGTGAAGGTGCTGGTCCTATGGTCTGGTGAAGGTGCTGGTCCTATGGTCTGGTGAGGGTGCTGGTCCTATGGTCTGGTGAAGGTGCTGGTCCTATGGTCTGGTGAAGGTGCTGGTCCTATGGTCTGGTGAAGGTGCTGGTCCTATGATCTGGTGAAGGTGCTGGTCCTATGGTCTGGTGAGGGTGCTGGTCCTATGGTCTGGTGAAGGTGCTGGTCCTATGGTCTGGTGAAGGTGCTAGTCCTATGGTCCAGTGAGGGTGCTGGTCCTATGGTCCGGTGAAGGTGCTGGTCCAATGGTCTGGTGAAGGTGCTGGTCCTATGGTCTGGTGAAGGTGCTGGTCCTATGGTCTGGTGAAGGTGCTGGTCCTATGGTCTGGTGAAGGTGCTGGTCCTATGATCTGGTGAAGGTGCTGGTCCTATGGTCTGGTGAAGGTGCTGGTCCTATGATCTGGTGAAGGTGCTGGTCCTATGGTCTGGTGAAGGTGCTGGTCCTATGGTCTGGTGAAGGTGCTGGTCCTATGGTCTGGTGAAGGTGCTGGTCCTATGGTCTGGTGAAGGTTCTGGTCCTATGGTCTGGTGAAGGTGCTGGTCCAATGGTCTGGTGAAGGTGCTGGTCCCACCATCTGGTGAAGGTGCTGGTCCTATGGTCTGGTGAAGGTGCTGGTCCTATGGTCCAGTGAGGGTGCTGGTCCCACCATCTGGTGAAGGTTCTGGTCCCATGGTCTAGTTAGGGTGCTGGTCCTATGGTCTGGTGAGTGTGCTGGTCCTATGGTCTGGTGAAGGTTCTGGTCCCATGGTCCAGTGAGGGTGCTGGTCCTATGGTCTGGTGAAGGTGCTGGTCCTATGGTCTGGTGAGGGTGCTGGTCCTATGGTCTGGTGAAGGTGCTGGTCCTATGGTCTGGTGAAGGTGCTGGTCCTATGGTCTAGTGAAGGTGCTGGTCCTATGGTCTGGTGAGGGTGCTGGTCCTATGGTCTGGTGAGGGTGCTGGTCCTATGGTCTGGTGAAGGTGCTGGTCCTATGGTCTGGTGAGGGTGCTGGTCCTATGGTCTGGTGAAGGTGCTGGTCCTATGGTCTGGTGAAGGTGCTGGTCCTATGGTCTGGTGAGGGTGCTGGTCCTATGGTCTGGTGAGGGTGCTGGTCCAATGGTCTGGTGAGTGTGCTGGTCCTATGGTCTGGTGAAGGTGCTGGTCCTATGGTCTGGTGAGGGTGCTGGTCCTATGGTCTGGTGAGGGTGTTGGTCCTATGGTCCAGTGAAGGTGCTGGTCCTATGGTCCAGTGAGGGTGCTGGTCCTATGGTCCAGTGAAGGTGCTGGTTCTATGGTCTGGTAAATGTGCTGGTCCTTCGGTCTGGTGAAGGTGCTGGTCCTATGTTCTGGTGAAGGTGTGGTCCTATGGTCCAGTGAGGGTGCTGGTCCTATGGTCTGGTGAAGGTGCTGGTCCTATGTGTCCAGTGAGGGTGCTGGTCCCACCATCTGGTGAAGGTTTCGGTCCCATGGTTCTAGTTAGGGTGCTGGTCCTATGGTCTGGTGAAGGTGGCTGGTCCTATGGGTCTGGTGAAGGTTCTGGTCCCATGGTCAGTGAGGGTGCTGGTCCAATGGTCTGGTGAAGGTGCTGGTCCTATGGTCTGGTGAAGGTGCGGGTCCTATGGTCTGGTGAAGGTGCGGGTCCTATGGTCTGGTGAAGGTGCTGGTCCTATGGTCTGGTGAAGGTGCTGGTCCTATGGTCTGGTGAAGGTGCTGGTCCTATGGTCTGGTGAAGGTGCTGGTCCTATGATCTGGTGAAGGTGCTGGTCCTATGGTCTGGTGAAGGTGCGGGTCCTATGGTCTGGTGAAGGTGCGGGTCCTATGGTCTGGTGAAGGTGCTGGTCCTATGGTCTAGTGAAGGTGCTGGTCCTATGGTCCAGTGAGGGTGCTGGTCCTATGGTCTTGTGAAGGTGCTGGTCCTATGGTCTAGTGAAGGTGCTGGTCCTATGGTCTGGTGAAGGTGCTGGTCCTATGGTCTGGTGAAGGTGCTGGTCCTATGGTCTGGTGAAGGTGCTGGTCCTATGGTCTGGTGAGGGTACTGGTCCTATGGTCTGGTGAAGGTGCTGGTCCCACCATCTGGTGAAGGTGCTGGTCCTATGATCTGGTGAGGGTGCTGGTCCTATGGTCTGGTGAGGGTGCTGGTCCTATGGTCTGGTGAAGGTGCTGGTCCTATGGTCTGGTGAAGGTGCTGGTCCTATGGTCTGGTGAAGGTGCTGGTCCTATGGTCTGGTGAAGGTGCTGGTCCTAGACTCCGTATCTCACTCCTTCTCCCACTCCCTCCTTTAGTTCCCCCTGGGTGACTGCTATATCTCCTCCCGGGGTCCCTCCCACCAGATGACTAGTGTGGGGTGTGGGTATAGTGTTCCACTTACCGTTCACAATTCCACTTACAGCGGGGTGACTGCACCGCTTTTATGGGTGTAGTACCTCTTTTGTGGCACCTGCATGGTGGGGCGCCACAATAGGCGACGCTGATTCCATCACTATCGCCCTGTCACACGCCACAACCCGGAGATCTCACCTTCATGATTGCGGCTGATATCAGATCAGCGCTCAGGAGTCAGACGAGAGGCGATTTATCACCGCGAGATTCCCCAATCACACACCGCCACTGAGAGGCCATATCACAGCGATCGCTCCGGGGCCACACATCGCCTGTATGATCTCCAGCTGATATGGCGGCGTGTGACGGTACCTGAAGCAGATTCTGGGTCCTGAGTCTATTGAAACCTTTAAGATTAATTTACAATCTATAATTATAATGATAAGTCTGTGACCCCCTGATGGTGGCAGAGCGGCCCGGGGTCTTATATGGCATCTGTCACCTGGCAGATAGGAAGCAGCGATGTATCTCCATATATAGAGCTGAGAGCGAGGAATCCCCGGATGATGAGTGTCTCCATCCGCCCCAGCACCCGGAGGAGAGGATCCCCCGACTCCTGTGTCTCCTGCAGATGGTGAAGGCGGAGGGGAGACGATGGCTCCCGGGTCTACCCTGACTGCGGCGGGCACAGCACCAGACGTCTGAGAATAAAGAGCAGCTGCTGCATCATAGAGCATCACTCCCATCATCCCTGACCCCAGAGCTCACAATCTAATCTCCTATCACACAATGTATCACTACTCCCATCATCCCTGACCCCAGAGCTCACAATCTAATCTATCACATTCACTACATCTATCACTACTCCTACATCATTTCCCTGACCCCAGAGCTCACAATCTAATCTATTCACACAATGTTATCACTACTCCCATCATCCCTGACCCCAGAGCTCACAATCTAATCTCCTATCACACAATGTATCACTACTCCCATCATCCCTGACCACAGGAGCTCACAATCTAATCTCTATCACACAATGTATCACTACTCCCATCATCCCTGACCCCAGAGCTCACAATCTAATCTCCTATCACACAATGTATCACTACTCCCATCATCCTGACCCAGAGCTCACAATCTAATCTCCTATCACACAATGTATCACTACTCCCATCATCCCTGACCCCAGAGCTCACAATCTAATCTCCTATCACACAATGTATCACTACTCCCATCATCCCTGACCCCAGAGCTCACAATCTAATCTCCTATACGACAACAATGTATCACTACTGTCCCATCATCCCTGACCCCAGAGCTCACAATCTAATCTCCTATCACACAATGTATCACTACTCCCATCATCCCTGACCCCAGAGCTCACAATCTAATCTTCACTATCACCCATCACCCCCCAATGTATCAACTATCACTCTCAATCCCTGACCCCAGAGCTCACAATCTAATCTCCTATCACACAATGTATCACTACTCCATCATCCCTGACCCCAGAGCTCACAATCTAATCTATCACACAATGTATCACTACTCCCATCATCCCTGACCCCAGAGCTCACAATCTAATCTATCACACAATGTATCACTACTCCCATCATCCCTGACCCCAGAGCTCACAATCTAATGTCTATCACACAATGTATCACTACTCCCATCATCCCTGACCCCAAGGCTCACAATCTAATCTATCACACAATGTATCACTACTCCTCATCATCCCTGACCCCAGAGCTCACAATCTAATTCTATCACACAATGTATCACTACTCCCATCATCCCTGACCCCAGAGCTCACAATCTAATCTCCTATCACACAATGTATCACTACTCCCATCATCCCTGACCCCAGAGCTCACAATCTAATCTATCACACAATGTATCACTACTCCCATCATCCCTACCCAGAGCTCACAATCTAATCTATCACACAATGTATCACTACTCCTCATCATCCCTGACCCCAGAGCTCACAATCTAATCTCCTATCACACAATGTATCACTACTCCCATCATCCCTGACCCCAGAGCTCACAATCTAATCTCCTATCACACAATGTATCACTACTCCCATCATCCCTGACCCCAGAGCTCACAATCTAATCTCCTATCACACAATGTATCACTACTCCCATCATCCCTGACCCCAGAGCTCACAATCTAATCTATCACACAATGTATCACTACTCCCATCATCCCTGACCCAGAGCTCACAATCTAATCTATCACACAATGTATCACTACTCCCATCATCCCTGACCCCAGAGCTCACAATCTAATTCTATCACACAATGTATCACTACTCCCATCATCCCTGACCCCAGAGCTCACAATCTAATCTATCACACAATGTATCACTACTCCCATCATCCCTGACCCCAGAGCTCACAATCTAATCTATCACACAATGTATCACTACTCCCATCATCCCTGACCCCAGAGCTCACAATCTAATCTATATCACACAATGTATCACTACTCCCATCATCCCTGACCCCAGAGCTCACAATCTAATCTATCACACAATGTATCACTACTCCCATCATCCCTGACCCCAGAGCTCACAATCTAATCTCTATCACACAATGTATCACTACTCCCATCATCCCTGACCCCAGAGCTCACAATCTAATTCTATCACACAATGTATCACTACTCCCATCATCCCTGACCCAGAGCTCACAATCTAATCTCCTATCACACAATGTATCACTACTCCCATCATCCCTGACCCCAGAGCTCACAATCTAATTCTATCACACAATGTATCACTACTCCCATCATCCCTGACCCCAGAGCTCACAATCTAATCTATCACACAATGTATCACTACTCCCATCATCCCTGACCCCAGAGCTCACAATCTAATTCTATCACACAATGTATCACTACTCCCATCATCCCTGACCCCAGAGCTCACAATCTAATTCTATCACACAATGTATCACTACTCCCATCATCCCTGACCCCAAGAGCTCACAATCTAATCTCCTATCACACAATGTATCACTACTCCCATCATCCCTGACCCCAGAGCTCACAATCTAATCTCCTATCACACAATGTATCACTACTCCCATCATCCCTGACCCCAGGAGCTCACAATCTAATCTCCTATCACACAATGTATCACTACTCCCATCATCCCTGACCCCAGGAGCTCACAATCTAATCTCCTATCACACAATGTATCACTACTCCCATCATCCCTGACCCCAGGAGCTCACAATCTAATCTATCACACAATGTATCACTACTCCCATCATCCCTGACCCCAGGAGCTCACAATCTAATCTATCACACAATGTATCACTACTTCCATCATCCCTTACCCAAGAGCTCACAATCTAATCTATCACACAATGTATCACTACTCCCATCATCCCTTACCCAAGAGCTCACAATCTAATCTATCACACAATGTATCACTACTCCCATCATCCCTGACCCCAGAGCTCACAATCTAATCTCCTATCACACAATGTATCACTACTCCCATCATCCCTTACCCAAGAGCTCACAATCTAATCTATCATACAATGTATCACTACTCCCATCATCCCTGACCCCAGGAGCTCACAATCTAATCTCCTATCACACAATGTATCACTACTCCCATCATCCCTGACCCTAGAGCTCACAATCTAATCTCCTATCACACAATGTATCACTACTCCCATCATCCCTGACCCTAGAGCTCACAATCTAATCTCCTATCACACAATGTATCACTACTCCCATCATCCCTGACCCCAGAGCTCACAATCTAATCTATCACACAATGTATCACTACTCCCATCATCCCTGACCCCAGAGCTCACAATCTAATCTATCACACAATGTATCACTACTCCCATCATCCCTGACCCCAGAGCTCACAATCTAATCTATCACACAATGTATCACTACTCCCATCATCCCTTACCCAAGAGCTCACAATCTAATCTCCTATCACACAATGTATCACTACTACCATCATCCCTGACCCCAGAGCTCACAATCTAATCTCCTATCACACAATGTATCACTACTCCCATCATCCCTGACCCAGAGCTCACAATCTAATCTATCACACAATGTATCACTACTCCATCATCCCTTACCCAAGAGCTCACAATCTAATCTATCACACAATGTATCACTACTCCCATCATCCCTGACCCCAGGAGCTCACAATCTAATCTCCTATCATACAATGTATCACTACTCCCATCATCCCTGACCCCAGAGCTCACAATCTAATCTATCACACAATGTATCACTACTCCCATCATCCCTAACCCCAGGAGCTCACGATCTAATCTCCTATCACACAATGTATCACTACTCCCATCATCCCTGACCCTAGAGCTCACAATCTAATCTCCTATCACACAATGTATCACTACTCCCATCATCCCTGACCCAGAGCTCACAATCTAATCTATCACACAATGTATCACTACTCCCATCATCCCTGACCCTAGAGCTCACAATCTAATCTCCTATCACACAATGTATCACTACTCCTGTCATCCCTGACCCCAGGAGCTCACAATCTAATCTATCACACAATGTATCACTACTCCCATCATCCCTGACCCCAGAGCTCACAATCTAATCTATCACACAATGTATCACTACTCCCATCATCCCTGACCCCAGAGCTCACAATCTAATCTATCACACAATGTATCACTACTCCCATCATCCCTGGGATTCCGGTTAGCGTTGTTTTCGGTGGAGCCGCACATAGTCATCTCTTGTACCCTCCTCATCCAGATGGTCCATGGTGCAGACATATTGTGCCTGGGCCTCTGCCAGCGGAGACTCAGCCGCATTACTGTGTACGAGCTCCGGGAAGCCGAATGTCTGAATCAGAGCCGATATATAAATATCATCCTGAGAGTAAACAGGAGATGGACCATCTATGGAGAACGGGAGGCACCATCATCCCCAGCCGGAAGCCCCTGAGATAAGAGGACTACAGGTGACTGGGGGTATAAAAAGCCAGTGCTCACAGGGGGCTTCCCACAGGTGGTGGTAGTAGGGGGCAGGTGTCACACTGCACACCGGATACAATGCGTGACAGCGGAGCACAGACCGATGGACTAATACAGTGGAGGGCCCTGCTCTTAGGGAACGGGAGAGAGGTGACCTCCTGCACTCACCTGTGGCTGTGCCCTGATCTCCCTACTGTCCCTATATGGGTTCTTTCACCCCATCGCCGAGCATGATACCTAGTCCCTTACTGGCCTATGGAAATCCTCAATAGGGTGATGGCCAGTGGATACACTAGTCCCAACACACGGGGTTCTTAAATCCTGTTTGTGATGCCAAATGCAACAGTCGTAAGGATCGGGGGATACTTGACCATCCGGGCTCAGTCAGGGGGATGTCACGATGGCAGGCCCGGTGGTCGTGGCCCTGACGGAGCATGAAAAGGGAACATTTACAGGGGAACGAAGTTTATGGTGACGCCATCCATGGTTTCGGGTCAGGATGACCAGTGCGGCTTGTAGTGACCCCGGGGAATAGGTGTTGTTGCCGCCAGGTGTGTCACTCCCCACAGATGGAGCGGGTCCCCAGGGTTTGGTATAGGTGTAATGTGGAGGATGGTGGTGGTTGTTGGTGCAGGAGGGCGCAGAAGTAGTGGACAGACAGAAATTGCAGCTCTTACCAGTCTCTTTACTGTTGCCTTGTTCAGTTGAGGTGAGTTTTTTTCCGCCCATCATTCCCTGGCCTGGAGTTGGGAATGGTGTTGGATGTACGGTGGTGTGTCTCAGTTTCATGCTCCTGTCTTACCTGAGAGCAATGGCACCACACCTGTACATTAGGTGCAGTACCACTGTGGCGGCCAAGACGCAGGGGCGCCACAGATATATCCCAGCTGTTGCACCATCTGTTTCCGCAGATCCGTCACCTCCTGTGAAAGTCTACTTGAACTGGGCAAACACTGCTGCAGGACCCATAATGGGTCCAAGAAAAGAAAAAGTACAGAGCTGCTGATTATATCACGCTTGGACTAAGGGGGGCGTCCAGCCACCATGAGTGACCAACCCGATGTCTGGAGCTCTACACCAAACAATGGATGGGGAGACACCAGGGGGACAAATACAGTGGAGGTCCTTGTCCATAGGGAATAGGGAAGAGGTGACCTTCTGCACTCATCTGTGGCTGTGCTCTGATCTCCCTACCATCCCTATACAGGTTCTTTCAACCCATCGCCGAGCTGGCCCTCATGTTAGCCCTCAAGAGGTAAATGCCCAACAGGAGCACTAGTCCCAACCAGTGCAATAATAATAACAAGAGGGAAGGTGAGACAGACAGGGAAACAACAAACAACTTCACGCCTGCTGCCACACTCCTTGACAGCAGATGGCTTGGCAGTAGTCAGCTCTCCAGAGAACCTCCTTCACCTCAGGAAGCTAGGCCAAAGAATAAGTTCAATCACTAGCAAAGGATTTTGTAACCATATGACCATACAAAAGAGATGGAAGTGATCACAGAGTATCCATACCTGGACACGAACTAGGTGGTGGTAGCAGGGGGCAGGCTTCCCACAGGTGATGGTAGCAGGGGGCAGGCTTCCCATAGGTGGTAGTAGCAGGGGGCAGGCTTCCCACAGGTGATAGTAGCAGGGGCAGGCTTCCCACAGGGGGTGGTAGCAGGGGGCAGGCTTCCCACAGGTGATAGTAGCAGGGGGCAGGCTTCCCACAGGGGGTGGTAGCAGGGGGCAGGCTTCCCACAGGTGATAGTAGCAGGGGTAGGCTTCCCACAGGTGGTGGTAGTAGGGGCAGGCTTCCCACAGGTGGTGGTAGCAGGGGGCAGGCTTCCCACAGGTGGTGGTAGTAGGGGGCAGGCTTCCCACAGGTGGTGGTAGCAGGGGGCAGGCTTCCCACAGGTGGTGGTAGCAGGGGGCAGGCTTCCCACAGGTGGTGGTAGCAGGGGGCAGGCTTCCCACAGGTGGTGGTAGCAGGGGGCAGGCTTCCCACAGGTGGTGGTAGCAGGGGGCAGGCTTCCCACAGGTGGTGGTAGCAGGGGGCAGGCTTCCCACAGGTGGTGGTAGCAGGGGGCAGTCTTCCCACAGGTGGTGGTAGCAGATTGCAGGCTTCCCACAGGTGGTGGTAGCAGGGGGCAGGCTTCCCACAGGTGGTGGTAGTACTCTCCAGGTTTCCCACAGGTGGTGGTAGCAGGGGGCAGGCTTCCCACAGGTGGTGGTAGTACTCTCCAGGTTTCCCACAGGTGGTGGTAGCAGGGGCAGGCTTCCCACAGGTGGTGGTAGCAGGGGGCAGGCTTCCCACAGGTGGTGGTAGCAGGGGGCAGGCTTCCCACAGGTGGTGGTAGCAGGGGCAGGCTTGCCACAGGTGGTGGTAGTACTCTCCAGGTTTCTCACAGGTGTCCACCTCCTACCACCTCCAACTGTAAATATTTTTCCTCAAACATGAATCTAATATAATGCTAATGCCTGCCCTCATCATCGCCCGCCTTGACTACTGCAGCATCCTCCTCTGTGGCCTCCCTGCTAACACTCTCGCCCCTCCCTTGTCTGTCCTTAACTCTGTTGCCCGACTAATCCTCCTCCCCCTTCTCCCCTCTGCATGTCTCTTCACTGGCTCCCAATGCCCCAATGAATCCAGTTCACACTACTATCACTGTCCTACAAAGCCGTCCACACCCTGTCCCCTCCACTATATCTGTGACCTAATCTCCTGATATCTTCCAACACATAATCTCTGGTCCTCCCAAGACCTCCTTCTTTCCTTCACACTTGTACATTCCTTATCTAATCACCTTCAGGACATCTCCCGAGTATCCCCCATCCTTTGGAATTTTGCACCCCAACATGGTCCATTATCCACCACACTCGGAATTTGAAAACCCATTTCTTCAAGAAATCTACAGACCACAATGACCACGCTGCCACCTCACCACCACCAGAGCTGCCACCTCACCACCACCAGAGCTGCCACCTCACCACCACCAGAGCTGCCACCTCACCACCAACGGAGCTGCCACCTCACCACCACCAGAGCTGCCACCTCACCACCACCAGAGCTGCCACCTCACCACCACCAGAGCTGCCACCTCACCACCACCAGAGCTGCCACCTCACCACCAACGGAGCTGCCACCTCACCACCACCAGAGCTGCCACCTCACCACCAACGGAGCTGCCACCTCACCACTACCAGAGCTGCCACCTCACCACTACCAGAGCTGCCACCTCACCACTACCAGAGCTGCCACCTCACCACCATCAGAGCTGCCACCTCACCACTACCAGAGCTACCACCTTACCACCACCGGAGCCGCCACCTTACCACCATCAGAGCCGCCACTTCACCACAAAATCAGAGCTGCCGCCTCACCACAACCGGAGCTTCCGACTCACCACCATTGGAGCTGCTGACTCACCACTACAGGAGCTGCCACTTTATCACAAAACCAGAGCTGCCACCTTACCACCACCGGAGCTGCTGACTCAAAACCACTGGAGCCGCCACCTTACCACCACCAGAGCCACCACCTCACCACAAAACCAGAGCTGCCGACTCACCACCACTGGAGCTGCTGACTCAAAACCACTGGAGCTGCCACCTCACTGCAAAACCAGAGCTGCCGCCTCACCACAACCGGAGCTGCCAACTCACCACCATTGGAGCTGCTGACTCACCACTACCGGAGCTGCCACCTTACCACCACCGGAGCAGCCACCTCACCACAAAACCAGAGCTGCTGACTCACCACCACTGGAGTTGCCGACTCACCACAACCGAAGCTGCTGACTCACCACAACCGAAGCTGCCGACTCACCACAACAGAAGCTATCATCTCACCACCATCGGTGCTGCCAACTCACCACCACCGGAGTTGCCGCCTCACCACAACCGGAGCTGCCGACTCGCCACCACCAAAGCTGCCCCTTACCACAACCAAAGCTGCCACCTCACCACAACCAGAACTGCCGACTCGCAACCAACAAAGCTGCCCCTTACCACAACCGAGGCTGCCACCTCACCATCACTGGACCTGCCACCTCACCACCAGAGCTGCCAACTCGCCACCACCAAAGCAGCCACCTCATCACAAAACCAGAGCTGCTGACTCACCACCACCGAAGCTGACGACTCACCATCACCAGAGCTGCCACCTCACCATCACCGGAGCTGCCACCTCACCACCACCGCAGCTGCCACTCACTACAAACGAAGTTCCCGACTAGCCACCACCGGAGCTGCCACCTCACCCCCACCGCAGCTGCTCCTCACCACTACCGGAGCTGCCGCCTCACCACCACTGGAGCTGCTTCCTCATCAGAAACGGAGCTGCCACCTCACCCCCACCAGAGCTGACACCTCACCATCACCAGAGCTGCCACCTCACCATCACCAGAAGTGCCACCTCACCCTCACTAGAGCTGCCACCTCACCATCACCAGAGCTCTGACACCTCACCAGAGCTACCACCTCACCATCACCAGAGCTACCACCTCACCCACACAAGAGCTGCCACCTCACCATCACCAGAGCTGACACCTCACCATCACCAGAGCTACCACCTCACCCTCACTAGAGCTGCCACTTCACCATCACCAGAGCTGACACCTCACCATTACCAGAGCTACCACCTCACCCTCACTAGGTCTGCCACCTCACCATCACCAGAGCTGACACCTCACCATCACCAGAGCTATCACCTCACCCTCACTAGAGCTGACACCTCACCATCACCAGAGCTGACACCTCACCATCACCAGAGCTGCCACCTCACCATCACCAGAGCTGACACCTCACCATCACCAGAGCCACCACCTCACCCTCACTAGAGCTGCCACCTCACCATCACCAGAGCTGACACCTCACCATTACCAGAGCTACCACCTCACCATCACCAGAGTTGCCACCTCACCAGAGCTGACACCTCAACCTCACTAGAGCTACCACCTCACCACCACTGGAGCTGACACCTCACCATTACCAGAGCTACCACTTCACCATTACCAGAGCTGACACCTCATCATCACCAGAGCTACCACCTCACCCTCACTAGAGCTGCCGCCTCACCATCTCCAGAGCTGACACCTCACCATTACCAGAGCTACCACCTCACCATTACCAGAGCTACCACCTCACCATTACCAGAGCTACCACCTCACCATCACCAGAGTTGCCCCCTCACCATCACCAGAGCTGACACCTCACCCTCACTAGAGCTGCCACCTCACCATCACCAGAGCTGACACCTCACCATTACCAGAGCTACCACTTCACCATTACCAGAGCTACCACCTCACCATCACCAGAGCTACCACCTCACCATCATCAGAGCTGCCACCTCACCATCACCAGAGCTACCACCTCACCCTCACTAGAGCTGCCACCTCACCATCACCAGAGCTGACACCTCACCATTACCAGAGCTACCACCTCACCATTACCAGAGCTACCACCTCACCATTACCAGAGCTACCAACTTACCCTCACAAGAGCTGCCACCTCATCATCACCAGAGCTACCACCTCACCACCACTGGAGCTGACACCTCACCATTACCAGAGCTACCACTTCACCATTACCAGAGCTGCCACCTCATCATCACCAGAGCTACCACCTCACCCTCACTAGAGCTGCCGCCTCACCATCTCCAGAGCTGACACCTCACCATTACCAGAGCTACCACCTCACCATTACCAGAGCTACCACCTCACCATTACCAGAGCTACCACCTCACCATCACCAGAGTTGCCCCCTCACCATCACCAGAGCTGACACCTCACCCTCACTAGAGCTGCCACCTCACCATCACCAGAGCTGACACCTCACCATTACCAGAGCTACCACCTCACCATTACCAGAGCTACCACATCACCATCACCAGAGTTGCCACCTCACCATCACCAGAGCTGACACCTCATCCTCACTAGAGCTGCCACCTCACCACCACTGGAGCTGCCACCTCACCATTACCAGAGCTACCACTTCACCATTACCAGAGCTGCCACCTCATCATCACCAGAGCTACCACCTCACCATCATCAGAGCTGCCACCTCACCATCACCAGAGCTACCACCTCACCCTCACCAGAGCTGACACCTCACCATTACCAGAGCTACCACCTCACCATTACCAGAGCTACCACCTCACCATTACCAGAGCTACCAACTTACCCTCACAAGAGCTGCCACCGCATCATCACCAGAGCTACCACCTCACCACCACTGGAGCTGACACCTCACCATTACCAGAGCTACCACTTCACCATTACCAGAGCTGCCACCTCATCATCACCAGAGCTACCACCTCACCATCATCAGAGCTGCCACCTCACCATCACCAGAGCTGCCATCTCACCATTATCAGAGCTGACACCTCACTATCACCAGAGCTACCACCTCACCCTCAGTAGAGCTGCCACCTCACCATCACCAGAGCTGACACCTTACCATCACCAGAGCTACCACCTCACCATCACCAGAGTTGCCACCTCACCAGAGCTGACACCTCAACCTCACTAGAGCTACCACCTCACCACCACTGGAGCTGACACCTCACCATTACCAGAGCTGCCACCTCATCATCACCAGAGCTACCACCTCACCCTCACTAGAGCTGCCGCCTCACCATCTCCAGAGCTGACACCTCACCATTACCAGAGCTACCACCTCACCATTACCAGAGCTACCACCTCACCATCACCAGAGTTGCCACCTCACCATCACCAGAGTTGCCACCTCACCATCACCAGAGCTGACACCTCACCCTCACTAGAGCTGCCACCTCACCATCACCAGAGCTGACACCTCACCATTACCAGAGCTACCACCTCACCATTACCAGAGTTGCCACCTCACCATCACCAGAGCTACCACCTCACCACCACTGGAGCTACCACTTCACCATTACCAGAGCTGCCACCTCATCATCACCAGAGCTACCACCTCACCATCATCAGAGCTGCCACCTCACCATCACCAGAGCTGCCATCTCACCATTATCAGAGCTGACACCTCACTATCACCAGAGCTACCACCTCACCCTCAGTAGAGCTGCCACCTCACCATCACCAGAGCTGACACCTTACCATCACCAGAGCTACCACCTCACCATCACCAGAGTTGCCACCTCACCATCACCAGAGCTACCACCTCACCATTACCAGAGCTACCACCTCACCACCACTGGAGCTGCTGCCTCACCATCACCAGAGCTACCACCTCAACCTCCCTAGAGCTGCCACCTCACCATAACCAGAGCTGCCACCTCCCCACCACTACCAGAGCTGCTGCCTCACCCCCACTAGAGTTGCCACCTCATCACCATCGGAGCCGTCATTCACTTCTCCACCACCATTGTGTCTCTGAAGCTGCAGCAGTGACCAGACTGCTCTGTGGTTCCCCTTTGTCAGGCTTCTTCTGTGGAAACAGCTCTGTGTCTCCGGCTTGGTCCGTTCCTCTTCTCGGTATTAGGGGCTTCCACCTGCCATGTGGCTTCAGCCACACACTGACTCCCTTCCCACAGAGCCCCTTATATAAAGCTCTAGATGGTGGCCCTATTCTAACACATCGGGTATTCTAGAATATGTATGTAGTTGACATACTGTGACTGACAGAACTTGTTCAGTCAACGTGAGTGAACTATATATTATATAGCAGCACTATGGTATATGGTGGTACATTACAGTACATGTATAGCAGCGCTATGGTATATGGCAGTACATGTATAGCAGCGCTATGGTATATGGTGGTACATTACATTACATGTATAGCAGCGCTATAGTATATGGCGGTACATTACAGTACATGTAAAGCGGCACTATGGTATATGGTGGTACATTACAGCACATGTATAGTTGTATAGCAGCGCTATAGTATATGGCGGTACATTACAGTACATGTATAGCAGCACTATAGTATAGGGTGGTACATTACAGTACATGTATAGCAGCACTATAGTATATGGCGGTACATTACAGTACATGTATAGCAGCACTATGGTATATGGTGGTACATTACAGTACATGTAGAGCAGCACTATAGTATAGGATGGTACATTACAGTACATGTAGAGCAGCACTATGGTATATGGCGATACATTACAGCACATGTATAGCAGCACTATGGTATATGGCGGTACATTACAGTACATGTAAAGTAACACTATAGTGTATGGCGATACAGTATAGCACATGTATAGCAGCACTATAGTATATGGCAATATATTACAGTATATGTACAGGTGCACTATAGTATATGGTGGTATTTTATAGCACATGTATAGCAGCACTATAGTATATGGAGGTACATTTATAGTACATGTATAGCAGCACTATAGTATATGGAGGAACATTATAGTACATGTATAGCAGCGCTATGGTATATGGCGGTACATTACAGTCCATGTATAGCGGCGCTATAGTATATGGCGGTACATTACAGTACATGTATAGCAGCACTATAGTATAGGGTGGTACATTACAGTACATGTATAGCAGCACTATAGTATATGGCGGTACATTACAGTACATGTATAGCAGCACTATAGTATATGGCAGTACATTACAGTACATGTAGAGCAGCACAATAGTATATAGCGGTACATTACAGTACATGTATAGCAGCACAATAGTATATAGCGGTACATTACAGTACATGTATAGCAGCACTATGGTATATGGCGATACTCCGCTCCCCCCCGCTCCTCCACAATAAAAATAAAAAATCCTCAGTGAGGATACTCACCTGTCCGCCGGCTCGCTCCACCTCCGTCTTCTAGGTCCTACAGGCCTTTAGGACCCGTCGATGCCAGGGAAGCCGATCAGCATGACCGCTAACTTCCAGGGGGGCAGGATGGAGCAGGGGGGCAGGATGAGGACGGGGGGTGGAGGGGTGACAGGATGGAGCGAGCGGGGCAGGATGGAGCCGGCGGGGCAGGATGGAGCCGGCAGGGCAGGATGGTGCGAGCGGGGCAGGATGGTGCGAGCGGGGCAGGATGGTGCGAGCGGGGCAGGATGGTGCGAGCGGGGAAGGATGGTGCGAGCGGGGCAGGATGGTGCGAGCGGGGCAGGATGGAGAGAGCGGGGCAGGAAGGAGCGAGCGGGGCAGGATGGAGCCAGGGGGGCAGGATGGAGCGAGTGGGGCAGGATGGAGCAAGCGGGGCAGGACGGTGGCAGGGGGGCAGGATGGAGCCGGCGGGGCAGGATGGAGCCAGGGGGGCAGGATGGTGGGGGAGGTGGGGGCAGGATGGAGCTGGCGGGGCAGGATGGAGCCGGCGGGGCAGTATGGAGACGGCGGGGCAGGATGGAGACGGCGGGGCAGGATGGTGCGAGCGGGGAAGGATGGTGCGAGCGGGGAAGGATGGTGCGAGCGGGGAAGGATGGTGCGAGCGGGGCAGGATGGAGCGAGCGGGGCAGGACGGTAGCGGGGGGCAGGTGCAGCCAGTGGGGCAGGATGGAGCCGGCGGGGCAGAATAGAGCCAGGGGGGCAGGATGGTGGCGGAGGTAGGGGCAGGATGGAGCGCCGGGGCAGGATGGAGCCGGCGGGGCAGGATGGAGCCGGCGGGGCAGGATGGTGCGAGCGGGGAAGGATGGTGCGAGCGGGGCAGGATGAAGCGAGCGGGGCAGGAAGGAGCGAGCGGGGCAGGATGGAGCCAGGGGGGCAGGATGGAGCGAGCAGGGCAGGATGGAGCGAGCGGGGCAGGATGGAGCGAGCGGGGCAGGATGGAGCGAGCGGGGAAGGATGGAGCGAGCGGGGCAGGATGGAGCCGGCGGGGCAGGATGGAGCCGGCGGGGCAGGATGGTGCGAGCGGGGCAGGATGGTGCGAGCGGGGCAGGATGGTGCGAGCGGGGAAGGATGGTGCGAGCGGGGCAGGATGGAGAGAGCGGGGCAGGAAGGAGCGAGCGGGGCAGGATGGAGCCAGGGGGGCAGGATGGAGCGAGTGGGGCAGGATGGAGCAAGCGGGGCAGGACGATGGCAGGGGGGCAGGATGGAGCCGGCGGGGCAGAATGGAGCCAGGGGGGCAGGATGGTGGCGGAGGTGGGGGCAGGATGGAGCCGGCGGGGCAGGATGGAGCTGGCGGGGCAGGATGGAGCCGGCGGGGGCAGGATGGAGCCGGCGGGGCAGGATGGAGCCGGCGGGGCAGGATGGAGCCGGCGGGGCAGGATGGTGCGAGCGGGGAAGGATGGTGCGAGCGGGGCAGGATGGAGCGAGCGGGGCAGGAAGGAGCGAGTGGGGCAGGACGGTAGCGGGGGGGGCAGGATGCAGCCAGTGGGGCAGGATGGAGCCGGCGGGGCAGAATAGAGCCAGGGGGGCAGGATGGTGGCGGAGGTGGGGGCAGGATGGAGCCGCCGGGGCAGGATGGAGCCGGCGGGGCAGGATGGAGCCGGCGGGGCAGGATGGAGCCGGCGGGGCAGGATGGAGCCGGCGGGGCAGGATGGAGCCGGCGGGGCAGGATGGTGCGAGCGGGGCAGGATGAAGCGAGCGGGGCAGGAAGGAGCGAGTGGGGCAGGATGGAGCCAGGGGGGCAGGATGGAGCGAGCAGGGCAGGATGGAGCGAGCGGGGAAGGATGGAGCGAGCGGGGCATGATGGTGGCGGGGGAACAGGATGGAGCAAGCGGGGCAGGATGGTGGCGAGCGGGGCAGGATGGTGGCGAGGCGGGGCAGGATGGTGGCGAGCGGGGCAGGATGGTGGCGGGGGGCAGGATGGAGGGAGCGGGGCAGGATGGAGCGAGCGGGGCAGGATGGAGCGAGCGGGGCAGGATGGTGCGAGCGGGGAAGGATGATGCGAGCGGGGCAGGATGGAGCGAGCGGGGCAGGAAGGAGCGAGTGGGGCAGGACGGTAGCGGGGGGGCAGGATGCAGCCAGTGGGGCAGGATGGAGCCGGCGGGGCAGAATAGAGCCAGGGGGGCAGGATGGTGGCGGAGGTGGGGGCAGGATGGAGCCGCCGGGGCAGGATGGAGCCGGCGGGGCAGGATGGAGCCGGCGGGGCAGGATGGAGCCGGCGGGGCAGGATGGAGCCGGCGGGGCAGGATGGTGCGAGCGGGGCAGGATGAAGCGAGCGGGGCAGGAAGGAGCGAGTGGGGCAGGATGGAGCCAGGGGGGCAGGATGGAGCGAGCAGGGCAGGATGGAGCGAGCGGGGAAGGATGGAGCGAGCGGGGCATGATGGTGGCGGGGGAACAGGATGGAGCAAGCGGGGCAGGATGGTGGCGAGCGGGGCAGGATGGTGGCGAGCGGGGCAGGATGGTGGCGAGCGGGGCAGGATGGTGGCGGGGGGCAGGATGGAGGGAGCGGGGCAGGATGGAGCGAGCGGGGCAGGATGGAGCGAGCGGGGCAGGATGGTGGCAGGGGGGCAGGATGGAGCGAGCGGGGCAGGATGGTGGTGGAGGGGCAGGATGGAGCGAGCGGGGCAGGATGGTGGCGAGCGAGGCAGGATGGTGGCAGGGGGGCAGGATGGAGCGAGCGTGGCAGGATGGAGTGAGGGGCAGGATGGAGCCAGGGGGGCAGGATGGAGCGAGCGGGGCAGGATGGAGCCGACAGGGCAGGATGGAGGCGTCAGAGGGGGCAGGATGGAGGCGTCAGAGGGGGCAGGATGGAGTCGGCAGAGGGGGCAGGATGGAGTCGGCAGAGGGGGCAGGATGGAGTCGGCGGGGGGGAGGCAGGGTGGAGCCGGTGGGGGGGGAACAGGATGGAGCCGACAGGGAGGGGGGACAGGATGGAGCCGGTGGGGGGGGCAGGATGGTGGTGGCAGGGGGAGGGGCAGGATGGATGCGAGGATACTCACCCGTGTGGCGGCTCGCAGGACCTGTCGTTGCCTGGGAAACTGATCAGCTGATCGGTTTCCAGGAAACCACAGGTCCTCAAGCCATGGAGAAGCTAGAAGACGTAGATGGAGCGCGCCGGCGGATGGGTGAGTATCCTCTATGAGGGTATTTTTATTTTAGTATCACCAAGCAGCGGGGAGGCCGCGGGGGGGGGCAGGAGGAGCGGGGGAGCCGTGGGGGGGGCAGGAGGAGCGGGGGAGCCGCGGGGGACAGGAGGAGCCGCAGGGGGGCAGGAGGAGCCGTGGGGGGACAGGAGGGACAGAAGCAGCGGGGGGCCGCGGGGGGGGGGGCAGGAGGAGTGGGGGAGCCGTGGGGGGGCAGGAGGAGCGGGGGAGCCGCGGGGGGGGGGGGCAGGAGGAGCCGCAGGGGGGCAGGAGGAGCCGTGGGGGGACAGGAGGGACAGAAGCAGCAGGGGGCCGCGGGGGGGGCAGGAGGAGCGGGGGAGCCGTGGGGGGGCAGGAGGAGCGGGGGAGCCGTGGGGGGGGCAGGAGGAGCGGGGGAGCCGCGGGGGGGGGGGGGCAGGAGGAGCCGCAGGGGGGCAGGAGGAGCCGTGGGGGGACAGGAGGGACAGAAGCAGCAGGGGGGCCGCGGGGGGGGCAGGAGGAGCGGGGGAGCCGTGGGGGGGCAGGAGGGAGGGGGGAGCCGCGGGGGACAGGAGGAGCCGCAGGGGGGCAGGAGGAGCCGTGGGGGGACAGGAGGGACAGAAGCAGCGGGGGGCCGCGGGGGGGGGGGGGGGCAGGAGGAGTGGGGGAGCCGTGGGGGGGGCAGGAGGAGCCGCAGGGGGGCAGGAGGAGCCGTGGGGGGACAGGAGGGACAGAAGCAGCGGGGGGCCGCGGGGGGGGGGCAGGAGGAGCGGGGGAGCCGCGGGGGACAGGAGGAGCCGCAGGGGGGCAGGAGGAGCCGTGGGGGGACAGGAGGGACAGAAGCAGCGGGGGGCAGCGGGGGGGGGGGGCAGGAGGAGTGGGGGAGCCGTGGGGGGGCAGGAGGAGCGGGGGAGCCGCGGGGGGGGGGGGGCAGGAGGAGCCGCAGGGGGGCAGGAGGAGCCGTGGGGGGACAGGAGGGACAGAAGCAGCGGGGGGCCGCGGGGGGGGGGGCAGGAGGAGCGGGGGAGCCGTGGGGGGGGCAGGAGGAGCGGGGGAGCCGCGGGGGGACAGGAGGAGCCGCAGGGGGGCAGGAGGAGCCGTGGGGGGACAGGAGGGACAGAAGCAGCGGGGGGCCGCGGGGGGGGGGGGCAGGAGGAGTGGGGGAGCCGTGGGGGGGCAGGAGGAGCGGGGGAGCCGCGGGGGGGGGGGGGGGGGGCAGGAGGAGCCGCAGGGGGGCAGGAGGAGCCGTGGGGGGACAGGAGGGACAGAAGCAGCGGGGGGCCGCGGGGACAGGAGGAGCGGGGGGCAGAGGGTGCTGCGAGGAGTGGGGGGCAGGAGGAGCGGGGTGCCACAGGGGGGCTGTGAGGGGAGCCGCCGCTGTGGCCACCGTGTATCCTGGTGAGACGCGTCGCTCTCGCCGTGCTGCAAATAGACGCGAAATTCGAACTCTGAATTCTCGCGCCTATTTGCATAGTCTGAGCTCATTGGCCGCCGCCTTAGGTGGCGGCCAATGAGCTGCCTCTGTGTGGAGAGCGATTTTGGTTACAGACACACACAAAAATCACTTAGACAATTATATATGGTAGTAGAGTCTGTCTGTACGTACAACAGCGACATCTGGTGACAGGAGATGATATTGCACTATTAACTACTGTGCATAGAATCACAGAGAACCATAACACAAGGGACAGCGCTAAGCACTCATATCACTAAGTCCCATACGGGGGGTTACCTACTGCTACACCCCAGCTGAACAGATACAGATTCCATGGCATATTATGGTAAGCTTAGATACACAGCATAGTGTTTACTGGTGGCATAACATGAAGCTTATGGGCTACAAAGCAAAAGCTTTAACGGGGCCCCCAATTACTGCAAATCTTTAATAGCATTAATCTTTTTCGATAGGCCGAAGGGACCTTTGGGGCCCTCCTAGACTCCAGAGCCCGGGTGCCATTGCAACCCCTGCAGTTGTTATAGTTACAGTTGTGGTCAAAAGTATTGACACCCCTGCAATTCTGTCAGATAATACTCAGTTTCATCCTGAAAATGATTGCAATCACAAATTCTTTGCTATTATTATCTTCATTTAATTTGTCTTCAATGAAAAAACACAAAAAGAATTGTCCTAAAGCCAAATTGGATCTAATTCCACCAAACATAAAAAAGGGGGTGGACAAAAGTATTGGCGCTGTTAGACAAATAACTTACCTGTGGCACCTAACAGGTGTTGGCAATAACTAAATCACACTTGCAGCCAGTTGACATGGATTAAAGTTGACTCAACCTCTGTCCTGTGTCCTTGTGTGTACCACATTGAGCATGGAGAAAAGCAGGGGCGTAACTAGAACTGGCAGGGCCCCATAGCAAACTTTTGAACGGGGCCCCCTCCAAGACACGCCCCAATGACACGCCCCCTTCAAGACCCACCCCCTTACCGAATCGGTGTTAACAGTCTGACGCCACCCAGTTTACCGTATATACTCGTGTATAAGCCGACCCCCCTACTTTTGCCCCCAAAACCTGGGAAAACCTATTGACTCGTGTATAAGCCGAGGGTGGACCCCAGCATAGGTATACAGCCCCCAGCAGTGTGGTATACAGGCCTCCCCAGTGGTAGTATACAGCAGCCTCCCCAGTGGTATATACAGGCCCCAGCAGTATATACAGTAGCCCCAGTGGTATACAGCAGCCTCCCCAGTGGTATATACAGGCCCCAGCAGTATATACAGTAGCCCCAGTGGTATACAGCAGCCTCCCCAGTGGTATATACAGCAGCCCCAGTGGTATACAGCAGCCTCCCCAGTGGTATATACAGCAGCCCCAGTGGTATACAGCAACCTCCCCAGTGGTATATACAGCAGCCCCAGTGGTATACAGCAACCTCCCCAGTGGTATATACAGGCCCCAGCAGTATATACAGCAGCCCCAGTGGTATACAGCAACCTCCCCAGTGGTATATACAGGCCCCAGCAGTATATACAGTAGCCCCAGTGGTATACAGCAGCCTCCCAGTGGTATATACAGGCCCCAGCAGTATATACAGCAGCCCCAGTGGTATACAGCAGCCTCCCCAGTGGTATATACAGGCCCCAGCAGTATATACAGCAGCCCCAGTGGTATACAGCAGCCTCCCCAGTGGGTATATACAGGGCCCAGTGGGTATATACAGGCCCCCAGTGGGTATATACAGGCCCCAGTGGGTATATACAGTCAGGGCCCCAGTGGGTATATACAGGCCCCCAGTGGGTATATACAGGCCCCCAGTGGGTATATACAGTCAGGGCCCCAGTGGGTATATACAGGGCCCCAGTGAGTATATACAGGCCCCCAGTGGGTATATACAGGCCCCCAGTGGGTATATACAGGCCCCCAGTGGGTATATACAGGCCCCCAGTGGGAATATACAGGCCCCCAGTGGGAATATACAGGCCCCCAGTGGGTATATACAGCCCCCAGTGGTATATACAGGCCCCAGTGGGTATATACAGGGCCCCAGTGGGTATATACAGGCCCCCAGTGGGAATATACAGGCCCCAGTGGGTATATACAGGCCCCCAGTGGGAATATACAGGCCCCCAGTGGGAATATACAGGCCCCCAGTGGGTATATACAGGCCCCCAGTGGGAATATACAGGCCCCCAGTGGGAATATACAGGCCCCCAGTGGGTATATACAGGCCCCCAGTGGGAATATACAGGCCCCCAGTGTGTATATACAGGTTCCCCACTCCTCCTCTGCTGCACACGTCACCTGTAAAGGAATACATCATACTTACTTATCTCTGCCGGCTGCCGCCGCTCTGCACCGCGCTCCGTCTTCATCTGGCTTCTTCCTGGTTGTGACCGCCGGGCGCAGGCAATGACGTCACAACCAGGAAGAAGCTGGATGAAGACGGAGCGCGGTGCAGAGCGGCGGCAGCCGGCAGAGATAAGTAAGTATGATGTATTCCTTTACAGGTGACGTGTGCAGCAGAGGAGGAGTGGGGAACCTGTATATACACACTGGGGGGGGCCTGTATATACCTACTGGGGGGGGCCTGTAGCTGACCGGATAGCAGCGTAGCGGCGCTGGGTCCGGGCCCCCCACAAGGGCCGGGCCCCAAAGCGACCGCTACGTCTGCTATGCCGGTAGTTATGCCCCTGGAGAAAAGAAAGAAGACCAAAGAACTGTCTGAGGACTGGAGAAACCAAATTGTGAGGAAGCATGAGCAATCTCAAGGCTACAAGTCCATCTCCAAACACCTGAATGTTCCTGTGTCTACCGTGCGCAGTGTCATCAAGAAGTGTAAAGCCCATGGCACGTTTTGGAAGAATGTTCTCTGGTCAGATGAGACAAAAGTAGAGCTTTTTGGGCAAAGGCATCAACATAGAGTTTACAGGAGAAAAAAGAGGCATTCAAAGAAAAGAACACGCTCCCTACAGTCAGACATGGCGGAGGCTCCCTGATGTTTTGGGGTTGCCTTGCTGCCTCTGGCATTGGACTGCTTGACCGTGTGCATGGCATTATGAAGTCTGAAGACTACCAACACATTGTGCAGCATAATGTAGGGCCCAGTGTGAGAAAGCTGGGTCTCCCTCAGAGGTCATGGGTCTTCCAGCAGGACAATGACCCAAAACACACTTCAAAAAGCACTAGAAAATGGTGTGAGAGAAAGCACTGGAGACTTCTAAGGTGGCAGCAATGAGTCCAGACCTGAATCCCATAGATCACCTGTGGAGAGATCTAACAATGGCAGTTTGGAGAAGGCGCCTTCACATATCAGGGACCTGGAGCAGTTTGTCAAAGAAGAATGGTGTAAAATTCCAGCAGAGCATTGTAAGAAACTCATTGATGGTTACCGGAAGCGGTTGATCGCAGTTATTTTGGCTAAAGGTTGTGCAACCAAGTATTAGGCTGAGGGTGCCAATACTTTTGTCTGGCCCATTTTTGGAGTTTTGTGTGAAATGATCGATGTTTTGCTTTTTGCTTCATTCTCTTTTGTGTTTTTTCATTGAAGACAAATTAAATGAAGACAATAATAGCAAAGAATTTGTGATTGCAATCATTTTCAGGAAGAAACTGAGGATTATCTGACGGAATTGCAGGGGTGTCAATACTTTACATGTGCACTGGCCTCATACAGGAGGTGACTCAGGGTCAGTGATGATATATGGAAGGTGCTGGATTTGTGATGTTACAGCTGCTGTTATACTGATCACCTCCGATAGATGTCGCTGTTATCCTCGGTGTATACTGGCGCTCCTACATATGATCGCTTTAGTGAAATACTGAATCAAACCGCTAGAGGGCGCGCACAGTGCAGTGAGTGCCCGGCAGGTGTCGCTCTCTGCTCTATAGTCACGTGTTGATGCACATGATTCCCGCCAGGTGGCGCTGCGCTCCCTCCTCTCTTCCCGCTCGGGCCGCGTCCTTAGTAACGACGGGTGTGAGCGGCGGGAGAGCAGAGCGCAGTGCGCATGCGCCTGAGACACAACAGACATGGAGGAGAGAGGAGCGGAGGTGAGTGATACAGTGTAATACTGTCCTGATACGTCACCACTGGGGTATATACACTACACTGGGGGTATATACACTGCACTGGGGTATATACACTGCACGTCACTACTGGGGTATATACACTGTTATTATTCCGCCCTATAGATATATACAGGGTGTATGGCTGCCTGTGTTGCTCTATAGATATATACAGGGTGTATGGCTGCCTGTGTTGCTCTATAGATATATACAGGGTGTATGGCTGCCTGTGTTGCCCTATAGATATATACAGGGTGTATGGCTGCCTGTGTTGCTCTATAGATATATACAGGGTGTATGGCTGCCTGTGTTGCCCTATAGATATATACAGGGTGTATGGCTGCCTGTGTTGCTCTATAGATATATACAGGGTGTGTGGCTGCCTGTGTTGCTCTATAGATATATACAGGGTGTATGGCTGCCTGTGTTGCCCTATAGATATATACAGGGTGTGTGGCTGCCTGTGTTGCCCTATAGATATATACAGGGTGTATGGCTGCCTGTGTTGCTCTATAGATATATACAGGGTGTATGGCTGCCTGTGTTGCTCTATAGATATATACAGGGTGTATGGCTGCCTGTGTTGCTCTATAGATATATACAGGGTGTATGGCTGCCTGTGTTGCCCTATAGATATATACAGGGTGTGTGGCTGCCTGTGTTGCCCTATAGATATATACAGGGTGTGTGGCTGCCTGTGTTGCTCTATAGATATATACAGGGTGTATGGCTGCCTGTGTTGCCCTATAGATATATACAGGGTGTGTGGCTGCCTGTGTTGCCCTATAGATATATACAGGGTGTATGGCTGCCTGTGTTGCTCTATAGATATATACAGGGTGTATGGCTGCCTGTGTTGCTCTATAGATATATACAGGGTGTATGGCTGCCTGTGTTGCCCTATAGATATATACAGGGTGTATGGCTGCCTGTGTTGCCCTATAGATATATACAGGGTGTATGGCTGCCTGTGTTGCTCTATAGATATATACAGGGTGTATGGCTGCCTGTGTTGCTCTATAGATATATACAGGGTGTATGGCTGCCTGTGTTGCCCTATAGATATATACAGGGTGTGTGGCTGCCTGTGTTGCTCTATAGATATATACAGGGTGTATGGCTGCCTGTGTTGCTCTATAGATATATACAGGGTGTGTGGCTGCCTGTGTTGCCCTATAGATATATACAGGGTGTATGGCTGCCTGTGTTGCCCTATAGATATATACAGGGTGTATGGCTGCCTGTGTTGCCCTATAGATATATACAGGGTGTATGGCTGCCTGTGTTGCTCTATAGATATATACAGGGTGTATGGCTGCCTGTGTTGCTCTATAGATATATACAGGGTGTATGGCTGCCTGTGTTGCCCTATAGATATATACAGGGTGTGTGGCTGCCTGTGTTGCTCTATAGATATATACAGGGTGTATGGCTGCCTGTGTTGCTCTATAGATATATACAGGGTGTGTGGCTGCCTGTGTTGCTCTATAGATATATACAGGGTGTGTGGCTGCCTGTGTTGCCCTATAGATATATACAGGGTGTATGGCTGCCTGTGTTGCCCTATAGATATATACAGGGTGTATGGCTGCCTGTGTTGCTCTATAGATATATACAGGGTGTATGGCTGCCTGTGTTGCTCTATAGATATATACAGGGTGTATGGCTGCCTGTGTTGCCTATAGATATATACAGGGTGTGTGGCTGCCTGTGTTGCTCTATAGATATATACAGGGTGTATGGCTGCCTGTGTTGCTCTATAGATATATACAGGGTGTGTGGCTGCCTGTGTTGCCCTATAGATATATACAGGGTGTATGGCTGCCTGTGTTGCCCTATAGATATATACAGGGTGTATGGCTGCCTGTGTTGCCCTATAGATATATACAGGGTGTATGGCTGCCTGTGTTGCTCTATAGATATATACAGGGTGTATGGCTGCCTGTGTTGCTCTATAGATATATACAGGGTGTATGGCTGCCTGTGTTGCTCTATAGATATATACAGGGTGTGTGGCTGCCTGTGTTGCTCTATAGATATATACAGGGTGTGTGGCTGCCTGTGTTGCCCTATAGATATATACAGGGTGTATGGCTGCCTGTGTTGCCCTATAGATATATACAGGGTGTATGGCTGCCTGTGTTGCCCTATAGATATATACAGGGTGTATGGCTGCCTGTGTTGCTCTATAGATATATACAGGGTGTGTGGCTGCCTGTGTTGCCCTATAGATATATACAGGGTGTGTGGCTGCCTGTGTTGCCCTATAGATATATACAGGGTGTGTGGCTGCCTGTGTTGCTCTATAGATATATACAGGGTGTGTGTGGCTGCCTGTGTTGCTCTATAGATATATACAGGGTGTGTGGCTGCCTGTGTTGCTCTATAGATATATACAGGGTGTGTGGCTGCCTGTGTTGCTCTATAGATATATACAGGGTGTGTGGCTGCCTGTGTTGCTCTATAGATATATACAGGGTGTATGGCTGCCTGTGTTGCTCTATAGATATATACAGGGTGTATGGCTGCCTGTGTTGCCCTATAGATATATACAGGGTGTGTGGCTGCCTGTGTTGCTCTATAGATATATACAGGGTGTATGGCTGCCTGTGTTGCTCTATAGATATATACAGGGTGTGTGGCTGCCTGTGTTGCCCTATAGATATATACAGGGTGTATGGCTGCCTGTGTTGCCCTATAGATATATACAGGGTGTATGGCTGCCTGTGTTGCCCTATAGATATATACAGGGTGTATGGCTGCCTGTGTTGCTCTATAGATATATACAGGGTGTATGGCTGCCTGTGTTGCTCTATAGATATATACAGGGTGTATGGCTGCCTGTGTTGCCCTATAGATATATACAGGGTGTGTGGCTGCCTGTGTTGCTCTATAGATATATACAGGGTGTATGGCTGCCTGTTGTTGCTCTATAGATATATACAGGGTGTGTGGCTGCCTGTGTTGCCTATAGATTATACAGGGTGTTGGCTGCCTGTGTTGCTCTATAGATATATACAGGGTGTTGGCTGCCTGTGTTGCCTATAGATATATACAGGGTGTGTGGCTGCCTGTGTTGCTCTATAGATATATACAGGGTGTATGGCTGCCTGTGTTGCCTATAGATATATACAGGGTGTGTGGCTGCCTGTGTTGCTCTATAGATATATACAGGGTGTTGGTGCCTGTGTTGCTCTATAGATATATACAGGGTGTGTGGCTGCCTGTGTTGCTCTATAGATATTACAGGGTGTTGGCTGCCTGTGTTGCTCTATAGATATATACAGGGTGTGTGGCTGCCTGTGTTGCTCTATAGATATATACAGGGTGTTGGCTGCCTGTGTTGCTCTATGATATATACAGGGTGTTGGCTGCCTGTGTTGCTCTATAGATATATACAGGGTGTTGGCTGCCTGTGTTGCCCTATAGATATATACAGGGTGTGTGGCTGCCTGTGTTGCTTATAGATATATACAGGGTGTGTGGCTGCCTGTGTTGTCCTATAGATATATACAGGGTGTTGGCTGCCTGTGTTGCCTATAGATATATACAGGGTGTTGGCTGCCTGTGTTGCCTATAGATATATACAGGGGGTTGGCTGCCTGTGTTGCCTATAGATATATACAGGTGTTGGCTGCCTGTGTTGCCTATAGATATATACAGGGTGTGTGGCTGCCTGTGTTGCCCTATAGATATATACAGGGTGTATGGCTGCCTGTGTTGCCTATGATATAACAGGTGTGTGGCTGCCTGTGTTGCTCTATAGATTATACAGGGTGTTGGCTGCCTGTGTTGCCTATAGATATATACGGGTGTTGGCTGCCTGTGTTGCTCTATAGATATATACAGGGTGTTGGCTGCTGTGTTGCCTATAATATTACAGGGTGGGGCTGCCTGTGTTGCCTATAGATATATACAGGGTGTGTGGCTGCCGTGTTGCCCTATAGATATATACAGGGTGTATGGCTGCCTGTGTTGCCTATAGATATATACAGGTGTATGGTGCCTGTGTTGCTCTATAGATATATACAGGGTGTGTGGCTGCCTGTGTTGCCCTATAGATATATACAGGGTGTATGGCTGCCTGTGTTGCCCTATAGATATATACAGGGTGTGTGGCTGCCTGTGTTGCTCTATGATTATACAGGGTGTGTGGCTGCCTGTGTGCCCTATAGATCTTATACAGGTGTTGGCTGCCTGTGTTGCCTAAGTAACAGTGTGTGGCTGCCCTGTGTTGCTCTATAGATATATACCAGGGTGTTGGCTGCCTGTGTTGCCCTATAGATATTATACAGGGTGTATGGCTGCCTGTGTTGCCCTATAGTTATACAGGTGTTGGCTGCCTGTGTTCCATAGATATATACGGGTGTTGGCTGCCTGTTGCTCTATAGATATATACAGGGTGTTGGCTGCCTGTGTTGCTCTATAGATATATACAGGGTGTTTGGCTGCCTGTGTTGCCTCTATAGATATATACAGGGTGTTGGCTGCCTGTGTTGCCTATAGATATATACAGGGTGTATGGCTGCCTGTGTTGCTCTATAGATATATACGGGTGTGGCTGCCTGTTTGTCTATAGATATATACAGGGTGTGTGGCTGCCTGTGTTGCCCATAGATATATACAGGGTGTTGGCTGCCGTGTGCCCTATAGATATATACAGGGTGTTGGCTGCCTGTGTGCCCTATGATATATACAGGGTGTGGCTGCCTGTGTGCCCTATAGATTATACAGGTGTGTGCTGCCTGTGTTCGCCCCCTATGTCTCTCGGTGTTGCTGCCTGTCGTGCCCTCATCTCACTGTGTCGTCCTCTGTGTTGCCCTTAGTACTCCTGTGTTGGCTGCCTGTTTGCCTTAGATTATACGGTGTGTGCCTCCTTCTGCTTCAGTATATACGGGTGTGTGCGCCTGCCTGTGTCTGCCTCTATAGATATATACAGTGTTGGCTCCTGTGGCCTACACGTGTTGCCTGCCTGTGTTCCCATACTATTACAGGTGTTGCTGCCTGTGTCTCCCCTATAGATTAACGGTGTGGCTGCCTGTGTTGCCTATCAGATATACAGGTGTATGCTGCCTGTGTTGCCTCTATATTACACAGGGTGTGTGGCTGCCTGTGTTGCCTATGTATAACAGGGTGTTGCTGCCTGTGTCCATAATATATCAGGGTGTTGGCTGCCTGTGTTGCCCTATAGATAATACAGGGTGTATGCTGCCTGTGTTGCCTATGATATATACAGGTGTTGGCTGCCGTGTTGCCATATATACAGGGTGTCATCTGCCTGTCGCCCTTAGATTTACAGTGTGTCGGCCGCCTTCGTTCCCTGTCGGGGTTCCCCTCTTCTCTACTAGATATTCCTGTTGGCTGCCCTTGTGCCTCTACTCTTCGTGTTGCTGCCTGTGTCCCCCCTCTATACTATCAGGTGTTGCTCCCGTGTGCCCTATAGTCTATACGGTGTGTCGCCTGCCTGTTTCTCTCTCCGTCTTACCACCTTCCTGTGTCACCCCTGTCTCTCTATGTCCACCCCTCTCTCGTGTGTCCCCCTCTCCTGTGCTCCCCCTACCTTTTCTGTGTGCGCCCCTGTGCTCTACTATCGTGTGCCCCCCCTTCTCTCAGGTGTGGCCGCCCCTTCTCTCACTGTAGTATCCCCCTCTCTTGTGCTCCTGTGTTCCCCATCTCTCCTGTCGTCGTCCCCCTCTCTCCTGTCGTCCCCTCTCTCGTCGCGTCCCCCTCTCTCCTGTCGCGTCCCCCCCTTCTCTCCTGTGTCGCGTCCCCCCCTCTCTCCTGTCGTCCGTCGTCCTCCCACCTCTCTCCTGTCGTCCGTTCCACCTCTCTCCTGTGTCCCTCCCCCTCTCTCCTGTCCGTCCCCCTCCTCCCCCGTCCTCCCTCCTCTCCTGTCGTCCCCCCCCCCTCTCCTGTCGTCTCCCCCCTCCTTCCTCCCCTCTGTCGTCCCCCCTCCCCCCCCTCTCTCCTGTCGTCCCCCCCTCTCTCCTGTCGTCCCCCCCCTCTCTCCTGTCGTCCACCCCCCTCTCTCCTGTCGTCCACCCCCCTCTCTCCTGTTCGTCCACCCCCCTCTCTCTGTCGTCCACCCCCCCTCTCCTCGTCGTCCACCCCCTCTCTCCTGTCGTCCACCCCCCTCCTCTCCCTGTCGTCCACCCCCCTCTCTCCTGTCGTCCACCCCCCCTCCTCCTGTCGTCCACCCCCCTCTCTCCTGTCGTCCACCCCCCTCTCTCCTGTCGTCCACCCCCCTCTCTCCTCTCGTCCACCCCCCTCTCTCCTGTCGTCCACCCCCCTCTCTCCTGTCGTCCACCCCCCCTCTCTCCTGTCGTCCACCCCCCTCTCTCCTGTCGTCCACCCCCCCCTCTCTCTGTCGTCCACCCCCCTCTCTCTCTGTCGTCCACCCCCCTCTCTCCTGTCGTCCACCCCCCTCTCTCCTGTCGTCCACCCCCCTCTCTCCTGTCGTCCACCCCCCTCTCTCCTGTCGTCCACCCCCCTCTCTCCTGTCGTCCACCCCCCTCTCTCCTGTCGTCCACCCCCCTCTCTCCTGTCGTCCACCCCCTCTCTCCTGTCGTCGTCCCCCCTCTCTCCTGTCGTCGTCCCCCCTCTCTCCTGTCGTCGTCCCCCCTCTCTCCTGTCGTCGTCCCCCCTCTCTCCTGTCGTCGTCCCCCCTCTCTCCTGTCGTCGTCCCCCCTCTCTCCTGTCGTCGTCCCCCCTCTCTCCTGTCGTCGTCCCCCCTCTCTCCTGTCGTCGTCCCCCCTCTCTCCTGTCGTCGTCCCCCTCTCTCCTGTCGTCGTCCCCCCTCTCTCCTGTCGTCGTCCCCCCTCTCTCCTGTCGTCGTCCCCCCCTCTCCTGTTGTGCACCCCCCCTCTTCTTTTGTTCCTTCCCCCTCTCCTGTTGTCCCTTCCCCCTCTCCTGTTGTTTCCCCCCCTCTCTCCTGTTGTTCCCCCCCCCTCTCTCCTGTCGTCGTCCCCCCCTCTCTCCTGTCGTCGTCCCCCTCTCTCCTGTCGTCGTCCCCCCTCTCCTGTCGTACCGTCCCCCCCCCTCTCCTGTCGTACCGTCCCCCCCTCTCCTGTTGTCCCCCCTTTCTCCTGTCTCTTATAAACTGGATCCCTCTGATATGACATATAATTGTCGTCGGTGTCTTTCTGCGCGGTCGGTGTTTTGTTGGTGTTTTTCCTTTTCTTCCTGGTAATTATCCTGCAGAGATTTGCTAATGATGAGCCGTGTGCCCTCGGGAGCTCCCAGAGGGGGGCGCCACCTGTACAGACGTATCTGAGCAACGGCAGCGTGTGAGCTCTGCAGTGTAATGTGCTCCGTCTGGTCACATGTCCCTCTATCAGTGATGTCATCATCAGGGGGCAGGGCTGACAACCTCTGGCACACTGTATACGGACTGGTTGTCAGTAGTAGTACGGGGGTCTGTATGACCTTGCGGGCGGTCTGGGGACCTTCACTTTGTAGCTGTAGATATTTCTGTCTGTCCCCGTACAGGACACAGTGACCCCTGCCTGTTGTCTGGTTCCATCCTTCCCCCGGTGTCTGTAGATGTTTCTGTCTGTCCTCGTACAGGACACAGTGACCCCTGCCTGTTGTCTGGCGCCATCCTTCCCCGAAGTCTGTAGATGTTTCGGTCTGTCCTCGTACAGAACACAGTGACTCCTGCCTGTTGTCGGGCTCCATCCTTCCCCCAGTGTCCGTAGATATTTCTGTCCTCGTACAGGACACAGTGACCTCTGCCTGTTGTCGTGCTCCATCCTTCCCCCGGTGTCTGTAGATATTTCTGTCTGTCCTTGTACAGGACACAGTGACCCTGCCTGTTGTCGTGCTCCATCCTTCCTCCGGTGTCTGTAGATGTTTCTGGCCATCCTCGTACAGGACACAGTGACCCCTGCCTGTTGTCTGGTTCCATCCTTCCCCCGGTGTCTGTAGATATTTCTGGCCATCCTTGTACAGGACACAGTGACCCCTGCCTGTTGTCTGGTTCCATCCTTCCCCGGTGTCTGTAGATATTTCTGGCCATCCTTGTACAGGACACAGTGACTCCTGCCTGTTGTCTGGCTTCATCCTTCCCCCGGTGTCTGTAGATGTTTCTGTCTGTCCTCGTACAGAACACAGTGACCCCTGCCTGTTGTCGTGCTCCATCCTTCCTCCGGTGTCTGTAGATGTTTCTGGCCATCCTCGTACAGGACACAGTGACCCCTGCCTGTTGTCGGGCTCTATCCTTACCCTAGTATCTGTAGATGTTTCTGTTTGTCCTCGTACAGGACACAGTGACCCCTGCCTGTGTGTCTGGCTCCATCCTTCCCCCGGTGTCTGTAGATGTTTCTGGCCATCCTTGTACAGGACACAGTGACCCCTGCCTGTTGTCTGGCTCCATCCTTCCCCGGTGTCTGTAGATGTTTCTGGCTATTCTCGTACAGGACACAGTGACCCCTGCCTGTGTGTCGGGCTCCATCCTTCCCCAGGTGTCTGTAGATATTTCTGTCGGTCCTCGTACATCACACAGTGACCCCTGCCTGTTGTCGGGCTCTATCCTTACCCCAGTATCTGTAGATGTTTCTGTCTGTCCTCGTACAGGACACAGTGATCCTTCCCCGGTGTCTGTAGATATTTCTGTCTGTCCTTGTACAGGACACAGTGACCCTGCCTGTTGTCTGGCTCCATCCTTCCCCCAGTGTCTGTATATATTTCTGGCCATTCTCGTACAGGACACAGTGACCCCTGCCTGTTGTCTTGCTCTATCCTTCCCCCGGTGTCTGTAGATATTTCTGTCTGTCCTCGCACATCACACAGTGACCCCTGCCTGTTGTCTGGCTCCATCCTTCCCCCAGTGTCTGTAGATGTTTCTGTCTGTCCTCGTACAGGACACAGTGACCCCTGCCTGTTGTCGGTCTCTATCCTTCCCCTGCTGTCTGTAGATGTTTCTGTCTGTCCACGTACAGGACACAGTGACCCCTGCCTGTTGTCGGTCTCTATCCTTCCCCTGCTGTCTGTAGATGTTTCTGTCTGTCCACGTACAGGGCACAGTGACCCCTGCCTTTTGTCTGGCTCCATACTTCCCCCGGGGTCTGTAGATATTTCTGTCTGTCCTCGTACATCACACAGTGACCCCTGCCTGTTGTCTGGCTTCATCCTTCCCCGCTGTCTGTAGATGTTTCTGGCCATCCTAGTACAGGACACAGTGACCCCTGCCTGTTGTCTGGCTCCATCCTTCCCCCGGTGTCTGTAGATGTTTCTGGCTATTCTCGTACAGGACACAGTGACCCCTGCCTGTTGTCGGGCTCCATCCTTCCCCCGGTGTCTGTAGATGTTTCTGGCTATTCTCGTACAGGACACAGTGACCCCTGCCTGTGTGTCGGGCTCCATCCTTCCCAGGTGTCTGTAGATATTTCTGTCGGTCCTCGTACATCACACAGTGACCCCTGCCTGTTGTCGGGCTCTATCCTTACCCCAGTATCTGTAGATGTTTCTGTCTGTCCTCGTACAGGACACAGTGATCCTTCCCCCGGTGTCTGTAGATATTTCTGTCTGTCCTTGTACAGGACACAGTGACCCCTGCCTGTTGTCTGGCTCCATCCTTCCCCCAGTGTCTGTATATATTTCTGGCCATTCTCGTACAGGACACAGTGACCCTGCCTGTTGTCTTGCTCTATCCTTCCCCCGGTGTCTGTAGATATTTCTGTCTGTCCTCGCACATCACACAGTGACCCCTGCCTGTTGTCTGGCTCCATCCTTCCCCAGTGTCTGTAGATGTTTCTGTCTGTCCTCGTACAGGACACAGTGACCCCTGCCTGTTGTCGGTCTCTATCCTTCCCCTGCTGTCTGTAGATGTTTCTGTCTGTCCACGTACAGGACACAGTGACCCCTGCCTGTTGTCGGTCTCTATCCTTCCCCTGCTGTCTGTAGATGTTTCTGTCTGTCCACGTACAGGGCACAGTGACCCCTGCCTTTTGTCTGGCTCCATACTTCCCCCGGGGTCTGTAGATATTTCTGTCTGTCCTCGTACATCACACAGTGACCCCTGCCTGTTGTCTGGCTTCATCCTTCCCCCGCTGTCTGTAGATGTTTCTGGCCATCCTAGTACAGGACACAGTGACCCCTGCCTGTTGTCTGGCTCCATCCTTCCCCGGTGTCTGTAGATGTTTCTGGCTATTCTCGTACAGGACACAGTGACCCTGCCTGTTGTCGGGCTCCATCCTTCCCCCGGTGTCTGTAGATGTTTCTGTCTGTCCTCATACAGGACACAGTGACCCCTGCCTGTTGTCTGGCTCCATCCTTCCCCGGTGTCTGTAGATGTTTCTGGCTATTTTCGTACAGGACACAGTGACTCCTTCCCCCGGTGTCTGTAGATGTTTCTGTCTGTCCTCATACAGGACACAGTGACCCCTGCCTGTTGTCGGGCTCTATCCTTCCCCCGGTGTCTGTAGATGTTTCTGCCTGTCCTCGTACAGGACACAGTGACCCCTGCCTATTGTCGGGCTCTATCCTTCCCCTAATAAAGCTTTATTATAATAATAAAGCTTTATTTATATAGCGCCAACATATTCCGCAGCGCTTTACAATGTAGATCCCCTGGTGTATGTAGATGTTTCTGCCTGTCCTCGTACAGGACACAGTGACCCCTGCCTGTTGTCTGGCTTCATCCTTCCCCCGGTGTCTGTAGATGTTTCTGTCTGTCCTCGTACAGGACACAGTGACACTGCCTGTTGTCGGGCTCTATCCTTCCCCGGTGTCTGTAGATGTTTCTGTCTGTCCTCGTACAGGACACAGTGACCCCTGCCTGTTGTCTTGCTCCATCCTTCCCCCGGTGTCTGTAGATGTTTCTGTCTATCCTTGTACAGGACACAGTGACCCCTGCCTGTTGTCTGGCTCCATCCTTCCCCCGGTGTCTTGTAGATATTTCTGTCTGTCCTCGTACAGGACACAGAGACCCCCTGCCTGTTGTCTGGCTTCATCCTTCCCCCGGTGTCTGTAGATGTTTCTGTCTGTCCTCGTACATCACACAGTGACCCCTGCCTGTTGTCGGGCTCTATCCTTCCCCCGGTGTCTGTAGATATTTCTGGCCATCCTCATACATCACACAGTGACCCCTGCCTGTTGTCTGGCTCCATCCTTCCCCGATGTCTGTAGATATTTCTGTCTGTCCTCGTACATCACACAGTGACCCCTGCCTGTTGTCGGGCTCTATCCTTCCCCTGGTGTCTGTAGATGTTTCTGCCTGTCCTCGTACAGGACACAGTGACCCCTGCCTGTTGTCTGGCTCCATCCTTCCCCCGGTGTCTGTAGATGTTTTTGTCTGTCCTCGTACAGGACACAGTGACCCCTGCCTGTTGTCTGGCTCCATCCTTCCCCCGGTGTCTGTAGATGTTTCTGTCTGTCCTCGTACAGGACACAGTGACCCCTGCCTGTTGTTGTGCTCCATCCTTCCCCGGTGTCTGTAGATGTTTCTGTCTGTCCTCGTACAGGACACAGTGACCCCTGCCTGTTGTTGGGCTCCATCCTTCCCCGGTGTCTGTAGATGTTTCTGTCTGTCCTCGTACAGGACACAGTGACCCCTGCCTGTTGTCTGGCTCCATCCTTCCCCCGGTGTCTGTAGATGTTTCTGTCTGTCCTCGTACAGGACACAGTGACCCCTGCCTGTTGTCGGGCTCCATCCTTCCCCGGTGTCTGTAGATGTTTCTGTCTGTCCTCGTACAGGACACAGTGACCCCTGCCTGTTGTTGTGCTCCATCCTTCCCCCGGTGTCTGTAGATGTTTCTGTCTGTCCTCGTACAGGACACAGTGACCCCTGCCTGTTGTCTGGCTCCATCCTTCCCCCGGTGTCTGTAGATGTTTCTGTCTGTCCTCGTACAGGACACAGTGACCCCTGCCTGTTGTCTGGCTCCATCCTTCCCCCGGTGTCTGTAGATGTTTCTGTCTGTCCTCGTACATCACACAGTGACCCTGCCTGTTGTCTGGCTCCATCCTTCCCCCGGTGTCTGTAGATGTTTCTGTCTGTCCTCGTACAGGACACAGTGACCCCTGCCTGTTGTTGTGCTCCATCCTTCCCCCGGTGTCTGTAGATGTTTCTGTCTGTCCTCGTACAGGACACAGTGACCCCTGCCTGTTGTTGGGCTCCATCCTTCCCCCGGTGTCTGTAGATGTTTCTGTCTGTCCTCGTACAGGACACAGTGACCCCTGCCTGTTGTCTGGCTCCATCCTTCCCCCGGTGTCTGTAGATGTTTCTGTCTGTCCTCGTACAGGACACAGTGACCCCTGCCTGTTGTCGGGCTCCATCCTTCCCCGGTGTCTGTAGATGTTTCTGTCTGTCCTCGTACAGGACACAGTGACCCTGCCTGTTGTTGTGCTCCATCCTTCCCCCGGTGTCTGTAGATGTTTCTGTCTGTCCTCGTACAGGACACAGTGACCCCTGCCTGTTGTCTGGCTCCATCCTTCCCCGGTGTCTGTAGATGTTTCTGTCTGTCCTCGTACAGGACACAGTGACCCCTGCCTGTTGTCTGGCTCCATCCTTCCCCCGGTGTCTGTAGATGTTTCTGTCTGTCCTCGTACATCACACAGTGACCCCTGCCTGTTGTCTGGCTCCATCCTTCCCCCGGTGTCTGTAGATGTTTCTGTCTGTCCTCGTACAGGACACAGTGACCCCTGCCTGTTGTCTGGCTCCATCCTTCCCCGGTGTCTGTAGATGTTTCTGGCTATTCTTGTACAGGACACAGTGACCCCTGCCTGTTGTCTGGCTCCATCCTTCCCCCGGTGTCTGTAGATGTTTCTGTCTGTCCTCGTACAGGACACAGTGACCCCTGCCTGTTGTCGGGCTCCATCCTTCCCCGGTGTCTGTAGATGTTTCTGTCTGTCCTCGTACAGGACACAGTGACCCCTGCCTGTTGTTGTGCTCCATCCTTCCCCGGTGTCTGTAGATGTTTCTGTCTGTCCTCGTACAGGACACAGTGACCCCTGCCTGTTGTCTGGCTCCATCCTTCCCCCGGTGTCTGTAGATGTTTCTGTCTGTCCTCGTACAGGACACAGTGACCCCTGCCTGTTGTCTGGCTCCATCCTTCCCCCGGTGTCTGTAGATGTTTCTGTCTGTCCTCGTACATCACACAGTGACCCCTGCCTGTTGTCTGGCTCCATCCTTCCCCCGGTGTCTGTAGATGTTTCTGTCTGTCCTCGTACAGGACACAGTGACCCCTGCCTGTTGTTGTGCTCCATCCTTCCCCCGGTGTCTGTAGATGTTTCTGTCTGTCCTCGTACAGGACACAGTGACCCCTGCCTGTTGTTGGGCTCCATCCTTCCCCCGGTGTCTGTAGATGTTTCTGTCTGTCCTCGTACAGGACACAGTGACCCCTGCCTGTTGTCTGGCTCCATCCTTCCCCCGGTGTCTGTAGATGTTTCTGTCTGTCCTCGTACAGGACACAGTGACCCCTGCCTGTTGTCGGGCTCCATCCTTCCCCCGGTGTCTGTAGATGTTTCTGTCTGTCCTCGTACAGGACACAGTGACCCCTGCCTGTTGTTGTGCTCCATCCTTCCCCCGGTGTCTGTAGATGTTTCTGTCTGTCCTCGTACAGGACACAGTGACCCCTGCCTGTTGTCTGGCTCCATCCTTCCCCCGGTGTCTGTAGATGTTTCTGTCTGTCCTCGTACAGGACACAGTGACCCCTGCCTGTTGTCTGGCTCCATCCTTCCCCCGGTGTCTGTAGATGTTTCTGTCTGTCCTCGTACATCACACAGTGACCCCTGCCTGTTGTCTGGCTCCATCCTTCCCCCGGTGTCTGTAGATGTTTCTGTCTGTCCTCGTACAGGACACAGTGACCCCTGCCTGTTGTCTGGCTCCATCCTTCCCCCGGTGTCTGTAGATGTTTCTGTCTGTCCTCGTACAGGACACAGTGACCCCTGCCTGTTGTCTGGCTCCATCCTTCCCCCGGTGTCTGTAGATGTTTCTGTCTGTCCTCGTACATCACACAGTGACCCCTGCCTGTTGTCTGGCTCCATCCTTCCCCCGGTGTCTGTAGATGTTTCTGTCTGTCCTCGTACAGGACACAGTGACCCCTGCCTGTTGTCTGGCTCCATCCTTCCCCCGGTGTCTGTAGATGTTTCTGGCTATTCTTGTACAGGACACAGTGACCCCTGCCTGTTGTCTGGCTCCATCCTTCTCTTGGATCTTCCGGCAGCTGCTTTCCTTCTCCTCTCCGGGTTCTTTCTTGCATTGATTCCTTTCTGAGCGTCGGTTGTCACGTTGCGCTCTCCGCTTTCTATAATTAGCGGCTCTGACACCTGCGGCGCCGCGTGTTCAGTGTTAGATGGAAACAAAACGAGTGAATGTTCGTTAATTAATTTGCTTTATTTATTTATCAGAATAATCTGCGGCGTCACCTGCTTTGTCTTCAGGTCGTTACATAAGACATGGCGGCTCTATGAGTGACGCTAGTCATTGGCGTCACATTGTTTGGGCAGTAATGATCGGGGGTATGTCATTGTTCTCTGTTTACGTCAGCGGAACATTCCGCCTAAAACTCATATATATAAACCAATCACAGGGAAGGAAATGGTGCTGTCGCCCCTAGCAACCAGCCAGAGCACAGCGGAGTTTACTTAGTCAGGTGAGAGCATGAAAACTGGTCCATATGGTCTGCTGATGCTCTATTCCTCCGCCCTTCCTTCACAGTTGAGCCTGGTTGGTTGTTTTTCTATAGTAACCAATCAGAAACCTTCTTGTAATTTGTAAGTTGCACTGAAAAAAAAAAAGAAAGCTTGCATCTGATTGGTTGCTGCCTGTGACGAGGACAGGTGATTTGTCAGGAACAAATTCCCAATTAGGGATCCCGAGAAGACGAACAGTTATCCATAGCAACCAAGCACAATGAAGCTTTTTTATTTCTGGCTATAATCTGATTGGCTGCTGGGATGACTTGTCAGTTGGTTGGATTTTAGGAATTCAAATTAAGGGCAACTAAAGAAAACCTTAAAGTGACCCTCCGAGAGGGCACCATGAATCTGCCCATGAGAGGGCGCACCGATGACAGACTGATCCTCTCTGCAGTCTGTGCCCGCTCTGCTGTACTCCTTGTTGTATGGTGACTGATCCTCTCTGCAGTCTGTGCCTCGCTCTGCTGTACTTCTTGTTGTATGGTGACTGATCCTCTCTGCAGTCTGTGCCTCGCTCTGCTGTACTTCTTGTTGTATGGTGACTGATCCTCTCTGCAGTCTGTGCCTCGCTCTGCTGTAGTTCTTGTTGTATGGTGACTGATCCTCTCTGCAGTCTGTGCCTCGCTCTGCTGTAGTTCTTGTTGTATGGTGACTGATGCTCTCTGCGGTCTGTGCCTCGCTCTGCTGTACTCCTTGTTGTATGGTGACTGATCGTCTCTGCAGTCTGTGCCTCGCTCTGCTGTACTCCTTGTTGTATGGTGACTGATCCTCTCTGCAGTCTGTGCCTCGCTCTGCTGTAGTTCTTGTTGTATGGTGACTGATCCTCTCTGCAGTCTGTGCCTCGCTCTGCTGTACTTCTTGTTGTATGGTGACTGATCCTCTCTGCAGTCTGTGCCTCCTCTGCTGTACTTCTTGTTGTATGGTGACTGATCCTCTCTGCTGTCTGTGCCTCGCTCTGCTGTACTCCTTGTTGTATGATGACTGATCCTCTCTGCAGTCTGTGCCTCGCTCTGCTGTACTTCTTGTTGTATGGTGACTGATCTTCTCTGCAGTCTGTGCCTCGCTCTGCTGTACTCCTTGTTGTATAGCAGGGTGGGGAACTCCAGGCCTCGTGGCGCACACAGTGAGGTTTTCATGATTTCCTTAGTATTGCACAGGTGACTGTATATCACCAGTACTGGTGATGATTCCAGACTCTGTGCATACTAAGGAAATCATGAAACCTGCACTGTGTGCGGCCCTCGAGGCTGGAGTTCCCCACCCCTGTTGTATGGTGACTGATCCTCTCTGCAGTCTGTGCCTCGCTCTGCTGTTCTTCTTGTTGTATGGTGACTGATCTTCTCTGCAGTCTGTGCCTCGCTCTGCTGTACTTCTTGTTGTATGATGACTGATCCTCTCTGCAGTCTGTGCCTCGCTCTGCTGTACTTCTTGTTGTATGGTGACTGATCCTCTCTGCAGTCTGTGCCTCGCTCTGCTGTAGTTCTTGTTGTATGGTGACTGATCCTCTCTGCAGTCTGTGCCTCGCTCTGCTGTACTTCTTGTTGTATGGTGACTGATCCTCTCTGCAGTCTGTGCCTCGCTCTGCTGTACTCCTTGTTGTATGGTGACTGATCCTCTCTGCAGTCTGTGCCTCGCTCTGCTGTACTTCTTGTTGTATGGTGACTGATCCTCTCTGCAGTCTGTGCCTCGCTCTGCTGTAGTTCTTGTTGTATGGTGACTGATCCTCTCTGCAGTCTGTGCCTCGCTCTGCTGTACTTCTTGTTGTATGATGACTGATCCTCTCTGCAGTCTGTGCCTCGCTCTGCTGTACTTCTTGTTGTATGGTGACTGATCCTCCCTGCAGTCTGTGCCTCGCTCTGCTGTACTTCTTGTTGTATGGTGACTGATCCTCTCTGTAGTCTGTGCCTCGCTCTGCTGTACTCCTTGTTGTATGGTGACTGATCCTCTCTGCAGTCTGTGCCTCGCTCCGCTGTACTTCTTGTTGTATGGTGACTGATCCTCTCTGCGGTCTGTGCCTCGCTCTGCTGTATTTCTTGTTGTATGGTGACTGATCCTCTCTGCAGTCTGTGCCTCGCTCTGCTGTACTTCTTGTTGTATGGTGACTGATCCTCTCTGCAGTCTGTGCCTCGCTCTGCTGTACTTCTTGTTGTATGCTGACTGATCCTCTCTGCAGTCTGTGCCTCCCTCCGCTCTACTCCTTGTTGTATGGTGACTGATCCTCTCTGCAGTCTGTGCCTCGCTCTGCTGTACTTCTTATTGTATGGTGACTGATCCTCCCTGCAGTCCGTGCCTCGCTCTGCTATACTTCTTGTTGTATGGTGACTGATCCTCTCTGCAGTCTGTGCCTCGCACTGCTGTACTTCTTGTTGTATGGTGACTGATCCTCCCTGCAGTCTGTGTCTCGCTCCGCTGTACTTCTTGTTGTATGGTGACTGATCCTCCCTGCAGTCTGTGTCTCGCTCCGCTGTACTTCTTGTTGTATGGTGACTGATCCTCTCTGCAGTCTGTGCCTCGCACTGCTGTACTTCTTGTTGTATGGTGACTGATCCTCCCTGCAGTCTGTGCCTCGCTCTGCTGTACTCCTTGTTGTATGATGACTGATCCTCTCTGCAGTCTGTGCCTCGCTCTCCTGTACTCCTTGTTGTATGGTGACTGATCCTCTCTGCAGTCTGTGCCTCGCTCTGCTGTACTTCTTGTTGTATGGTGACTGATCCTCTCTGCAGTCTGTGCCTCGCTCTGCTGTACTTCTTGTTGTATGGTGACTGATCCTCCTGCAGTCTGTGCCTCGCTCCGCTGTTCTTCTTGTTGTATGGTGACTGATCCTCTGCAGTCTGTGCCTCGCTTGCTGTACTCCTTGTTGTATGGTGACTGATCCTCTCTGCAGTCTGTGCCTCGCTCTGCTGTACTTCTTGTTGTATGGTGACTGATCCTCTCTGCAGTCTGTGCCTCGCTCTGCTGTACTCCTTGTTGTATGGTGACTGATCCTCTCTGCAGTCTGTGCCTCGCTCTGCTGTACTCCTTGTTGTATGGTGACTGATCCTCTCTGCAGTCTGTGCCTCGCTCTGCTGTACTTCTTGTTGTATGGTGACTGATCCTCTCTGCAGTCTGTGCCTCGCTCTGCTGTACTCCTTGTTGTATGGTGACTGATCCTCTCTGCAGTCTGTGCCTCGCTCTGCTGTACATCTTGTTGTATGGTGACTGATCCTCTCTGTAGTCTGTGCCTCGCTCTGCTGTACTCCTTGTTGTATGGTGACTGATCCTCTCTGCAGTCTGTGCCTCGCTCTGCTGTAGTTCTTGTTGTATGGTGACTGATCTCTCTGCAGTCTGTGCCTCGCTCTGCTGTACTTCTTGTTGTATGATGACTGATCCTCTCTGCAGTCTGTGCCTCGCTCTGCTGTACTTCTTGTTGTATGGTGACTGATCCTCCCTGCAGTCTGTGCCTCGCTCTGCTGTACTTCTTGTTGTATGGTGACTGATCCTCTCTGTAGTCTGTGCCTCGCTCTGCTGTACTCCTTGTTGTATGGTGACTGATCCTCTCTGCAGTCTGTGCCTCGCTCCGCTGTACTTCTTGTTGTATGGTGACTGATCCTCTCTGCGGTCTGTGCCTCGCTCTGCTGTATTTCTTGTTGTATGGTGACTGATCCTCTCTGCAGTCTGTGCCTCGCTCTGCTGTACTTCTTGTTGTATGGTGACTGATCCTCTCTGCAGTCTGTGCCTCGCTCTGCTGTACTTCTTGTTGTATGCTGACTGATCCTCTCTGCAGTCTGTGCCTCCCTCCGCTCTACTCCTTGTTGTATGGTGACTGATCCTCTCTGCAGTCTGTGCCTCGCTCTGCTGTACTTCTTATTGTATGGTGACTGATCCTCCTGCAGTCCGTGCCTCGCTCTGCTATACTTCTTGTTGTATGGTGACTGATCCTCTCTGCAGTCTGTGCCTCGCACTGCTGTACTTCTTGTTGTATGGTGACTGATCCTCCCTGCAGTCTGTGTCTCGCTCCGCTGTACTTCTTGTTGTATGGTGACTGATCCTCCCTGCAGTCTGTGTCTCGCTCCGCTGTACTTCTTGTTGTATGGTGACTGATCCTCTCTGCAGTCTGTGCCTCGCACTGCTGTACTTCTTGTTGTATGTGACTGATCCTCTCTGCAGTCTGTGCCTCGCTCCGCTGTACTTCTTGTTGTATGGTGACTGATCCTCTCTGCAGTCTGTGCCTCGCTCTGCTGTACTTCTTGTTGTATGGTGACTGATCCTCTCTGCAGTCTGTGCCTCGCTCTGCTTACTTCTTGTTGTATGGTGACTGATCCTCTCTGCAGTCTGTGCCTCGCTCTGCTGTACTTCTTGTTGTATGGTGACTGATCCTCCTGCAGTCTGTGCTCGCTCGCTGTACTTCTTGTTGTATGGTGACTGATCCTCTCTGCAGTCTGTGCCTCGCTCTGCTGTACTCTTGTTGTATGGTGACTGATCCTCTCTGCAGTCTGTGCCTCGCTCTGCTGTACTTCTTGTTGTATGGTGACTGATCCTCTCTGCAGTCTGTGCCTCGCTCTGCTGTACTCTTGTTGTATGGTGACTGATCCTCTCTGCAGTCTGTGCCTCGCTCGCCTGTACTCCTTGTTGTATGGTGACTGATCCTCTCTGCAGTCTGTGCCTCGCTCGCTGTACTTCTTGTTGTATGGTGACTGATCCTCTCTGCAGTCTGTGCCTCGCTCTGCTGTACTCTTGTTGTATGGTGACTGATCCTCTCTGCAGTCTGTGCCTGCCTCGCTGTCTTCTTGTTGTATGGTGACTGATCCTCTCTGCAGTCTGTGCCTCGCCTGCTGTACTTCTTGTTGTATGGTGACTGATCCTCCTGCAGTCTGTGCCTCGCTCCGCTGTACTTCTTGTTGTATGGTGACTGATCCTCCTGCAGTCTGTGCCTCGCTCTGCTGTACTTTCTTGTTGTATGGTGACTGATCTCCTGCAGTCTGTGCCTCGCTCTGCTGTACTCCTTGTTGTATGGTGACTGATCCTCTCTGCAGTCTGTGCCTCGCTCTGCTGTACTTCTTGTTGTATGGTGACTGATCCTCTCTGCAGTCTGTGCCTCGCTCTGCTGTACTCCTTGTTGTATGGTGACTGATCCTCTCTGCAGTCTGTGCCTCGCTCTGCTGTACTTCTTGTTGTATGGTGACTGATCCTCTCTGCAGTCTGTGCCTCGCTCTGCTGTACTTCTTGTTGTATGGTGACTGATCCTCCCTGCAGTCTGTGCCTCGCTCCGCTGTTCTTCTTGTTGTATGGTGACTGATCCTCTCTGCAGTCTGTGCCTCGCTCTGCTGTACTCCTTGTTGTATGGTGACTGATCCTCTCTGCGTCTGTGCCTCGCTCTGCTGTACTTCTTGTTGTATGGTGACTGATCCTCTCTGCAGTCTGTGCCTCGCTCTGCTGTACTTCTTGTTGTATGGTGACTGATCCTCTCTGCAGTCTGTGCCTCGCTCTGCTGTACTTCTTGTTGTATGGTGACTGATCCTCTCTGCAGTCTGTGCCTCGCTCGCTGTACTTCTTGTTGTATGGTGACTGATCCTCTCTGCAGTCTGTGCCTCGCTCTGCTGTACTTCTTGTTGTATGGTGACTGATCCTCTGCAGTCTGTGCTCTCGCTGCTATACTTCTTGTTGTATGGTGACTGATCCTCTCTGCAGTCTGTGCCTCGCACTCTGTACTTCTTGTTGTATGGTGACTGATCCTCCTGCAGTCTGTGCCTCGCTCGCTGTACTTCTTGTTGTATGGTGACTGATCCTCCCTGCAGTCTGTGCCTCGCTCCGCTGTACTTCTTGTTGTATGGTGACTGATCCTCTCTGCAGTCTGTGCCTCGCTCTGCTGTACTCCTTGTTGTATGGTGACTGATCCTCTCTGCAGTCTGTGCCTCGCTCTGCTGTACTTCTTGTTGTATGATGACTGATCCTCTCTGCAGTCTGTGCTCGTCTCCTGTATCTGTTGTATGGTGATGATCTCTCTGCAGTCTGTGCTCTCTGCTGTACTCCTTGTTGTATGGTGACTGATCCTCTCTGCAGTCTGTGCCTCGCTCTGCTGTACTTCTTGTTGTATGGTGACTGATCCTCTCTGCAGTCTGTGCCTCGCTCTGCTGTACTTCTTGTTGTATGGTGACTGATCCTCCTGCAGTCTGTGCCTCGCTCTGCTGTACTCCTTGTTGTATGGTGACTGATCCTCTCTGCAGTCTGTGCCTCGCTCTGCTGTACTTCTTGTTGTATGGTGACTGATCCTCTCTGCAGTCTGTGCCTCGCTCGCTGTACTCTTTGTTGTATGGTGACTGATCCTCTCTGCAGTCTGTGCCTCGCTCTGCTGTACTTCTTGTTGTATGGTGACTGATCCTCTCTGCAGTCTGTGCCTCGCTCTGCTGTACTTCTTGTTGTATGGTGACTGATCCTCTCTGCAGTCTGTGCCTCGCTCTGCTGTACTTCTTGTTGTATGGTGACTGATCCTCTCTGCAGTCTGTGCCTCGCTCTGCTGTACTTCTTGTTGTATGGTGACTGATCCTCTCTGCAGTCTGTGCCTCGCTCTCCTGTACTCCTTGTTGTATGGTGACTGATCCTCTCTGCAGTCTGTGCCTCGCTCTGCTGTACTTCTTGTTGTATGGTGACTGATCTCCCTGCAGTCTGTGCCTCGCTCCGCTGTTCTTCTTGTTGTATGGTGACTGATCCTCTCTGCAGTCTGTGCCTCGCTCTGCTGTACTCCTTGTTGTATGGTGACTGATCCTCTCTGCAGTCTGTGTGCCTCGCTCTGCTGTACTTCTTGTTGTATGGTGACTGATCCTCTCTGCAGTCTGTGCCTCGCTCTGCTGTACTTCTTGTTGTATGGTGACTGATCCTCTCTGCAGTCTGTGCCTCGCTCTGCTGTACTCCTTGTTGTATGGTGACTGATCCTCTCTGCAGTCTGTGCCTCGCTCTGCTGTACTCCTTGTTGTATGGTGACTGATCCTCTCTGCAGTCTGTGCCTCGCTTCGCTGTACTTCTTGTTGTATGGTGACTGATCCTCTCTGCAGTCTGTGCCTCGCTCTGCTGTACTCTTGTTGTATGGTGACTGATCCTCTCTGCAGTCTGTGCCTCGCTCCGCTGTACTTCTTGTTGTATGGTGACTGATCCTCTCTGCAGTCTGTGCCTCGCTCTGCTGTACTCCTTGTTGTATGGTGACTGATCCTCTCTGCAGTCTGTGCCTCGCTCTGCTGTACTTCTTGTTGTATGGTGACTGATCCTCCCTGCAGTCTGTGCCTCGCTCTGCTGTACTCCTTGTTGTATGGTGACTGATCCTCCTGCAGTCTGTGCCTCGCTCTGCTGTACTTCTTGTTGTATGGTGACTGATCCTCTCTGCAGTCTGTGCCTCGCTCTGCTGTACTTCCTTGTTGTATGGTGACTGATCTCTGCAGTTCCTCGCTCTGCTGTATCTTGTTGTTGGTGATGATCCTCTGCAGTTGTGCCTCGCTCTGCTGTACTTCTTGTTGTATGTGATGATCTGAGTTGTGCCTCGCTCTCTGTATCTTGTGTTGGTGACTGTCCTCTGCGTGTCTCGCTCTGCTGTACTTCTTGTTGTATGGTGACTGATCCTCTCTGCAGTCTGTGCCTCGCTCTGCTGTACTCCTTGTTGTATGGTGACTGATCCTCTCTGCAGTCTGTGCCTCGCTCTGCTGTACTTCTTGTTGTATGGTGACTGATCCTCCTGCAGTCTGTGCCTCGCTTCGCTGTACTTCTTGTTGTATGGTGACTGATCCTCTCTGCAGTCTGTGCCTCGCTCTGCTGTACTCCTTGTTGTATGGTGACTGATCCTCTCTGCAGTCTGTGCCTCGCTCTGCTGTACTTCTTGTTGTATGGTGACTGATCCTCCTGCAGTCTGTGCCTCGCTCTCGCTGTCTTCTTGTTGTATGGTGACTGATCCTCTCTGCAGTCTGTGCCTCGCTCTGCTGTACTCCTTGTTGTATGGTGACTGATCCTCTCTGCATCTGTCTGTGCCTCGCTCTGCTGTACTTCTTGTTGTATGGTGACTGATCCTCTCTGCAGTCTGTGCCTCGCTCTGCTGTACTCCTTGTTGTATGGTGACTGATCCTCTCTGCAGTCTGTGCCTCGCTCTGCTGTACTCTTGTTGTATGGTGACTGATCCTCTCTGCAGTCTGTGCCTCGCTCTGCTGTACTTCTTGTTGTATGGTGACTGATCCTCTCTGCAGTCTGTGCCTCGCTCTGCTGTACTCCTTGTTGTATGGTGACTGATCCTCTCTGCAGTCTGTGCCTCGCTCTGCTGTACTTCTTGTTGTATGGTGACTGATCCTCTCTGCAGTCTGTGCCTCGCTCTGCTGTACTTCTTGTTGTATGGTGACTGATCCTCCCTGCAGTCTGTGCCTCGCTTGCTGTACTCTTGTTGTATGGTGACTGATCCTCTCTGCAGTCTGTGCCTCGCTCTGCTGTACTCCTTGTTGTATGGTGACTGATCCTCTCTGCAGTCTGTGCCTCGCTCTGCTGTACTTCTTGTTGTATGGTGACTGATCCTCCTGCAGTCTGTGCCTCGCTCCGCTGTACTTCTTGTTGTATGATGACTGATCCTCTCTGCAGTCTGTGCCTCGCTCTCTGTACTCCTTGTTGTATGGTGACTGATCCTCTCTGCAGTCTGTGCCTCGCTCTGCTGTACTTCTTGTTGTATGGTGACTGATCCTCCCTGCAGTCTGTGCCTCGCTCTGCTGTACTTCCTTGTTGTATGGTGACTGATCCTCTCTGCAGTCTGTGCCTCGCTCTGCTGTACTCCTTGTTGTATGGTGACTGATCCTCTCTGCAGTCTGTGCCTCGCTCTGCTGTACTTCTTGTTGTATGGTGACTGATCCTCTCTGCAGTCTGTGCCTCGCTTGCTGTACTCCTTGTTGTATGGTGACTGATCCTCTCTGCAGTCTGTGCCTCGCTCTGCTGTACTCCTTGTTGTATGGTGACTGATCCTCTCTGCAGTCTGTGCCTCGCTCTGCTGTACTTCTTGTTGTATGGTGACTGATCCTCTCTGCAGTCTGTGCCTCGCTCTGCTGTACTCTTGTTGTATGGTGACTGATCCTCTCTGCAGTCTGTGCCTCGCTCTGCTGTACTCCTTGTTGTATGGTGACTGATCCTCTCTGCAGTCTGTGCCTCGCTCTGCTGTACTCCTTGTTGTATGGTGACTGATCCTCCTGCAGTCTGTGCCTCGCTCTGCTGTACTTCTTGTTGTATGGTGACTGATCCTCTCTGCAGTCTGTGCCTCGCTCTGCTGTATCTTCTTGTTGTATGGTGACTGATCCTCTCTGCAGTCTGTGCCTCGCTCTGCTGTACTCTTGTTGTATGTGGGACTGATCCTCCTCTGCAGTCTGTGCCTCGCTCTGCTGTACTTCTTGTTGTATGGTGACTGATCCTCTCTGCAGTCTGTGCCTCGCTCTCTGTACTCCTGTTTGTATGGTGACTGATCCCTCTCTGCAGTCTGTGCCTCGCTCTGCTGTACTCTTGTTTGTATGGTGACTGATCCTCTCTGCAGTCTGTGCCTCGCTCTGCTGTACTCCTTGTTGTATGGTGACTGATCCTCTCTGCAGTCTGTGCCTCGCTCTGCTGTACTCCTTGTTGTATGGTGACTGATCCTCTCTGCAGTCTGTGCCTCGCTCTGCTGTACTTCTTGTTGTATGGTGACTGATCCTCTCTGCAGTCTGTGCCTCGCTCTCGCTGTACTCCTTGTTGTATGGTGACTGATCCTCTCTGCAGTCTGTGCCTCGCTCTGCTGTACTCCTTGTTGTATGGTGACTGATCCTCTCTGCAGTCTGTGCCTCGCTCTGCTGTACTTCTTGTTGTATGGTGACTGATCCTCTCTGCAGTCTGTGCCTCGCTCTGCTGTACTCCTTGTTGTATGGTGACTGATCCTCTCTGCAGTCTGTGCCTCGCTCTGCTGTACTCCTTGTTGTATGGTGACTGATCCTCTCTGCAGTCTGTGCCTCGCTCTGCTGTACTTCTTGTTGTATGGTGACTGATCCTCTCTGCAGTCTGTGCCTCGCTCCGCTGTACTCCTTGTTGTGTGGTGACTGATCCTCTCTGCAGTATGTGCCTCGCTCTGCTGTACTCCTTGTTGTATGGTGACTGATCCTCCCTGCAGTCTGTGCCTCGCTCTGCTGTACTCCTTGTTGTATGGTGACTGATCCTCTCTGCAGTCTGTGCCTCGCTCTGCTGTACTCCTTGTTGTATGGTGACTGATCCTCTCTGCAGTCTGTGCCTCGCTCTGCTGTACTCCTTGTTGTATGGTGACTGATCCTCCCTGCAGTCTGTGCCTCGCTCTGCTGTACTCCTTGTTGTATGGTGACTGATCCTCTCTGCAGTCTGTGCCTCGCTCCGCTGTACTCCTTGTTGTATGGTGACTGATGTCTCTTTTGTTGAATATCACCAGGCGGCTGAGTCGTGGTACCAGCTCCCGGCAGAGGAGGATGCCAGCATTGCCTTGCCGACTCTTAGTGAGACAGTCGCCCGCGGGGAGCTCACTGACTTCCCGAGTTTGGAGGAGGGACGTCTGTCGGACACAGAGCTGAGGAGCGGGATCTCTGCGGGCCGGAGGCGCTCTCTACAGTTTGGTATGGAGCAGTGACACGCGGCTCTGGCCTCAGTAGATGCAGGCAGTGATGGCTGTATATGTTTCTCTGACAGAGGTCCAGGACAGCCGACTGTCTCCCTGCCTCCCCCTTCTGACCGAAGACGTCTTCCCGGGACACGAGATCTTTGAAGACACCTTGTTCCAGAAGACGCAGATGGACGACTTTGCTCCCCTGAGGTACAGTTATGGCTGCTTACGTACGACACTCTGTGTCTGCCCTTATGGAGACTGATCGAGGATAGAGGATAGACATCCCTGGAGACACTTGAAGATCTGTTTCTTCAGTCTCCCTGAGTCTGATGATCGGGGCATGGGGGTAACTTGTCAGAGGGTGGAGGAGTTAGATACTGTAGGACGCAGAGATTAGAGGATACCGGGGTGGACTACATTAAAATGGCAGCTGCATTAACCTCAGGGGGAGACGTCTTACTTATACACAGGTTCACACATAGTGTTCTGGCCTCACGTTGATGGAGGCTGACATGAGCTGTTATGTTCCCTGTTCTTTGTGTCACTGCAGGGCTTCACTAGATATGTCCGAGTTCCCGGGACCCCCATCCAAGTCTTTACAGATGAGCGACGCGATGGAACTGACCAGTAAAGAGATAACAATGGACCCCGTGGAGGAAGGCGTCTCTGTGACCCAGCATTACCTGAGGACCACTCTGGATGGTGGTGGACATGATGGTGGGTCTCGTCCTTTAGGCCACGGAGACAAAGAGCCGGAATCGTCAGTCCTCATCATTGAATCGGGCCTGGGCCTGGGGAGTAATGACGGCTCGTTCTTAGGCCGCAATGTCCCGGCCCCCGTGCTGTTGAAACTCTTGGAGAGAGAAGTAGGCCTGTCAAGCAGCAGTGGAAGGTCCTCCAGACGTTCCTCAAAGTCATCCTCTACTGAGGGATCAGAGAACATTAACGGGACGACACGGGAACCTGATCCAGGACTCCGGAACCCCAATACCTCCGATCCCACGGAAACGTCCCACCAAGAGTCGTTTAAAGACTCCAGTGAAATCGATTTTGAGAATGTGGAGAGCCAATCAGAAGATCCCACTGACTTTACCCACCGGCCCCAGTCTGGGATCACGCTACGACCATTGAGAGCCTCTCTCCAGCAGCAGCTCTGCTCCGAAATCCAGCAACGGTTCCAGGAGAGAGAAACGCCAGACGCCCCCGCGAACAGGGACGAGACCATGGGACTGGAGAACACAGCGGTCCTCACGAGAAGCCAAACTGAAGCCACCAGTAAAGTGGAGGACACACAGGCCCACCTGAGGGATGAGCTGAGCATGTCCTCTCGTGGTAGCATAGAGCGGGGCCATAAAGACACAGAGATGTCACACGCAGGAGACACTCCGGGGGACGAGGCCTCTTTCCTGGGCAGAGTACCCCATCCCATCTCCCAGTCCACACCGGGGACATTCACACTCAATCGGAAGCCGCTCTCAGGTAGAATACAGCAAATCAAGGCCAAGCTGACCGGGTCTGACATGTCGTTACACGAAGAGACGTCCCGCCATGATGTGCCCCAATCTATCCAGAGCAGCCAAGGATACCCGGAGAGCAGCGACTCTCAGAGGTCATTGTCTCCACAAAGGAGGAGGATCCAGTCTCTGCCGAGTCTGAATTACATCGAGAAGGTCGGAGCCTGGAACACAAACCAGTCATTCGATGCTTTGATCCTTCGCGGCTTAACCGGAGTGTCTCCAAAAAAGATGGCGTACAATGCCGTGGCCGACTCCTTGAACCGCATGCTGTCCAAACAAACCAGTGCCACCGTGCCGAAGAAAGGGACGTCCGCCTCGGTCAAGGCCACATCATCCATGACCAACCTGAGCGGGGCAGAGAAGGCCTCGTCCTCCACCATCACCAGGTCTCAGTCATACAACTCCGTCCTACCCGAAAGAGATCAACCCGGAACAGACGGAGAACCTATAACAGAAGAACAAGAGGTCGGCAAGGCTGAAGAACCACAATCCCGCGTGTCCCCGAGAGGTTCCTCCTCAACCTCCGGTAAGTGTCCTGCCGGGCAAATGTCATCAGGACGTGAGGACACGGCATGTAGAGAGCAAGAGGAGGCATCGAAGGCTCGGAGCTGCGGCTTTGTGACTATGGATCAGTTCAGTGATGTCTCTTTGGATCAGGATTATGCCAATAGCTCTCACTCCAGTGACCAGGAGAAGCTCCTCAGGTCTCAGACGTCTGTAGAGCGCGGCCGGACCGGAGCAGAAGACGAGTGGTCACCTGCTGAAGGGACGTCTGAGAAAGAGGAGCTGGACATAGAAGGGAGGATACCTGTAAGTAGCATGTCCTCTAGATTATCCCTGACCGAGGGAAGAGCAGGAGGAACCGGAGCCTGAGGAGACAGGGGTCAGAGTAAATAGAGTGTGAGAACCCAACCGGGGACAATAGGGATACACTGGACCGCTCCAGCAGCTTCTTCCCGTACCCCTCCAGTTGATAAAGCCGGTTTCTTCCCATGTACACATTCAAGACACCCCTCAAGTGGAAGGGTGTAGGTAGAAGCCGGCCAGGGTCACTCTGCGCTACACAGGTCTCTCTTCAATTGGTGAATGTCAGAGTAAAGCATATCTGGCCTCAATCACACAGGCTCCGATTCATCCTGCTCCAGTCTGACAGGTGTCCACATACTCCAGAGCTGCACTCACTATTCTGCTGGTGCAGTCACTGTGTACATACATTACATTACTGATCCTGAGTTACCTCCTGTATTATACTCCAGAGCTGCACTCACTATTCTGCTGGTGCAGTCACTGTGTACATACATTACATTACTGATCCTGAGTTACCTCCTGTATTATACTCCAGAGCTGCACTCACTATTCTGCTGGTGCAGTCACTGTGTACATACATTACATTACTGATCCTGAGTTACCTCCTGTATTATCCTCCAGAGCTGCACTCACTATTCTGCTGGTGCAGTCACTGTGTACATACATTACATTACTGATCCTGAGTTACCTCCTGTATTATACTCCAGAGCTGCACTCACTATTCTGCTGGTGCAGTCACTGTGTACATACATTACATTACTGATCCTGAGTTACCTCCTGTATTATCCTCCAGAGCTGCACTCACTATTCTGCTGGTGCAGTCACTGTGTACATACATTACTGATCCTGTGTTACCCCCTGTATTATACTCCAGAGCTGCACTCACTATTCTGCTGGTGCAGTCACTGTGTACATACATTACATCACTGATCCTGAGTTACCTCCTGTATTATACTCCAGAGCTGCACTCACTATTCTGCTGGTGCAGTCACTGTGTACAGACATTACATTACTGATCCTGAGTTACCTCCTGTATTATACTCCAGAGCTGCACTCACTATTCTGCTGGTGCAGTCACTGTGTACATACATTACATTACTGACCCTCAGTTACCTCCTGTATTATACTCCAGAGCTGCACTCACTATTCTGCTGGTGCAGTCACTGTGTACATACATTACATTACTGATCCTGAGTTACCTCCTGTATTATACTCCAGAGCTGCACTCACTATTCTGCTGGTGCAGTCACTGTGTACATACATTACATTACTGATCCTGAGTTACCTCCTGTATTATACTCCAGAGCTGCACTCACTATTCTGCTGGTGCAGTCACTGTGTACATACATTACATTACTGATCCTGAGTTACCTCCTGTATTATACTCCAGAGCTGCACTCACTATTCTGCTGGTGCAGTCACTGTGTACATACATTTCTGATCCTGAGTTACCTCCTGTATTATACTCCAGAGCAGCACTCACTATTCTGCTGGTGCAGTCACTGTGTACATACATTACTGATCCTGAGTTACCTCCTGTATTATACTCCAGAGCTGCACTCACTATTCTGCTGGTGCAGTCACTGTGTACATACATTACATTACTGATCCTGAGTTACCTCCTGTATTATACTCCAGAGCTGCACTCACTATTCTGCTGGTGCAGTCACTGTGTACATACATTACATTACTGATCCTGAGTTACCTCCTGTATTATCCTCCAGAGCTGCACTCACTATTCTGCTGGTGCAGTCACTGTGTACATACATTACTGATCCTGTGTTACCCCCTGTATTATACTCCAGAGCTGCACTCACTATTCTGCTGGTGCAGTCACTGTGTACATACATTACATCACTGATCCTGAGTTACCTCCTGTATTATACTCCAGAGCTGCACTCACTATTCTGCTGGTGCAGTCACTGTGTACATACATTACATTACTGATCCTGAGTTACCTCCTGTATTATACTCCAGAGCTGCACTCACTATTCTGCTGGTGCAGTCACTGTGTACATACATTACATTACTGATCCTGAGTTACCTCCTGTATTATACTCCAGAGCTGCACTCACTATTCTGCTGGTGCAGTCACTGTGTACATACATTACATTACTGATCCTGAGTTACCTCCTGTATTATACTCCAGAGCTGCACTCACTATTCTGCTGGTGCAGTCACTGTGTACATACATTTCTGATCCTGAGTTACCTCCTGTATTATACTCCAGAGCAGCACTCACTATTCTGCTGGTGCAGTCACTGTGTACATACGTTACATTACTGATCCTGAGTTACCTCCTGTATTATACTCCAGAGCTGCACTCACTATTCTGCTGGTGCAGTCACTGTGTACATACGTTACATTACTGATCCTGAGTTACCTCCTGTATTATACTCCAGAGCTGCACTCACTATTGTGCTGGTGCAGTCACTGTGTACATACATTACTGATCCTGAGTTACCTCCTGTATTATACTCCAGAGCTGCACTCACTATTCTGCTGGTGCAGTCACTGTGTACATACATTACATTACTGATCCTGAGTTACCTCCTGTATATACTCCAGAGCTGCACTCACTATTCTGCTGCTGCAGTCACTGTGTACATACATTACATTACTGATCCTGAGTTACCTCCTGTATTATACTCCAGAGCTGCACTCACTATTCTGCTGGTGCAGTCACTGTGTACATACGTTACATTACTGATCCTGAGTTACCTCCTGTATTATACTCCAGAGCTGCACTCACTATTGTGCTGGTGCAGTCACTGTGTACATACATTACTGATCCTGAGTTACCTCCTGTATTATACTCCAGAGCTGCACTCACTATTCTGCTGGTGCAGTCACTGTGTACATACATTACATTACTAATCCTGAGTTACCTCCTGTATTATACTCCAGAGCTGCACTCACTATTCTGCTGGTGCAGTCACTGTGTATATACATTACATTACTGATCCTGAGTTACCTCCTGTATTATACTCCAGAGCTGCACTCACTATTCTGCTGGTGCAGTCACTGTGTACATACATTACATTACTGATCCTGAGTTACCTCCTGTATTATACTCCAGAGCTGCACTCACTATTCTGCTCACTATACATTCACTATACTAAACAGGATCGTCTTGTCTTGTAGACTTATCTCCGGAACCTCGGGATCAATCAGTCGCCCACCACTATTCTGACACCTTTTGTTCCAAAGGGCCCCATCCGGGAGCCTGAGTTCTCCCCATCAGAGCTGAGAACAATCAAGGGATCCACAGCGACGCCGAGCCGGAGCCTGAAACTGTCCGAAGGTAAATGTCCGAGGTCGGAGAGTCTGATCACAGTGTGGTACAGTCTCCTTGTGTATCACTAGTAGTTGTGCCCCGTACAGTCTCCTCGTGTATCACTAGTATTCGTGCCCTGTACAGTCTCCTTGTGTATCACTAGTAGTCGTGCCCCGTACAGTCTCCTTGTGTATCACTAGTAGTTGTGCCCCGTACAGTCTCCTCGTGTATCACTAGTATTCGTGCCCTGTACAGTCTCCTTGTGTATCACTAGTAGTCGTGCCCCGTACAGTCTCCTTGTGTATCACTAGTAGTCGTGCCCCGTACAGTCTCCTCCAGTATCACTAGTAGTCGTGCCCCGTACAGTCTCCTCCAGTATCACTAGTAGTTGTGCCCCGTACAGTCTCCTCGTGTATCACTAGTATTCGTGCCCTGTACAGTCTCCTTGTGTATCACTAGTAGTCGTGCCCCGTACAGTCTCCTTGTGTATCACTAGTAGTCGTGCCCCGTACAGTCTCCTCCAGTATCACTAGTAGTTGTGCCCTGTACAGTCTCTTTGTGTATCACTAGTAGTTGTGCCCCGTACAGTCTCCTTTTGTATCACTAGTAGTTGTGCCCCGTACAGTCTCCTTTTGTATCACTAGTAGTTGTGCCCCGTACAGTCTCCTTTTGTATCACTAGTAGTCGTGCCCCGTACAGTCTCTTTGTGTATCACTAGTAGTCGTGCCCCGTACAGTCTCCTCCAGTATCACTAGTAGTTGTGCCCTGTACAGTCTCCTTGTCTATCACTAGTAGTTGTGCCCTGTACAGTCTCCTCGTGTATCACTAGTAGTCGTGCCCCGTACAGTCTCCTCGTGTATCACTAGTAGTTGTGCCCCGTACAGTCTCTTTGTGTATCACTAGTAGTTGTGCCCCGTACAGTCTCCTCGTGTATCACTAGTAGTTGGTGCCCCGTACAGTCTCCTTGTGTATCACTAGTAGTTGGTGCCCCGTACAGTCTCCTTGTGTATCACTAGTAGTCGTGCTCCTCCTCACATCCAGTCACTAGCAATGATTTGTCTTTCTTCTTGGTCAGGGGGCTCTCAGAGTGCAGTGAATATCTCACAGTCCAGCCTGTATTCCTCCACCTCCACCACCAGCGTGTCTATTCCCATGGGATCAGAAGTCGGGCCGGAGTCTCCATTACCCACTGACTCGTCTCCTCCGTTCGTATCTGGATCTGGTAACGACAGACCAATCAGCCAGGATGACACCATGACTCGGGGTGTCGGCCGTGATCTAGTGGGGCTTTCTCCCTATGTAGAGATGATGGAGACCACCAAACCCATCGATGGCCTTACATTGAGCCATAGTGTCCTCCTCGATGACAGTGTGGGGTCCACACGGGGGAGGCAGCTAAAGTCTGGTGGGATTGACGAGATCCCCTCCCAGGATAATGAGCAGGTGGCATCCCTACAAGGTTACCCCAAGATGCCCCCCACCATGAATCCAGTCAATGACTCGTTTGTGGGGGCCAACACCCTGAAGGAGATCCAGAAGCTCCTGGCTGAAGGAGACCACCATAGAGCGATGTCCACTTCACTCCGAGCGTCTCCAGTCGGCGATCCGTTCACCGAGGATCCGAGATCTCTCAATCTAGAGGAGTCTCTGAACAGCCAATCAGCGAGCTCTGTGGATCTCCAGGTGAAGGACATGTCCTGGGACACCTCCTTTAATAGCGGCTCTACAGGGGACCCCCTCAGGGATTCATCGGTGACTTGGAAGAGCCACTCTCTCCATAGTTCTGCCGGGAACGACTCTTATGTAGGAGACCTTGTAGGCAGCCGGGGTGCCCAGCTTGTGCCCTCCAGTCTACAGCGCCAGTGGGGAAGGTCAGAGCCAGAAGGCTGCAGTAAAGCCACCGCTAAAAAGGTGCGGGCGGATGTACCGGAGGCGGTGCAGCGCAGTGAACAGCTTCTAAGCAGCGTGTCCAGCTCCGTGGGGGTCCTGAGAAACGCCTTGGCTGTGACGGGGACGGGTTACCTTACCGAGAGGGGAGCGGAAAGTGACGAAAGTAGCGGGGACTCCCTGGCTGCGCGGGTAACGAGCCTTCTGAAGAGCGATGCTCCATTGACTTACACATCCCGAGCCGACGAGGAGGAAAGGAGGGCGCGAGGTGAGGCTGGGGCCGGTATTATTGGGTGTCGGGGGGCCTGGCCTCGCTCGCTGAATGTCCCTCTGTTCTCTCTTAGGGTCAGTGAAGCTGAAGCTGACGAGTCACTCCATGATGGCGGACACGGAGCTGAGCGAGGAGGACAGACGAAGGATAGAGGAGATCAAGAGAGAACTACTGGGCCGAGCCTCGGAGGCAAGGAAGGTGAGCACCACCATGTAGGATAATAACAGGTCTCTGAGGGGCAACAGTGAGATACAGAGCGGGATATGGGGGGGAGATACAGAGCGGGATATGGGGGAGATACAGAGCGGGATATGGGGGGAGATACAGAGCGGGATATGGGGGAGAGATACAGAGCGGGATATGGGGGAGAGATACAGAGCGGGATATGGGGGGGAGATACAGAGCGGGATATGGGGGGTGACAGTGAGATACAGAGCGGGATATGGGGGGGGAGATACAGAGCGGGATATGGGGGAGAGATACGGAGCAGGATATGGGGGAGAGATACAGAGCGGGATATGGGGGAGAGATACAGAGCAGGATATGGGGGAGAGATACAGAGCGGGATATGGGGGGGAGATACAGAACGGGATATGGGGGAGAGATACAGAGCAGGATATGGGGGAGAGATACAGAGCGGGATATGGGGGAGAGATACAGAGCGGGATATGGGGGAGAGATACAGAGCGGGATATGGGGGAGAGATACAGAGCGGGATATGGGGGAGAGATACAGAGCGGGATATGGGGGGGAGATACAGAGCGGGATATGGGGGGTGACAGTGAGTGGGATATGGGGGCCTAGTGAGCGGGATATGGGGGGGTGACAGTGAGTGGGATATGGGGGGATAATGAACGGGACATGGGGGAGATAGTGAGCGTGATATGGGGGGATAATGAATGGGATATGGGGGAGATAGTGAGCGGGATATGGAAAGATAGTGAGGGGGATAGTGAGTGGGATATGGAAAGATAGTGAGGGGGATAGTGAGTGGGATATGGGGGGGATAATTAACGGGATATGGGGGAGATAGTGAGCGGGATATGGGGGAGATAGTGAGTGGGATATGGGGGGGGATAATTAACGGGATATGGGGGAGATAGTGAGGGGGATAGTGAGTGGGATATGGGGCGGCATAATGAACGGGATATGGGGGGATAGTGAATGGGATATGGGGGAGATATTGAGCGGGATATGGAAAGATAGTGAGGGGTCTAGTAAGCAGGATATGGGGGTAGTGTGATGTAGCATCGGGGTAACATCTCTTTACTTGTTGTGACGCAGCGGTCGCTGAGGATGGCAGGTAAGGTCACACTGTACCGCGTGCCGTGCTTCTCTGCATGATAACCTGAGTGCCCGCACCCGACTGAGCCAGGGTGTGACCAGCTGTGAATTACCTGATCTGGCCACTAGGGGGCACCTTCTAGTTTCGGGGTCTTCGCTCTTCGGCCTCATCACCATATAAAGAAAAGTTCCGCACCTTTGTTTTTCTCACTTTGTGATTCAATCTTCACTGTACTGAGACCCCTGCTGGCTGTCAGGGATTAGGGACGTCACATTGAGTGTGAGACCCCCTGTATAGGTGAGGGAGGGTCACAATGTACCATCCGGGGTCGTCCTCCTAACCTGAAGATTCAGGGCACTGACCACACACAGATGGTGAGAAATAAAGTATTGTATCATGAACGATTCTGTCTAAGGTCCGTCTCGATGCCGCCATCTTGCATGGGGTGTGTTTCCTGCGTGCTGTGTCTGTGGTGTGTGATATGGGGTGACACTACAAGTCTCAGCATGCCCTGACAGCACGTGTGCTCCATAGTCATTGACTGCAAACCCAAATTAATAATCTTCCAGAGAGTGAAGCAGGACTTTATCCTCTAGACTGCAGCACTGCCCTCCATTCTCATATTTTCCTCTTCCTGTAATGAAGCTGGACCGGTCCGCGGAGCAGGACTTTATCCTCCAGACTTCAGCACTTCCCTCCATTCACATAGTTTCCTCTTCCTGTAATGAAGCTGGACTGGTCCGTGGAGCAGGACTTTATCCTCCAGACTGCAGCACTTCCCTCCATTCACATAATTTCCTCTTCCTGTAATGAAGCTGTACCGGTCCGTGGATCAGGACTTTATCCTCCAGACTGCAGCACTTCCCTCTACTCCCGTAGTTTCCTCTTAATGAAGTTGGACTTGTCCGTGGTTCAGGACTTTATCCTCCAGGCAGCAGTGCTTCCCTCCATTCTCATAGTTTCCTTTTCCTGCAATGAAGCTGGACTGGTCAGTGGATCAGGACTTTATCCTCCAGGCAGCAGCACTTCCCTCCATGCTCATAGTTTTTTCTTCCTGTAATGAAGCTGGACCGGTCCGTGGTTCAGGACTTTATCCTCCAGGCGGCAGCGCTTCTCTCCATACTCATAGTTTCCTCTTCCTGTAATGAAGTTGGATCGGTCAGTGGAGCAGGACTTTATCTTTCAGGCGGCAGCGCTTCCCTCTACTCCCGTAGTTTCCTCTTAATGAAGTTGGACCGGTCCGTGGAGCAGGACTTTATCCTCCAGACAGCAGCACTTCCCTCCATTTTCATAGTTTTTTTCTTCCTGCAATGAAGCTGGACCGGTCTGTGGAGCAGGACTTTATCCTCCAGGCGGCAGCGCTTCCCTCCATGATCATAGTTTCCTCTTCCTGTAATGAAGCTGGTCTGTGGAGCAGGACTTTATCCTCCAGGCGGCAGCGCTTCCCTCCATGCTCATAGTTTCCTCTTCCTATAATGAAGCAGGACCGGTCCGCGGAGCAGGACTTTATCCTCCAGACTGCAGCACTTCCCTCCATTCTCATAGTTTTTTCTTCCTGTAATGAAGCTGGACCGGTCCGTGGTTCAGGACTTTATCCTCCAGGCGGCAGCGCTTCCCTCCATGCTCATAGTTTCCTCTTCCTATAATGAAGCTGGACCGGTTCGTGGAGCAGGACTTTATCCTCCAGGCGGCAGCGCTTCCCTCCATGCTCATAGTTTCCTCTTCCTATAATGAAGCTGGACCGGTTCGTGGAGCAGGACTTTATCCTCCAGGCGGCAGCGCTTCCCTCCATGCTCATAGTTTCCTCTTCCTATAATGAAGCTGGACCGGTTCGTGGAGCAGGACTTTATTCTCCAGGCGGCAGCGCTTCCCTCCATGCTCATAGTTTCCTCTTCCTATAATGAAGCTGGATCGGTCCGTGGAGCAGGACTTTATCCTCCAGGCGGCAGCGCTTCCATAGTTTCCTCCTCCTGTAATGAAGCTGGTCCATGGAGCAGGACTTTATCCTCCAGGCGGCAGCGCTTCCCTCCATGCTCATAGTTTCCTCTTCCTGTAATGAAGCTGGTCCATGGAGCAGGACTTTATCCTCCAGGCGGCAGCGCTTCCCTCCATGCTTATAGTTTCCTCTTCCTGTAATGAAGCTGGTCTGTGGAGCAGGACTTTATCCTCCAGGCGGCAGCGCTTCCCTCCATGCTCATAGTTTCCTCTTCCTGTAATGAAGCTGGTCCATGGAGCAGGACTTTATCCTCCAGCCGGCAGCGCTTCCCTTCATGCTCATAGTTTTCTCTTCCTGTAATGAAGCTGGACCTGTCCATGGAGCAGGACGTTATCCTCCAGGCGGCAGTGCTTCCCTCCATGCTCATAGTTTCCTCTTCCTATAATGAAGCTGGACCGGTTCGTGGAGCAGGACTTTATCCTCCAGGCGGCAGCGCTTCCCTCCATGCTCATAGTTTCCTCTTCCTATAATGAAGCTGGACCGGTTCGTGGAGCAGGACTTTATCCTCCAGGCGGCAGCGCTTCCCTCCATGCTCATAGTTTCCTCTTCCTATAATGAAGCTGGACCGGTTCGTGGAGCAGGACTTTATTCTCCAGGCGGCAGCGCTTCCCTCCATGCTCATAGTTTCCTCTTCCTATAATGAAGCTGGATCGGTCCGTGGAGCAGGACTTTATCCTCCAGGCGGCAGCGCTTCCATAGTTTCCTCCTCCTGTAATGAAGCTGGTCCATGGAGCAGGACTTTATCCTCCAGGCGGCAGCGCTTCCCTCCATGCTCATAGTTTCCTCTTCCTGTAATGAAGCTGGTCCATGGAGCAGGACTTTATCCTCCAGGCGGCAGCGCTTCCCTCCATGCTTATAGTTTCCTCTTCCTGTAATGAAGCTGGTCTGTGGAGCAGGACTTTATCCTCCAGCGCGCAGCGCTTCCCTCCATGCTCATAGTTTCCTCTTCCTGTAATGAAGCTGGTCCATGGAGCAGGACTTTATCCTCCAGCCGGCAGCGCTTCCCTTCATGCTCATAGTTTTCTCTTCCTGTAATGAAGCTGGACCTGTCCATGGTTCAGGACTTTATCCTCCAGGCGGCAGCGCTTCCATAGTTTCCTCCTCCTGTAATGAAGCTGGTCCATGGAGCAGGACTTTATCCTCCAGGCGGCAGCGCTTCCCTCCATGCTCATAGTTTCCTCTTCCTGTAATGAAGCTGGTCCATGGAGCAGGACTTTATCCTCCAGCCGGCAGCGCTTCCCTCCATGCTCATAGTTTTCTCTTCCTGTAATGAAGCTGGACCGGTCCATGGAGCAGGACTTTATCCTCCAGGCGGCAGCGCTTCCCTTCATGCTCATAGTTTTCTCTTCCTGTAATGAAGCTGGACCGGTCAGTGGAGCAGGACTTTATCCTCCAGCCGGCAGTGCTTCCCTCTGCTCCCTTAGTTTCCTCTCCTCTAATGCCGCCATTGTGTTGTGTAGTGAGTGGCCCTGAGATTCTCCGTCTGACGTGTACGAGGGGTCGGGGGGATTTCTAGGAGCCGCCCGCTGCTGAGCTTCACATAACAATGTGTATCGTAGACTACAAAGCCGCTGGTATTGTGGATCCTCCGCGGGCTGTGACCCCCGAGCTCCGGAAGCTTTATTTCTAGCCTCCGTTATCTGAATCTTCTCGGCTTATTTCGTCCTTGTAGAAAATTATTTTTTTTTTTTTAGCTCTCGAGATATTTATAACCACAGAAAAGCTGAGAACAAGCGATTCTGTCCTTGCACCATGGAAAGCAATGAAAGGAGGCGTAGGCGGCCATGTTCAGCGAGGGCGCTCCACTCCACACCGTAATAACTGATGTTAACCCTTACTCCTCATTTATAGAACCGGCAGTGTAACTCCTCGTCACCATAAAGCTGTGCCGGGGTTGTGTTATTGGGGTGTACGTGATCTTCTGTGTTCTTCACTCCTACATTGCTCTTCTTTTTAGGATTATCCCCGTCCCGCCAAGCCGTTGTCTTCAGGGGCCACTGGGGAGTTCAGGTTACGACTGACCCCATCGCCATACCCATTACCCATCACCAGAGATCATGACACCACGGACGGCACGGATGGCATAACCTCCGAGGTCCAGCCCAGGGTAACCTATGGAGCAATGAAGGACGTGTCTTCAATGGAGGATGATCAACCTCCACCAACGTCTTACCAAGATCCGGTATCTGAGCGTCATAGTCAAGAAGCCTCGAATATAAATGTGCGTTACCCAGAGACACATGACGTGCTGCCGCCGGTGACATCCACCGAAGAGCCGACAAAACCAATATCTTCCATCACGTTCTCCTCCCGGAAACGCTCCCCTCCTCTGTCCACGTCTCCGCCACTTCTCTCCGTCCTCGATAAGTCTCCAAGCACACGAGTGTCCGAGCTTCGTCCTGCGCCATCACATAACGTCCATCATATGGGTTATGAAGACCCGTCACCATCATGCCCGGCCGATGTGGGTCCTACACAATGGCGGCCCAGTGCACCCTCCGCTCATTCCTGGGCCATGGAATATCCCACTACCGCGACCTCACAACAGACGTCTGCCCCATCTCCACAGACATTCAGGACGGATCCACATCCTCAAAGGGAGAATATGGAACCTGGAAATGTCAATTCTGAAGACTCTTTAGTCATTAATGTCAACCTTCCCATGAGCAATGATGGCGCTGACCGTCTGAGGACAGGCAGCCGGCAGGAAGCTGGACGGGATGGGTCACGGCCGTCGTCTTCTCAGGAAATCCAACCCGAACCAACGATATCTTCTCCGACTCGGAAGGCCCTATCCTGTATCCGCGTGACCATCTCTCCGAAAGACGACATGAAAGTTCTCGACGTTTCCAGGGCCCTGGTCACCTCAGATGGTGAAGGTGAAGATACGTCGGACCGGCCTCCTGGATCGGAACCACTTTACCGTCCGCGTCTAACCTCTACAGGAGACAGTGAGGCCGGTCATAGAGATGTCCTCCAATTTATGGACAAAGAAAACATTCCCGACAGACTGACCCAGCCCTATAGAAGACGCTCGCCATTATCTGACGCTACTACCCAGATAACCACCGAAAGCCCAGAGAAGACCACCTTCTCGGCCGAGATCTTCGTGGAGGGATCCGCCACAGAAACCTCAACATCATCGATCCGAAAAGTCAGCCCGACCCCAGAGCGGCAGCCGTGGTCCCGAACTCCGCTGTCCTGCCTGTCCCGGGCTACAGGTGAGCGCTAATTCCTCTGTATACCCCGGGTCATTACATGAGAGATCACATCAGAACTTTGTGATGTCATCAGAACAAGATATCATCCCTTCATAGCAGCTCGGCATAATGTCGCCTTGTGGGCGTCATCATGGTGGACGGGTCTCATATTACACTGGCAGGCCTCATCATGGCGGGCGGGTCTCATGTTACACTGGCGGGCCTCATCATGGCGGGCGGGTCTCCTCTTACACTGGCGGGCCTCATCATGGCGGGCGGGTCTCCTCTTACACTGGCGGGCCTCATCATGGCGGGCGGTTCATGTCTTACACTGGCGGGCCTCATCATGGCGGGCGGGTCTCCTCTTACACTGGCGAGCCTCATCATGGCGAGCAGGTCTCGGTCTTACACTGGCGGGCCTCATGGCGGGCGGTTCATGTCTTACACTGGCGGGCCTCATCATGGCGGGCGGTTCATGTCTTACACTGGCGAGCCTCATCATGGCGAGCAGGTCTCGTCTTACATTGGCGGGCGGGTCTCATCTTACACTGGCGGGCGCCATTACATGTAGTGGGAGGGTGTTTGCCTTATTTCAGTGGGTCCCAATGTAGAATCTATAATGGGGGGGCCCAGGCACCTTAATCTGTATATGACACTGATGGAAGAGGCTGCAGCAGGGTATGGGGGGCCCCCAATACCCCCCATATCCTCTCCCCCAGCAGAGATACGGGATAAGTTTGTAATTTCTGTTCCCTCTGCTACAGATCAACCTCTGCTGTTGCCGTACCGACCCCCGGGGAGCCCCGAACTCTTCTATGTGCGTTTCATGGACGGGGGGTCCAGAATGTCCCCTGTCAGCACCGTCGAGAGCTCCCACCCAGGTAACTGAGGCCTCCGACTGAACTGTCTGGTGTTACATTATTTCCGGTGTACAGTCATCACCCCCTGATCCCATCACCCCCTGGTCCCTGCGACCCATCAGTCCCATCACCCCCTGGTCCCTGCGACCCCTCTGTCCCATCACCCCCTGATCCCTACGACCCCTCGGTCCCATCACCCCCTGGTCCCTGCACCCCCTCGGTCCCATCACCCTCTGGTCCCTGCGCCCCCCTCGGTCCCATCACCCCCTGATCCCATCACCTCCTGGTCCCTGCGACCCCTCGGTCCCATCACCCCTGGTCCCTGCGCCCCCTCGGTCCCATCACCCCCTGAACCCTGCACCCCCTGGTCCCTGCGCCCCCCCTGATCCCATCACCCCCTAGTTCCTGCGCCCCCTCGGTCCCATCTCCCCCTGGTCCCTGCGCTCCCTCGGTCCAATCACCCCCTGAACTCTGCCCCCCAGATCCCATTACCCACCCCCTGGTTCCTGCGCCCCCTCGATCCCATCACCTCTTGGTCCCTGCACCCCCACAGTCCCATCACCCCCTGGTCCCTGCGACCCCTCGGTGCCAACACGCCCTGGTCCCTGCGACCCTTCGGTCCCATCACCCCCTGATCCCATCACCCCCTGGTCCCTGCGACCCCTAGGCCCCATCACCCCCTGGTCCCTACGCCCCCCTGAACCCGGCACCCCCTGGTCCCTGCGCCCCCTCTGTCCCATCGCCCCCTGGTCCCTGTGCCCCTCGGTCCCATCGCCCCCTGGTCCCTGCGCCCCCTCGGTCCAATCATTCCCTGATCTCTGCACCCCTGATCCCTGTGCCCCCTCGATCCCATCACCCCTTGGTCCCTGCACCCCCACGGTCCCATCAATTCCTGGTCCAATCACCCCCGGGTCCCTGCACCCCTTCGGTCCCATCATCTCCCCCCTGTGCCCCCTCGGTCCCTTATTTCCGTCCCCTTTGTGCATCGTTTGTTTGGCCTTGACAATAGGAGTCGCTTCCTTTCTTCTTACAGGCTCTAATGATGCCATTTCCCCAAAGTTTCCCCCAGACATTTTGGGCTCCGCCACAGAGAAGTTATCAGACCCCTGTATACCCAGACACCGAGAGGGTGTATACAGTAAGAAGCCGGGGCTGACGACGGTGGAGTGGAAGCAGACGACGGCACGAGGTGAGAAGCAACAACAACAACAACAACATGGCCGCCAGGAGGGGCTCAGATCTGTGCCTCCGTCCCACCTGCATCTGGATCCAAAAAGGAAACAGACCCTGAGCAGGAATCTAATCCAAAGAGAAAAATGTGTTTAATGTTCACAAATCAAAACCGACCCGACAAAGTGTGAAATATAAACCAAGTTACTGTAGATTCTCCAGAGGGAAACAAAGCCTAAGAGTAAGGCGAGGCTGGTCCAGACACAATATAACATCTGTAATATAAGGTGCAAAGAAAGCGGGAAAGCCCTCTTCTGCCCCCCTTATCATCAGGACAACTGTGCAATGGACCGACGATAAAGAAACCCTCATAATCCCGATTATTCAGCTCGCAGTGATGGTATTGGACAAGCGTTTGCCCTCCCTGATTTCATCTTCTTTCACTTAAATGTTTCAGGTCAACAAACAAATCTAAATATTAGACAAAGAAAACACAAGAAATCACAAAATACAGTTTATAAATGGAGATCTTTTACTATTAAGCAAAAAAGAAATCCAAACCTACAGCGCCCTGTGTGAAAAAGTGAATGCCCCCCCCCCCCTTAAAACATTTAAGTGTGACAAACCTGCAAAAGAATAAGAGATCAGGAGGGGGCAAACACTTTTTTACACCACTGTATATACCTCAGTACCGTCACTGCCCAGCTCCACAATAACCCAAGAAATATACTATCTGCCACTATCAATCACTTTTTACAGATAGATTGGACACTCATCACAGGTAACATAGATACAGGGCTGCAGGTTATAGAGCAGGAGGAACGAAGCTATTCAATTTTATATATTTAATCCGAACTACAGTACAAAATAATATTGTCGTACCGTGGTTAGCCAGAAAAATCAATGTAAATACTTAAGTCACAAAAACATGAGAAAAGTATTCTAGGAGTGATCCCTTTATTGGTAACCAGAGAAATGATATGTGTAAGCTTTCAGAGCTCACATGGCCCCTTCATCAGACAACACTACTAATGAATTACTGAGACATTTACATAGGTGTTACAGCAGGACATGAGGCGATGCTAAGGAGATAAAGTGAAGGTCTTTGTTACTGATGTAGATGAGGTGGAAGTGTTGTATTAGAGATCTGAAGGCCTCCTGGTGGAGGTGTGGACTGTGTCCAGGTAATGAGCCATGAACCCCGGCGTTACATTGAGTCTTATTGTTACAGATTGGAACATTAGGAGTTTGAAATGACAAGAGAAAGTAGAATCTGGGAATTCAAACTCATAGTGTTCCAATCTCTAACAATGGGAGTCAATGTAACGCGGGGGTTCATGACTCATTACAGGGACACAGTCCACACCTCCACCAGAAGGTCTTCAGATCTCTAATAGAGCACTTCCACCTCATCTACATCAGTAACAAAGACCTTCACTTTATCTCCTTAGCATCGCCTCATGTCCTGCTGTAATACCTATGTAAATGTCTCAGTAATTCATTAGTAGCCTTGTCTGATGAAGGGGCCATGTCAGCTCTGAAGGCTTACAGATACCTTTATTGGTAACCAGAGAAGATATATCACTCCTAGAATACTTTTCTAATTTTTTTGGGACTTAGGTATTTATATACAATACAGACCAAAAGTTTGGACACCCCTTCTCATTCAAAGAGTTTTCTGTATTTTCATGATTGTGAAAATTGTAGATTCACACTGAAGGCATCAAAACTATGAATTATCACATGTGGCATTATATACTGAACAAGAAAGTGTGAAACAACTGATAATATGTCTTATATTCCAGGTTCTTCACAGTAGCCGCCTTTTGCTGTGATTACTGCTTTGCACACTCTTGGCATTCTCTTGATGAGCTTCAAGAGGTAGTCACCGGAAATGGTCTTCCAACAGTCTTGAAGGAGTTCCCAGAGATGCTTAGCACTTGTTTGCCCTTTTGGCTTCACTCTGCAGGTCCAGCTCACCCCAAACCATCTCGATTGGGTTCAGGTCTGGTGACTGTGGAGACCGGGTCATCTGGTGTAGCACCCCATCACCATCACACCCCCTCCTCCATGCTTCACTGTGGAAACCCGGCATGTAGAGTCCATCCGTTCACCTTTTCTGTGTCGCACAAAGACACGGTGGTTGGAAGCAAAGATCTCAAATTTGGACTCATCAGACCAAAGCACAGATTTCCACTGATCTAATGTCCATTCCTTGTGTTCTGTAGCCCAAACAAGTCTCTTCTGCTTGTTGCCTGTCCTTAGCAGTGGTTTCCTAGCAGCCATTGTACCATGAAGGCCTGCTGCACAAAGTCTCCTCCTAACAGTTGTTGTAGAGATGTGTCTGCTGCTTGAACTCTGTGTGGCATTGACCTGGTCTCTAATCTGAACTGCTGATAACCTGCGATTTCTGAGGCTGGTGACTCGGATGAACTTATCCTCCGCAGCAGAGGTGACTCTTGCTCTTCCTTTCCTGGGGCGGTCCTCATGTGAGACAGTTTCTTTGTAGCGCTTGATGGTTTTTGCACCTGCACTTGGGGACACTTTCAAAGTTTTCCCCATTTTTCGGACTGACTGACCTTCATTTCTTACAGTAATGATGGCCGCTCGTGTTTCTTTACTTAGCTGCATTTTTCTTGCCATAATACAAATTCTAACAGTCTATTCAGTAGGACGATCAGCTGTGTATCCACCAGACTTCTGCACAACACAACTGATGGTCCCAACCCCATTTATTATTCAAGAAATCCCACTTATTAAACCTGACAGGACACACCTGTGAAGTGAAGACCATTTCCGGTGACTACCTCTTGAAGCTCATCCAGAGAATGCCAAGAGTGTGCAAAGCAGTAATCACAGCACAAGGAAGAACCTAGAATATAAGACATATCTTCAGTTGTTTCACACTTTTTTGTTCAGTCTATAATTCCACATGTGATAATTCATAGTTTTGATGTCTTCAGTGTGAATCTACAATTTTCATAGTCATGACAATACAGAAAACTCTTTGAATGAGAAGCTGTGTCCAAACTTTTGGTCTGTACTGTATGTTTAATCCAAACTATTAGGCAGTGTCTATAAAAATATACAAGATTTTACAAAAGGAAAACTACAATGCAATATAGATAATTATAAACAAGCACGCAGGCTGCTTTCACAATGGCAGACAGACACAGATCTGTTATGACCTCCATCTTATCCTATGGGCACAGATTGGTCCTAAGTGGCCTCCGGGTGTCCGTTTTTTTCATGCACCCAGAATGGAGAGTGCTCGGATTTTGGGCTGCCTTGAAGAAAGCAGACACAAATGTACAGACACAGATCCGTATCTGTCTGTATGAAATAACATGGAGCTCTATGGAGGACGGATCCGTATCTGTCCGTATGAAATAACATGGAGCTCTATGGAGGACGGATCCGTATCTGTCTGTATGAAATAACATGGAGCTCTATGGAGGACGGATCCGTATCTGTCTGTATGAAATTACATGGAGCTCTATGGAGGACGGATCCGTATCTGTCCGTATGAAATAACATGGAGCTCTATGGAGGACGGATCTGTATCTGTCCGTATGAAATAACATGGAGCTCTATGGAGGACGGATCCGTATCTGTCCGTATGAAATAACATGGAGCTCTATGGAGGACGGATCCGTATCTGTCTGTATGAAATAACATGGAGCTCTATGGAGGACGGATCTGTATCTGTCCGTATGAAATAACATGGAGCTCTATGGAGGACGGATCCATATCTGTCCGTATGAAATAACATGGAGCTCTATGGAGGACGGATCCGTATCTGTCTGTATGAAATAACATGGAGCTCTATGGAGGACGGATCTGTATCTGTCCGTATGAAATAACATGGAGCTCTATGGAGGACGGATCCGTATCTGTCCGTATGAAACAACATGGAGCTCTATGGAGGACGGATCCGTATCTGTCCGTATGAAATAACATGGAGCTCTATGGAGGACGGATCCGTATCTGTCAGTATGAAATAACATGGAGCTCTATGGAGGACGGATCCGTATCTGTCCGTATGAATTAACATGGAGCTCTATGGAGGACGGATCCGTATCTGTCCGTATGAAACAACATGGAGCTCTATGGAGGACGGATCCGTATCTGTCTGTATGAAATAACATGGAGCTCTATGGAGGACGGATCCGTGTCTGTCCGTGTGAATTAACATGGAGCTCTATGGAGGACGGATCCGTATCTGTCCGTATGAAATAACATGGAGCTCTATGGAGGACGGATCCGTATCTGTCCGTATGAAATAACATGGAGCTCTATGGAGGACGGATCTGTATCTGTCTGTATGAAATAACATGGAGCTCTATGGAGGACGGATCCGTGTCTGTCCGTATGAAATAACATGGAGCTCTATGGAGGACGGATCCATGAAACATCCGTTTTGCTGTACTGAGCATGCTCAGAAGCGAGGTCCAGCTGCTCCCAGCCTGATCTCTGGTGACTGATGACGGATCCGTTAATAAAATGCTCCGTGGACATCAGTTGGCATCCGCCTGCACAGATCCGTGCCTGTCCATGTGGTTCTTTAAAGATCAAGGATCCATATGGACTTGCACATTTGCCAATGTGAAATCAGCCTTACTAGACCCGTGCCACAGCGATGTCTTTCAAACTGTGGGAGGGAGAGGCTCCTTAGACGATAAACAGGCAGAGGAGAAACAGATTAGATATTAGATAAAACTTTCTGACAATAGGCGTGATCGAGTGGAACAGGCGGCCGCAAGAGGTGGTGAGTTCTCCTACTATGGAAGTCTTCGCAGAGGCCGGACTGGGATGATTTAGTGAATCCTACTCTGATATCCATTTGCTGGAAATCCGGCCATCGCCCACCAAAGCAAGTTGGTGTTTTTTGTTCACCGGTTCGTTAGGTTTTCCAAAATATATAATTTTTGTATCTTTAACATTGACGCCGTACATAAAAGTTAAGTTCATAGTTTTCACCCAGGAGACAAAGGGATTTGAAAGTCTCTAGTGTCCATGTGCTCTTATGTATTTCTGGTCATAAATGGCTCTTCTCTACATTCCTTTGCTTTACAGATGTTGGCCGTAAAAAGCTCTTGAAGGTTGTCCTAATGACAAAGGGGAGGGAGGCAGCTGCAGGTAGAGGTAGAGAGCTAGATCTGGTTTATTTACGAGAGAATACATGTACCATCAAACCAGCAGGAGCCCCCTGACGCACGTTTCGTGTTTACAAACCCTGGTGTCATCCTCCATGGAGATTCACTCAGTACTTTTTCCTTTCTAGGTTCAGCTGATGACCTGCAATCATTCCGACATCCATCAGCGCCCGCTCCGCTGTCATCTCTGGCAGAGAAGGATTCTGGGAACTTGAGCAAAATGTCCTACAGTACCCTCCATCCTAGAAGTTCGGAGAACACAGAGATAGTGGACCCCAGGGGATGGCAGCCCTATCCAGTCACTTCCCTGGAGGACACGGAGTTCTTCCCTTTACAGCCAGAAATCGATTATCCCCAAGAACAATTGGATATTGATCTAAGAGCGCGGTCCAGAGCCTCGAAAATGATAGCGAGGAAGGTAACTATGGTAGACGCTCCTGGACGGACCCCTTCAAAGACTTCCGGAGACCTGAGTCACAGGAGCGTACAGACCCCCGGAGACGTGAGTGACAGGAGCGCACAGACCCCCCAAGTCCTGAGTCACAGGAGCGCACAGACCCACGGAGACCTGAGTCCCAAGAGCGCACAGTCTACCAGAGACCTGAGTCACAGGAGTGTACAGACCCCTGAAAGCCCAAGTCATAAAAGTGGACAGACCCCCCGAGACCTGAGTCACAGGAGTGCACAGACCCCCCGAGACCTGAGTCACAAGAGTGCACAGACCCCCCGAGACCTGAGTCACAGGAGTGCACAGACCCCCCGAGACCTGAGTCACAGGAGTGCACAGACCCCCCGAGACCTGAGTCACAGGAGTGCCCAGACCCCCGGAGATCCGAGTCATAAAAGCGCACAGACCCCCGAGACCTGAGTCACAGGAGCGCACAGACCTCCCGAGACCTGAGTCACAAGAGTGCACAGACCCCCCGAGACCTGAGTCACAAGAGTGCACAGACCCCCCGAGACCTGAGTCACAGGAGTGCACAGACCCCCCGAGACCTGAGTCACAGGAGTGCACAGACCCCCCGAGACCTGAGTCACAGGAGTGCACAGACCCCTGGAGATCCGAGTCATAAAAGCGCACAGACCCCCCGAGACCTCGGCAACAGGAGCGCACAGATCCCCGACACTCAGAGTGTTGTCTCCAGTCAGAGCTTGGACGAACAGTGGGCACGATATACTGAAAGCAGAAGACGGGCGACCGAGCCCAGCAGCAATGTGGAGGTGTCACTTGTGGAGCGTCTTGAGCGGCTGGCCAGGCTGCTGCAGAACCCCCCAACCCAATCACTCAGGTCTTCTAAAGATGAGGAGAGTCATCAGAAGACAGAGAGAAAGAAAGCCGCCCGGGAGCAGTGGTACAGGAGTAAACTGGGAGACGACCCTGCGCCGGATGATGGCTCCGTGGGTAAACCCTACGAGGACAGTCCTGACAGCGGCTCCCTGCAGTCTGACCTCATGTCTGAGGTGAGAAGTATGGTGACTGATAGCGGCACCACCAGCACAGAGTCACAGGTGGGCAGCGACGCCTCGTCCATGACTTTTCGCAGCACCTCTGTGTCCACCATAGACACCATCAGACTGATAAAGGCTTTTGGACCCGGAAGAGTTCTCCCATCCTCCAGACTCGGCCGTCTGTACAGCGCCATCAACCTCCAGAAGAAACACACAGAGGAGATGGTGAGGGGATCGAAACGAGTGTCTGCGGGCCGAGGAACGTCCAGGGAGGAGATGCGGGAGCTGCTGAGGAGCCAGACGAAGGTAGAGGATAGCAAGGTCTTCACCGGGAGGGGGAGATTATCTGAAGGATCCTGTGCCGGAGCTGCATTATACAGGCTCAGGGCTCGTGATTAGTCTGAACACGTCTCTCCAGAGTGGTCACACATATGGTGTCTCTTTCTCTCTTTAAGATGGCGGATGCAGAGTCTGTCGCCTTGTCCAGCGGTTTATGGGAACCAAGTCGAGCGTTAAGACAGAAGAAGAGCAGCCTCAGGCTGAACAAAGGCATCCAGGCTGGTAGGGTACCTGTGTATGGGCAGATGAGTCGCTTCTGTGTCTAGGCGGACAGACGGGTCACTTCTGTTTCCGGACGTGTAGCTACTGTGTCCGGGCAGACAGACGGACTAGCGGACGAGTCATTTATGTGTCTGGGTGGGCAGACAGGTCACTTCTTTCTCCAGCCTGGCGGTCAGCTTGCTTCTGTGTAAGGGCGGGCGGATGGACGGGTCGTTTCTGTGTCCGGGCGGATGGACGGGTCGTTTCTGTGTCTGGGGGTTGGACGGGTCGTTTCTGTGTCCGGGCGGATGGACGGGTCGTTTCTGTGTCCGGACGGATGGACGGGTCGTTTCTGTGTCCGGGGGGATGGACAGGTCGTTTCTGTGTCTGGGCGGATGGACGGGTCGTTTCTGTGTCTGGGCGGATGGACGGGTCGTTTCTGTGTCTGGGCGGATGGACGGGTCGTTTCTGTGTCTGGGGGTTAGACGGGTCATTTCTGTGTCCGGGCGGATGGACGGGTCGTTTCTGTGTCCGGGGGGATGGACAGGTCGTTTCTGTGTCTGGGCGGATGGACGGGTCGTTTCTGTGTCTGGGCGGATTGGACGGGTCGTTTCTGTGTCTGGGCGGATGGACGGGTCGTTTCTGTGTCTGGGGGGATGGACGGGTTGTTTCTGTGTCTGGGCGGATGGACGGGTCGTTTCTGTGTCTGGGTGGATGGACGGGTCGTTTCTGTGTCCGGGTGGATGGACGGGTCGCTTCTGTGTCCGGGTGGATGGATGGGTCGTTTCTGTGTCCGGGGTGCGGGATGACGGGTCGTTGGGTGTCGTGGTGGATGGACGGGTGGTTTCTGTGTCCGGGCGGGATGGACGGGTCGCTTCTGTGTCCGGGCGGATGGACGGGTCGTTTCTGTGTCTGGGCGGATGGACGGGTCGTTTCTGTGTCTGGGGGGATGGACGGGTCGTTTTGTGTCTGGGCGGATGGACGGGTCGTTTCTGTGTCCGGGCGGATGGACGGGTCGTTTCTGTGTCCGGGCGGATGGACGGGTCGTTTCTGTGTCCGGGCGTATGGACGGGGTCGTTTTCTGTGTCCGGGCGGATGACCGTTTCTGTGTCCGGGCGGATGACCGTTTCTGTGTCCGGGCGGATGGACGGGTCGTTTCTGTGTCCGGGCGGATGGACGGGTCGTTTCTGTGTCTGGGCGGATGGACGGGTCGTTTCTGTGTCCGGGCGGATGGACGGGTCGTTTCTGTGTCCGGGCGGATGGACGGGTCGTTTCTGTGTCTGGGCGGATGGACGGGTCGCTTCTGTGTCCGGGCGGATGGACGGGTCGCTTCTGTGTCCGGGCGGATGGACGGGTCGTTTCTGTGTCCGGGCGGGATGGACGGGTCGTTTCTGTGTCCGGGCGGGTGGACGGGTCGTTTCTGTGTCCGGGCGGATGGACGGGTCGTTTCTGTGTCCGGGCGGATGGACGGGTCGTTTCTGTGTCCGGGCGGGTGGACGGGTCGTTTCTGTGTCCGGGCGGGTGGACGGGTCGTTTCTGTGTCCGGGCGGTGGACGGGTCGTTTCTGTGTCCGGGCGGATGGACGGGTCGTTTCTGTGTCTGGGCGGATGGACGGGTCGTTTCTGTGTCTGGGGGATGGACGGGTCGTTTCTGTGTCCAGGCGGATGGACGGATCGTTTCTGTGTCCGGGCGGATGGACGGGTCGTTCTTCTGTGTCCTGTGGGCGGATGGACGGGTCGCTTCTGTGTCCGGGCGGATGGACGGGTCGTTTCTGTGTCCGGGCGGATGGACGGGTCGTTTCTGTGTCCGGGTGGATGGACGGGTCGTTTCTGTGTCCGGGCGGATGGACGGGTCGCTTCTGTGTCTGGGGCGGATGGACGGGTCGTTTCTGTGTCCGGGCGATGGACGGGTCGTTTCTGTGTCCGGGCGGATGGACGGGTCGTTCTGTGTCCGGGCGGATGGACGGGTCGTTTCTGTGTCCGGGCGGATGGACGGGTCGTTTCTGTGTCTGGGGGGATGGACGGGTCGTTTCTGTGTCTGGGTGGATGGACGGGTCGTTTCTGTGTCTGGGTGGATGGACGGGTCGTTTCTGTGTCCGGGCGGATGGACGGGTCGTTTCTGTGTCCGGGCGGATGGACGGGTCGTTTCTGTGTCCGGGCGGATGGACGGGTCGTTTCTGTGTCTGGGGGGATGGACGGGTCGTTTCTGTGTCTGGGTGGATGGACGGGTCGTTTCTGTGTCCGGGTGGGCAGATCAGGTCGCTTCTGTGTCCGGGTGGGTGGACGGGTCGCTTCTGTGTCTGGGTGGGTGGACGGGTCGTTTCTGTGTCCGGGTGGGCAGATCAGGTCGCTTCTGTGTCCGGGTGGGTGGACGGGTCGCTTCTGTGTCTGGGGGGATGGACGGGTCGCTTCTGTGTCCGGGTGGGCAGATCAGGTCGCTTCTGTGTCCGGGTGGGTGGACGGGTCGCTTCTGTGTCCAGGTGGGCAGATCAGGTCGTTTCTGTGTCCGGGTGGGTGGACGGGTCGCTTCTGTGTCCGGGTGGGTGGACGGGTCGTTTCTGTGTCCGGGTGGGCAGATCAGGTCGCTTCTGTGTCCGGGTGGGTGGACGGGTCGCTTCTGTGTCTGGGGGGATGGACGGGTCGCTTCTGTGTCCGGGTGGGCAGATCAGGTCGCTTCTGTGTCCGGGTGGGTGGACGGGTCGCTTCTGTGTCCGGGTGGGTGGACGGGTCGCTTCTGTGTCTGGGTGGGTGGACGGGTCGCTTCTGTGTCTGGGGGGATGGACGGGTCGCTTCTGTGTCCGGGTGGGCAGATCAGGTCGCTTCTGTGTCCAGGCGGATGGATGGGTCTCTTCTGTGTCCGGGCGGGTGGACGGTTTGCTTCTGTGTCCAGGCTGTTGTGCCACCTTACTATTCTCAGAGTGCTATAATTACCCTTGCAGTCCATACTCTCAGCCCTGGTGGATACTGGTGGGACTGGTCTCTTTATACTGAGTCTCTGGTTCCTGTAGGAGATCTGGAGATTGTGATGAGCGGCACCAAGAAGAACACCCGAGATGTGGGGACCACGTTCCCATCCCCAGGAGGTGAGCGGCTGATGACTGAGGTGAACACGGAGGTCAAAACGAGAGCGTCGAAAAGCAAAGTGACCGTGGCGGCATCGTACATCCCGCCAGGTGGGCGACATCTCCAGCTGTGTCATACTGGTATAGACTGGTGATGTGTAGGTGATATGGTGGATTTGGGAGTAATATTTGGGCCCTTCTTGCTGTAATCTCAGGGCTGAGCTGGTTTGTGCCGGCTGAAAACCTGAAATCCGATTCTCGGAAGGAGAATGAGCCAAGGATGAGGAGTGGTGCGGTACTGGCCTGGTACGAGCCTGTGACCAGCAGCAAACCCTGGAGAGAACCTCTGCGGGAGAGGAATGAGCAGGTGACCGGCAGACCAGGGGCCCCGATCCACAGCCCCAGGGTCATCCCCGCTACACAGGACAAACCATTCATCAAAGTCACCCTGGAGGTGAGGGTGGGCGAGTGTGGTGTCAGGAGCGCAGTCCCCGGGGTACTGACTAATTCACTCTGTTATGTCTCAGGAGTCTCTGAGATCCTATCGACCGGACTTCATCTTCCGCTCTGGGGAGAGGGTAAAACGGCTGCAGCTCCTCGCACAGGAACGCAAACTACAAAGCGTGTTCCAGGATGAGAGAGATGAGCTCTTCAACCAGCCATCGAGGCACACAGCCCCCCAATACAAAGGTGGCTCCTCTGTCCTTCCTCCTTGTTCCTTTGTCCCTCATCCGCTTCCTCTTTGCTCTTCTGTTCCTCTTGTCCTTCCTCTTTCTTCCTCTGTCCTTCCTCCTCTTTCTTCTGGTTCAGCTATCCCTTATCCTCTTTCTTCTCCTCTGTCCCTCCTCCATTTCCTCTTGGCTCCTCTGTTTCCTTCTGGCTCCTCTTTCCCGCCTTTGATTCCTCCTGCTTTCTCTGTCCCTCCTCTACTTCCAGATTATTATATCCCTCCTCCACTTCTTTCAGGTTTTTCTGTCCCTCCACCACTTCCTCCGGACTCTTCTGCCCCTCCTCTGCTTCCTCCTGGTTCCTCTGCTTCCTTCTGGCCTTTGTGTCCCTTCTCCTCTTCCTCCTAGCTCTTCTGTTCCTCTTCCACATTCTGTTGTCCCTCCTTAGTCTCCTGGTTCTGCTGTCCCTTCTTCTTTCCTCCCAGTTCCTCCTCTTTTTCCTCCTGGCTCCTCTGTCCTCCCTCTTGGTTCTGCTTTCCCTCCTTCTTATTCTCCTGATTCTGCTGTCCCTCCTTTTTCTCCAGGTTCCTCTGTCCACTATCTTCTTCCTCCTGTCTCTTGTGTCCCTCCTCCTCTTCCTTCTGGTTCCTGTATCCCTGCTCCTTTTTTTCCATTCTTCTCTGTCCCTCCTCTGCTTCCTCCTGTCTCTCCTGTCCCTCCTCCCCTTTCTCCTGGCTCTTCTGTCCCTCCTTCGCTTTCTCCTGGATCTTCTATTCCTCCTTCTCTTCCTCCTGGCTCTTGTGTCCCTCCTCTGTTTCCTTCTGGCTCCTCTGTCCCGCCTTTGATTCCTCCTGGTTTCTCTGTACCTATTCTACTTCCAGATTATTATATCCCTCCTCCTCCACTTCTTTCAGGTTCTTCTGTCCCTCCTCCATTTCCTCCTGACTCTTCTGCCCCTCCTTCGCTTCCTGGCTCTTTTGTCCTTCCTGCACTTCCTCCTGGCTCTTCTGCCCCTCCTCTCCTTCCTCTTGGTTCCTCTGCTTCCTCCTGGCCTTTGTGTCTCTCCTCTGCTTCCTCCTGGCTCTGCTGTCCCTCCTCCTGGTTCCTCCGCTTCCTCCTGGCCTTCGTGTCCTCCTCTTCCTCCTGGCTCTTCTGCACCTCCACCACTTCCTCCTGGTTCCTCCACTTCCTCCTGGCCTTCGTGTCCCTCCTCCGCTTCCTCCTGGCTCTTCTGTCCCTCCTCTGCTTCCTCCTGGTTCCTCTTCCCCCATTCTCCTCTAAAACAAGAAAAAAGAGGGGGGGGACAAGAGGCGCAATAGTGCCCTTATCACTAGGCACTGATGGGTGTAATGGTGAGTAATTAGATCTGCTCACCTGGTCCAGTTGTGAGACCCACAACTGGTTTGAAGGCTTATTGGTAATGTCCTGATGGCTGCTGCTGGACTCCCACCGGCCACACTCACGTGTAGGTTGTAACAATGCTTAGGGAAAAAAGGTGTGCTGTAGTCCGCGCTGCCAGGATCACTCACTCCAATAAATACGAGTAGAAAATCTTCATCAAAACCTCCTTTATTCTCCTACGCGTTTCAGTGCCCTCCTGGCACCTTCATCAGGGATCTGATGAAGGTGCCAGGAGGGCACTGAAACGCGTAGGAGAATAAAGGAGGTTTTGATGAAGATTTTCTACTCGTATTTATTGGAGTGAGTGATCCTGGCAGCGCGGACTACAGCACACCCATTCTCCTCTGTCCCTCCTCCTCTTCCTCCATTCTCCTCTGTCCTTCTTTCTCTTCCTCCAGGCTCCTCTGTGCCTCCTCCTCTTCCTCCATTCTCCTCTGTCCTTCCTCTTCCTCCATTTTCCTCTGTCTCTCCTCCTCTTCCTCCATTCTCCTCCTCTTCCTCCATTCTCCTCTGTCCCTCATCCTCTTCTTCCATTCTCCTCTGTCCCTCCTCCTCTTCCTCCATTCTCCTCTGTCCCCCCTCCTCTTCCTCCATTCTCCTCTGTCCCTCCTCTTCCTCCATTTTCCTCTGTCCCTCCTCTTCCTCCAGGCATCTTTGTCCCTCCTCCTCTTCCTCCATTCTCCTCTGTCCTTCCTCCTCTTCCTCTATTCTCATCTGTCCCTCCTCCTATTCCTCCAGGCTTCTCTGTCCCTCCTCCTCTATCTCCTGGCTCCCCTGTCCTTCCTCCAGGTCCCTCTGTCCCTCCTCTTCTTCCTCCTGGCTCCTCTGTCCTTCTTCCTCCATTCTCCTCTGTCCCTCATCCTCTTCCTCCATTCTCCTCTGTTCTTCCTCCTCTTCCTCTATTCTCATCTGTCCTCCTGGTCTTCCTCCATTCTCCTCTGTTCTTCCTCCTCTTCCTCTATTCTCATCTGTCACTCCTCCTCTTCCTCCATTCTCCTCTGTCCCTCCTCCTCTTCCTGCATTCTCCTCTGTCCCTCCTCCTCTTCCTCCTGGCTCCTCTGTCCTTCTTCCTCCATTCTCCTTTGTCCCTCCTCCTATTCATCCATTCTCCTCTGTCCCTCCTCTTCCTCCATTCTCCTCTGTCCCTCCTCCTCTTCCTCTATTCTCCTCTGTCCCTCCTCCTCTTCCTCTATTCTCCTCTGTCCCTCCTCCTCTTCCTCCATTCTCCTCTGTCCCTCCTTCTCTTCCTGCATTCTCCTCTGTCCCTCCTCCTCTTCCTCCTGGCTCCTCTGTCCTTCTTCCTCCATTCTCCTTTGTCCCTCCTCCTCTTCCTCCATTCTCCTCTGTCCCTCCTTCTCTTCCTGCATTCTCCTCTGTCCCTCCTCCTCTTCCTCTATTCTCCTCTGTCCCTCCTCCTCTTCCTCTATTCTCCTCTGTCACTCCTCCTCTTCCTGCCTTCTCCTCTGTCCCTCCTTCTCTTCCTGCATTCTCCTCTGTCCCTCCTCCTCTTCCTCCTGGCTCCTCTGTCCTTCTTCCTCCATTCTCCTCTGTCCCTCCTGGTCTTCCCCCATTCTCCTCTGTCCCTCTGTCCCTCCTCCTCTTCCTCCATTCTCCTCTGTCCCTCCTCCTCTTCCTCCATTCTCCTCTGTCCCTCCTCCTCTTCCTCCATTCTCCTCTGTCCCTCCTCCTCTCCTCCTCATTCTCCTCTGTCCCTTCCTCCTCTCTCTCCTCCATTCTCCTCCCTTCCCTCCTCCTCTTCCTCCATTCTCCTCTGTCCCCTCCTCCTCTTCCTCCATTCTCCTCTGTCCTCTTTCCCCATTCCTCTTCCCTCCATCTCTCCTCTTGTCCCTTCCTCCTCCTTTCCTCTATTCTCCTCTGTCCCTCCTCCTCTTCCTCTATTCTCCTCTGTCCCTCCTCCTCTTCCTCTATTCTCCTCTGTCCCTCCTCCTCTTCCTCTATTCTCCTCTGTCCCTCCTCCTCTTCCTCTATTCTCCTCTGTCCCTCCTCCTCTTCCTCTATTCTCCTCTGTCCCTCCTCCTCTTCCTCTCATTCTTCTCTGTCCCTCCTCCTCTTCCTCCATTTTCCTCTGTCCCTCCTCCTCTTCCTCCATTCTCCTCTGTCCCTCCTCCTCTTCCTCCATTCTCCTCTGTCTCCCCTCCTCTCTCTTCCTCCATTCTCCTCTGTCCCTCCTCCTCTTCCTCCATTCTCCTCTGTCCCTCCTCCTCTTCCTCCATTCTCCTCTGTCCCTCCTCCTCTTCCTCTATTCTCCTCTGTCCCTCCTCCTCTTCCTCCATTCTCCTCTGTCCCTCCTCCTCTTCCTCATTCTCCTCTGTCCCTCCTCCTCTTCCTCCATTCTCCTCTGTCCCTCCTCCTCTTCCTCTATTCTCCTCTGTCCCTCCTCCTCTTCCTCTATTCTCCTCTGTCCCTCCTCCTCTTCCTCTATTCTCCTCTGTCCCTCCTCCTCTTCCTCTCATTCTCCTCTGTCCCTCCTCCTCTTCCTCCTATTCTCCTCTGTCCCTCCTCCTCTTCCTCTATTCTCCTCTGTCCCTCCTCCTCTTCCTCCATTTTCCTCTGTCCCTCCTCCTCTTCCTCCATTTCCTCTGTCCCTCCTCCTCTTCCTCCATTCTCCTCTGTCCCTCCTCCTCTTCCTCCATGCTCCTCTGTCCCTCCTCCTCTTCCTCCATTCTCCTCTGTCCCTCCTCCTCTTCCTCCATGCTCCTCTGTCCCTCCTCCTCTTCCTCCATTCTCCTCTGTCCCTCCTCCTCTTCCTCCATTCTCCTCTGTCCCTCCTCCTCTTCCTCCATTCTCCTCTGTCCCTCCTCTTCCTCTATTCTCCTCTGTCCCTCCTCTTCCTCCTGGTTATCTTCTGTATTGACGACATCACTATTTCCCAGTTCTTCTCACTCGCTTTGTCTCATAGAGTCCAGATTGCAGCAGAACCGAACCGTCCCAAAAAAAGAGATGATTCAAAGGTCCAAGAGGTGAGAGGGGGGCTGAGAGGTGAGAGGGGGGCTGAGAGGTGAGAGGGGGGCTGAGAGGTGAGAGGGGGGCTGAGAGGTGAGAGGGGCGGAGGGGTGAGAGGGGCGGAGGGGTGAGAGAGGGGCGGAGGGGTGAGAGAGGTGAGAGGGGCTGAGAGGTGGGAGGGGCTGAGGGGCGGAGGGGTGAGAGAGGGGCGGAGGGGTGAGAGAGGGGCTGAGGGGTGAGAGGGGCTGAGGGGTGAGAGGGGCGGAGGGGTGAGAGAGGTGAGAGGGACTGAGGAGTGGGAGGGGCTGAGGGGTGAGAGGGGCGGAGGGGTGAGAGAGGTGAGAGGGGCTGAGGGGTGGGAGGGGCTGAGAGGTGAGAGGGGCGGAGGGGTGAGGGGCTGAGAGGTGAGAGGAGGTAAAATGGGGTGAGAGGCGAGAGGGGCGGAGGGGTGAGAGGGGCTGAGAGGTGAGGAGAGGTGAGAGGGGCAGAGAGGTGAGAGGGGGGCGGAGAGGTGAGAGGGGGGCTGAGAGGTGAGAGGGGCAGAGAGGTTGGAGGGGCGTAGAGGTGGCGATATAACACTGATGGTCCAGGGAAGGTTTTGTAGCTTTTTTCAGTACAAGATTGACTTAGTCCTCAGAGGGTTAATGTGTGAAAGTAGAGGGGTCTGTGGTCCCCAATCCTAAATGGGCGACATGTGGACACCTAGATACAGCGGGCACAGAGGACGGGCAGGGAGGGCACTGGCTGTTAGTGAATGGCTGCACCCGCAGGCAGGGGGCGCTGAGTGCACAGCGCTGGGGCAGGCGCTCCTGTCCTTATTGTATTTATCACGTTTCTTCCAGGATTTATGAGCAACTTCCAGAAATCAGGAAGAGGAAGGAAGAGGAGAAGAAAAATCGGAGTACGAGACCTATCGTCTGAAAGCCCAGCTCTACCGCAAGGTCAGTGTCCTACAGAATCACCACAAGGTGGCGGCACCTCTGCTGCTAATACTGCAATACCAGAATACTGCCACAATAAGGGAGCGGCACCTCCACTGGGGATTAATAATGTAATACCACGACCTCCACTGCTGACTAATACTGCAATACCAGAATACTTCCACAAGGTGGCGGCACCTCCACTGCTGACTAATACTGCAATACCAGAATACTGCCACAAGGTGGCGGCACCTCCACTGATGACTAATACTGCAATACCAGAATACTGCCACAAGGGGGCGGTACCTCCACTGCTAATACTGCAATACCATAATACTGCAGTAAGGTAGCGGCACCTCCACTGAGGATTAATAATGTAATACCATGACCACCACAAGGTGGCGGCACCTCCACTGCTGACTAATACTGCAATACCAGAATACTGCCACAAGGTGGCGGCACCTCCACTGCTGACTAATACTGCAATACCATAATACTGCAGTAAGGTAGCGGCACCTCCACTGGGGATTAATAATGTAATACCACGACCTCCGCTGCTGACTAATACTGCAATACCAGAATACTGCCACAAGGTGGCGGCACCTCCACTGATGACTAATACTGCAATACCAGAATACTGCCACAAGGGGGCGGTACCTCCACTGCTAATACTGCAATACCATAATACTGCAGTAAGGTAGCGGCACCTCCACTGAGGATTAATAATGTAATACCATGACCACCACAAGGTGGCGGCACCTCCACTGCTGACTAATACTGCAATACCAGAATACTGCCACAAGGTGGCGGCACCTCCACTGCTGACTAATACTGCAATACCATAATACTGCAGTAAGGTAGCGGCACCTCCACTGGGGATTAATAATGTAATACCACGACCTCCACTGCTGACTAATACTGCAATACCATAATACCACCACGAGGTAGCGGCACCTCCACTGGGGATTAATAATGTAATAATACTGTCGTGACACCTTCAATGCAGATTAATACTGCAATGTGTCATTATCAGCTTGACGAAGGGACCACAGTGTCCCGAAAGCTTGCTATGTTTACCATATTTTCAGTTCACCATTAAGACCACTGAGGACTCTCAGATTGTAATATTTTTCTATCTACTGGATTAAGGCCCCGTTACACGCTTCATAGGTCGAACGATCCAATCAACGATCCGACTTGACCTAGATCGCTGGAACGATGTTCAATGATCGCTAGTGAAATGTCACACGTATAGATATTGTTAACGACGCAGCAACGATTCCGCGACAAGCAAATGACACTTGCGGTCGTTAGCTCGCCTACGTCCTTCAGTTCTGAATAGGCGAAGTCGTTATCGACATCGTTATGAGGTGTCACACACACCCATGCTGCAGGTTGGACGAACGCTCATTGTTTGGTTTAAGGTCCGGTTCATAAACCTCCCATCAATGATCTGCCCGATTATCGTTGATTGTTTGTACATGTGACATTAAACAACGTCGTTACGACGGTATGGTATGACAAAATATCCAAAGAAACACAAATATATACACACGCAAGGTATAATAAATGGACATTTAGATAATTAATCAACACAGAGCCTGGAGGATCCTCAATCAGCCAGGCTTAGTGATGTCTTAGTTTTTATGACCCGAATTTATATGTAAACCTGGTGTGTTCAGTGTCTCTGAAAAACATTCTTCAGATGTGATAATGAACCATAAATCCTTCTGATAAATGTAACCCACATCGGATACAGTCAAAAGTCCTAATGAGCTTGGATTCACAGACGCTCCGATGTTTCTGTGATTTGAAATTACCTCTCAATATCAATGTTCTGTTTTGACCACAAAAGTGTTTGGCTACTGGTAAGTGGATTTTTTTTGTGTGTAATTGTGTGACGATGAGACCTCATCCTTACTCTTAGCCGTTGTCTTGTCTCCCCAACATAAAAAGCCCCACTGGGCATATGGTGCACATAATTGCATACACAACATTGGAGGAGGAGCAGGTGACAGTCCAGGAATCTTATAATCCTGCTGTGTGTTGGGGATCTGGATCCGGTCTCTGGTCTCTATGTGAGCTCAGGTCTTGCAGCTCTTCACATTGCAGGATAAGTTCCTTTTGATGTATCCGAGGGCATCAAACTTCGGACCATGATGTTTCTTAAATTGGGAGGCTGCCCGTAGCAGGGGAGGGTGTGTGAATATTATGTGTAGTCGGTCTTCCTTGTGTAGGATACGGTGGTTTCCTAGCAGTTTTCTTCAGTACCTCGAGCTGTGGGTTGTAGGTCACCACCAGAGGAACACCATGGTTCTCTTCTCTGTATTAGAGGGCTTGACTTCTAGGGAGTCATAAACCAGGTAACCCCTGGAGGCCGATCATCTCAGGGGTGGGGACACTCGCTGAAAGAATCTCTGGGTGGATGGAAAATGTCCTTAAACCGCTGGTAATGAGGACAGACCGCTATATACAGGACAGACAGCTACATACAGGACAGACCGCTATATACAGGACATGATGGACCTTATCAATAAGCTCTCTACAATAGGTCCCCCTCCCCGGGAGTACCATCTTACCCACCATGGATGTGGAGTCCTTATATTCTAATATCCCACATGAAGATGGACTCACTGCCGACTGTTTCTTGAAGCCAATGGGATCCCTTCTGGATCAGTGCTGAGTCTCACCAGATTTATCCTCACCCACAAAATTTTCTCTTTTGGTGAAGATCTGTATTTACAACGCACCAGAACCGCTATGGCAAGCAAAATGGCCCCAGTACGCCAATCTTCATGGCTAAACTGGAAAAGGACGTTTTAGCCTCCTGCGCCATCAAACCCTTGGTGTAACACCGCTACATTGACGACGTCTTCATAATCTGGACTGACACTGAACATGAACTTATAAAATTCCATAAACCTGACACTGGAGCAATGAAAAATAGAAATCCTCACCCTCCTGGACACCACAAAAATCCAGACATCGGTGTATCGGAAACCAATAGACCGTCCCACATACCTCAGATGGGACCGATTCAACCCGAAACACATTAAGAAGTTCATTGTCTACAGCCCTCAGATATAACCATATCTGCATTATAACAATAGGAAATAGAGGGGCACTTGCCAGATACAATCTTCAAGTGCTTTATTAAATTACTGGTGACCTACTACGGCAAGGTGGTGCAGCAGGGGAGGAGTTCAGCAGGGACGGGGAGGGGGCGCAGCAGGGACGGGAGGGGTGCAGCAGGGGCGGGGAGGGGTGCAGCAGGGGAGGAGTTCAGCAGGGACGGGGAGGGGGCGCAGCAGGGGCGGGGAGGGGTGCAGCAGGGGAGGAGTTCAGCAGGGACGGGGAGGGGGCGCAGCAGGGGCGGGGAGGGGTGCAGCAGGGGAGGAGTTCAGCAGGGACGGGGAGGGGGCGCAGCAGGGGCGGGGAGGGGTGCAGCAGGGGACGAGTTCAGCAGGGACGGGGAGGGGGCGCAGCAGGGGAGGGGGTGCAGCAGGGGTGGGGAGGGGTGCAGCAGGGGAGGAGTTCAGCAGGGACGGGGAGGGGTGCAGCAGGGACGGGAGAGGTGCAGGAGACACTGGACGACATCTGGCTGGTGCTTCTACAGGTCCACAGGTAAATGTCCTCCAGCCCCTCCTTAAATTCAAGTGGGTGGGGAACATGATTAAAACCAAACTGCAGAGTGTTACACATAGAAAAATCCAACAATAAATAATTCAAAAGGCAGATCTAGAAGATAGAGGAGAGAGGAAGGAAGATGTTTACCTCAAGTATTGTCTATTACATAAGAATGGTAAGACGAGTCCTGTCATTCAGGCTCTGACCCCGGAGCCTTCATCTACAGAGTCCACCTGGATTCACAGCCGAGGAGATGTGTGTAAATCTCCTCCTTGGGGCGAGGGTACAACTGTCTCCAGCCCGGCAATGATCCCCGCATGATCTTCTCTTGTGTGTTTGAGCCTTTGCCAGAATTGATAGACGTAAACTGCTCTTTAACCCCTTCATGACTGGGGAATTTTTCATTTTCGTTTTTTTGCTTCCAAGAGCCATAACATTTTTGTTTTTCCGTCAATACAGACACATGACAGCTTGTTGTTTTTTGTGGGACGAGATGTGCTTTCATACGCAATAATTTAATTTAGAAAACTCCCTTGTAAAAGTAAAAGGCCCTCCAATCACATATACGTCCTATAAAAACAACCCTGGAGTCAGGCCAAAATCTTAATCAAAGTGCTCTTTATTAAAAATCACCACCTAAAATGCTGCATTAAAAGTAATGCCAGGCGGCACACGAGACGGGTGACCACATGAATAAATACATACAAGTATGAAAGGAAATAACAGTATTTCATGCACCAGACAACAGCCAGTGTAATGCTCAAGTCCTAAGTGCAGACCATACAAGTACGCAAAAAGTCACCGATAATCAATTCATGGGTCAAAGGAGTATTACCTGTCCGTGGCCACCGCCCCCTTACGCGTTTCGCTAAGGCTTCTTCCGAGGGGGGTCTTTATTCATGTGGTCACCCGTCTCGTGTGCCGCCTGGCATTACTTTTAATGCAGCATTTTATGTGGTGATTTTTAATAAATAATTTATTTTACCATATAGTGTACAGGGAAATTGCAAAAAAAAAAGTGCAATAACACATTTGTTTTTTGGGTTTTTTTAGTCGCCATGTTCACTATATGGTAAAACTGACATGACGGGGTGATGCCTCAGGTCAGTACGAGTTTGTAGACACCAAACATGTATACCTTTTTTGGTATCTAGGTGGTGAAAAAAAATTCAGAAGTTTGCAAAAAAACAAAAATTGACATTTTGCGCCATGTTCTGCGCCCAGTAGCGTTCTCAGTCTTCTGGATCTGGGGCTGTGTGATGGATAATTTTTTGCGCCTTGAGCTCACATTTCTTATGATGCCATTTGTGGGGGGATCTGCAGTTTTGATCGCCCGTTATTGCATTTTATAGCAATGTTGCAGCGACCAAAAAAACGGAATTTTGGCGTTTGGACCATTTTTTCCGTTACAGAGTTTACAGCTCTCATTAACGGATTTAATATGATGATAGATCGGGCGATTCTGAATGCGGCGATACCAAACATGTATTTTTTTTTTTTGTAATACTTTTATTGTGATTGGGGGGAAAAGGGGGGTGATTTGAACTTTTATATATATACTAGATGGTGGCCCGATTCTAAAGAATCGGGTAGTCTAGAATCCATATATAGTTTATTTAGTAATAGTTAGGGGAGTGTGGTGAAATTAATTGTGTGTATACAGGTGGCTCAGTGGGTAGCAGAGTATACGGTGGCTCAGTGGTTAGCAGTGAGTGCGGTGGCTCAGTGGTTAGCAGTGAGTGCGGTGGCTCAGTGGTTAGCAGCGAGTGCGGTGGCTCAGTGGGTAGCAGTGAGTGCGGCGGCTCAGTGGGTAGCAGAGTATACGGCGGCTCAGTGGTTAGCAGCGAGTGCGGTGGCTCAGTGGGTAGCAGCGAGTGCGGTGGCTCAGTGGGTAGCAGCGAGTGCGGTGGCTCAGTGGGTAGCAGCGAGTGCGGTGGCTCAGTGGGTAGCAGCGAGTGCGGTGGCTCAGTGGGTAGCAGCGAGTGCGGTGGCTCAGTGGGTAGGAGCGAGTGCGGTGGCTCAGTGGGTAGGAGTGAGTGCGGTGGCTCAGTGGGTAGGAGTGAGTGCGGTGGCTCAGTGGGTAGGAGTGAGTGCGGTGGCTCAGTGGGTAGGAGTGAGTGCGGTGGCTCAGTGGGTAGGAGTGAGTGCGGTGGCTCAGTGGGTAGCAGTGAGTGCGGACAGAGGGGCACAGGCTGGAGGGGGCAGAGGGGACAGAGGGGGCACAGGCTGGAGGGGGCAGAGGGGACAGAGGGGGCACAGGCTGGAGGGGGCAGAGGGGACAGAGGGGGCACAGGCTGGAGGGGGCAGAGGGGGCACAGGCTGGAGGGGGCAGAGGGGACTGAGGGGGCACAGGCTGGAGGGGGCAGAGGGGACTGAGGGGCACAGGCTGGAGGGGGCAGAGGGGACTGAGGGGGCACAGGCTGGAGGGGGCAGAGGGGACTGAGGGGGCACAGGCTGGAGGGGGCAGAGGGGACTGAGGGGGCACAGGCTGGAGGGGGCAGAGGGGACTGAGGGGGCGCAGGCTGGAGGGGACAGAGGGGGCACAGGCTGGAGGGGGCAGAGGGGACAGAGGGGGCACAGGCTGGAGGGGGCAGAGGGGACTGAGAGGGCACAGGCTGGAGGGGGCAGAGGGGACTGAGGGGGCACAGGCTGGAGGGGACAGAGGGGGCACAGGCTGGAGGGGGCAGAGGGGACAGAGGGGGCCCTGGCTGGAGGGGGCAGAGGGGACTGAGGGGGCACAGGCTGGAGGGGGCAGAGGGGACTGAGGGGGCACAGGCTGGAGGGGACTGAGGGGGCACAGGCTGGAGGGGGCAGAGGGGACTGAGGGGGCACAGGCTGGAGGGGGCAGAGGGGACTGAGGGGGCACAGGCTGGAGGGGGCAGAGGGGACTGAGGGGGCACAGGCTGGAGGGGGCAGAGGGAACTGAGGGGGCAGAGGCTGGAGGGGGCAGAGGGGGCACAGGCTGGAGGGGGCAGAGGGGACAGAGGGGGCACAGGCTGGAGGGGGCAGAGGGGACAGAGGGGGCACAGGCTGGAGGGGGCAGAGGGGGCACAGGCTGGAGGGGGCAGAGGGGACAGAGGGGGCACAGGCTGGAGGGGGCAGAGGGGACAGAGGGGGCACAGGCTGGAGGGGGCAGAGGGGACAGAGGGGGCACAGGCTGGAGGGGGCAGAGGGGACAGAGGGGGCAGAGGGGACAGAGGGGGCACAGGCTGGAGGGGGCATAGGGGACTGAGGGGGCACAGGCTGGAGGGGACTGAGGGGGCAGAGGCTGGAGTGGGCAGAGGGGACTGAGGGGGCACAGGCTGGAGGGGGCAGAGGGGACTGAGGGGGCACAGGCTGGAGGGGGCAGAGGGGACAGAGAGGGGGCACAGGCTGGAGGGGGCAGAGGGGACAGAGAGGGGGCACAGGCTGGAGGGGGCAGAGGGGACTGAGGGGGCAGAGGATGGAGGGGGCACAGGCTGGAGGGGGCAGAGGACCGTGTGAGGCTGGTGACTTACCGCGGGCACAGAGGCTGGAGGGGGCACAGTGCACAGGCTGGAGAGGCGGCGGCGGGCACAGGCTGGAGAGGCGGCGGTGGGCAGAGGCTGGAGCTGAGGCGGCGGCACAGGCTGGAGAGGCGGCGGCGGGCACAGGCTGGAGAGGCGGCGGCGGGCAGAGGCGGCGGCACAGGCTGGAGAGGCGGCGGCGGGCAGAGGCTGGAGCTGAGGCGGTGGGCAGAGGCTGGAGCTGAGGCGGTGGGCAGAGGCTGGAGCTGAGGCGGCGGCACAGGCTGGAGAGGCGGCGGCGGGCACAGGCTGGAGAGGCGGCGGCGGGCACAGGCTGGAGAGGCGGCGGCGGGCACAGGCTGGAGAGGCGGCGGCGGGCAGAGGCTGGAGCTGAGGCGGTGGGCAGAGGCTGGAGCTGAGGCGGCGGCACAGGCTGGAGAGGCGGCGGCGGGCAGAGGCTGGAGCTGAGGCGGTGGGCAGAGGCTGGAGCTGAGGCGGTGGGCAGAGGAGCGTGTGGGGGTGCTGAGTCACCGCGGGCCGCGCGTCTGGTGTAGGAGGAGAAGAGGTGCGGGCAGAGCTGCAGGACAGGAAGTCCCGCCCTCCCTCCTCTCCAAGCGCGCGGCGGGGAGCACGGGTACCCCCAGGGTGTGTGTGGCCCCCCGATGTGGCGGGCAATGGGCCCCCCCCGTACCCCCCCGGTATGTGCGCTAGTTTGTGGAGGGCGGAGGGTGGAGGGGAGTGGTTGGAGGGCACACGGAACTTCCGAGGTCGGAACGTTCCTGTGCCGTTGCCTGTAGCCGGCCGGCTACAGTGCACTGGCTGACGTCACCAGCCCTGGGCAGAGACCATCACGGAAGTCGGCTTCGGCTTTTTTCCGGAAGTGGCCTTCGGGTTTTATATATAAGATATTTTTTTTTTAAACACTTTATTTTTTCATTGGTTCTTATTTTTACACTGCCCCTTTAAGAGGCACCTTGCTACACAGTCCGATCACTTCTGGGAGATTCAGATGAGCTGCAGCTCATCTGTATCTCCCAGAATCGCGGACCTGTTGTGGTTGGCAGCGCCTGCCAACCACAACAGGAAACTGCGCTCTGACAGCATCCGGGGTCTAGCCAGGACCTCGGGCTGTCACGTGAGATAGTATCGCGGGATCTCCGGCGCAGGCGGGGAACAGCGCGTTCCCCGCCGCGGCCACCTTGGATCCCTCTGTCAGCGATTGACAGCGGGATCCAAGGAGTTAACAGCGCCGATTGGATCCCGAATCCGATCGGCGCTGTTACCCCGACATCTCAGCTGATGAGATCAGCCGAGATGTTGGTGCTTTGATGTGAGTGTTGCGCCGGAGCTCACATCAAAGCCCCCTTACCGGCCCATGACATTGTACAACGTCCTGTGTCGGCAAGGAGTTAAACGTATGTAAAGCGATCTGATGACCTATATAGTACAGGCCACAAGGGCAGAAAATCGTCTGACATTGTGCCACCTATCTCCTATATGGATGGGATTTGTGGTCATATGATAGCGACAATATGGACAATTCCCACATTTGTGGTTCCTCGCTGGACCCGTCTCATTTGGCCACGTCTATCTGGGGGTTAATCTCAGATTACTGCACCTCCTATGGGTGATTAATGGTCTTTGATGAATCTTTTCTGAGAGATCCTGGTCTCCCTCCTCGTCATAGATCGGGAAGTCACCGACTTTCATGACATCTCTATAACGTCAATGGTCGGGAAGTGGTTAAAGAGCACTTTAAGTCTATTAATTCTGGCAAAGGCTCGAACACATAAGAAAAGATCATGTGGGTAACCCAGAAATACAATCAATCCTCGGCTGTGAATCCAGGTGGATTGTGTAGATGAAAGCTCCGGGGGTCAGAGCCTGAATGACAGGACTCATCTTACCATTCTTATGTAATAGACAATACTTGAGGTAAACATCCTCCTTCCTCTCTTTTATCTTCTAGATCTGCCTTCTGAATTGTATTTATTGTTGGATTTTTCTATGTATAACACTCTGCAGTTTGGTTTTTATCATGTTCCCCACCCACTAGAATTTAAAGAGGGGCTGGAGGACATTTACCTGTAGAAGCACCAGCCAGGTGCGAAACGCTGCTGTCATCCAGTGTCTCCTGCACCCCTCCCTGCCCCTGCTGCACCCCCTCCCTGCTGCAACCCCCTCCCTGCCCCTGCTGCACCCCTCCCTGCCCCTGCTGCACCCCTCCCCGCCCCTGCTGCACCCCCTCCCTGCCCCTGCTGCCATAATGTCACCGGTAATTTAATAAAGCATTTGGCGAGTGCCCCTCTATTTCCTACTGATATAATGAATATCCTTGGCGTTAAGCATTGGAGGGAGCACCACCGTCTTCTCCGCCTCAGTTAACTGTCATTCCCCGCTGCTCTATGCTGTCAGAGCAGGCGGTCCGCCCAGCGTGGTGCCTGAAACCCTGTAATCTTATAGCCGTATTTGCTCCGACCCAGCAGACAGTGATAAACACTTAAACCATCTAAAAACACATTTTTTAAACCAAGGTGACGACCCCACCTCCATTCATGATCAGATCATTAAGGCCACAAGGATTCCCAGAAGTCAAACACTCCAATACAGAGAAGAGAACCATGGTGTTCCCCTGGTGGTGACCTACAACCCACAGCTCGAGGTACAGAGGAAAACTGCCAGGAAACTTCACCATATCCTACACAAGGACGACCGACTACACATGATATTCACACACCCTCCCCTGCTACAGGCAGCCCCACAATTTAAGAAACATCATGGTCCGAAGTTCGATGCCCTCAGATACACCAACAGGAATATATCCATACAATGTGAAGAGCTACAAGACCTGAGCTCACATAGAGACCAGAGACAGGATACAGATCCCCAACACACAGCAGGATTATAAGATTCCTGGGACAGTCACCTGCTCCTCTTCCAATGTTGTGTATGTAATAATGTGCACCATATGCCCAGTGGGGGCTTTTATGTTGGGGAGACAGGACAACGGCTAAGAGTAAGGATGAGGTCTCATCGTCACACAATTACACATATAAATTCATTTTCCAGTAGCCAAACAATTTTCTGGTCCAGGACATAACATTGAAAATATGAAAGTTGCAATATTGAGAGGTAATATCAAATCACACAAACACCGGAGGGTCTGTGAATCCAAACTCATTAGAGGTTTTGACTGTATCCGATGTGGGTTACATTTATCTGAGGGATTATCATTATCACATCTGAAGAATGTTTTTCAGACACTGAAGACACCGGGTTACATATAAATTAGGGTCATATAACATTAGACATCACTAAGCCTGGCTGATTGAGGATCCTCCGGGCTCTGTGTTTAGTTATCTACATGTCCATTCTTTATACCTTGTGTCTGCCCTGGTTGTGGATATATTTGTGTTTCTTTGGATATTTTGTCATATCAGCCTGATGAAGAGACATAAGACGTCTCGAAAGCTTGATCCCTTGTAACATCATTTATTTTATTTTAGTTGCCATTAAAAGGTGTCAATAATTTTGTAGTTGTATCTTGTTTCTCCCACTGAGAGCAATCAAATCTATTGTGTCCTGGCTAACACGGGACCAAAACCTTCCTATAATGTAACTGATCTGTGCTCTGAAATCCTCTGTGCTGCTCCTCATTATCTGACTTTCTTCTCTTGTAGAAAGTGACCAATCGCCTCCTGGGCAGGAAGACCCCCTGGAACTGACACCTGCGCCCTCCCCCCACCAGGAAATGCCTTCATCCCGGACATGTGACCCTGCAGACCCCGCCCCCTGTCTTTTTTGTATTTATATTTTTCTAGCAGACGGTGATTTTATATTTTTTCTGTTTTTATAATTTAAATAAATGTAATATATCTGACTGCAGAGTCTTATCCGGAGCTGGGTCCTAAGTGTCTCCCTGCAGCAGAGCTTGCATGCTCCGCCCACAGGACCCCACCCCATGACCACACCCACAGGACCCCTCCAAGTATGTATTAATTGCACCATAAACATTATAAATCTGTAAATGAAAGTAAGTGCCCCCTGCGAGGCCTTGTACTGCTGCTATAACCTCCAGACATGGACGACAAGCAGAGATTGTAAAAATAGTTTATTTACACAGGATGGGCTAAGACCCGTCCCCCCATTATCACACAGGCAGGTGGCGGCCATCGATCATCATTGCGGGGGCTGGGGGCAGCCATCCTCCATCATTACAGGATAGGTGCTTTCCTCAGGCGGTCATGCACCCGCTCAGCTCTTTCTCCAGCGCCTGCACGGCCGCATGACTGAGGAACAGCAGCGCCCCCTGCGGGATGAAGGCGTCCAGGATCAGCTCCATCTTGTCAGGCCGGAGGACGGCGTAGCTGCGGTGGGTGAAGAGGCGCAGCGTCTCCAGCAGATACTTCACCATCATACGCAGCGTCATCTCCGCCAGCGTCAGGTTCTCCTGGGGGTCACAGATCAACAGAAGCCAAAGAGCTGAACCCCGACCCAGAGCACCACCATCTCCTGTGGGAAGGGCGCCCCCTGTGGTAGCCCCAGCACCCCGACATCCTCCTCATGGAGAACCACCACCTCCTCTGTATCAGCGGGGGCTGGACGAGCGGAGACCTGACATCTCAGGAGACACCGCGACTCCACCAGCCTGAGGAAGAGACGAAGGCAATGCATCATGGGAGATCTGTACAATATGATAGGGGGAGTCTGTCTGTACAGCAGTGGGACATTACCGGGCCACAGCCGCCATCTGCTCCTTCCTCCTCACATTCTCCTTCTCCAGGAATTCTTCATCCATCCGCCGTTGCTCATCCAGGACTCCAGAGGTGAACAGTCTGTGGTACAGGACCCTGCAGGGCGGGCCCCCAGGAGCCGAGCCCACTGTGTGGATGAGGAACCCGTAAACCATGATGCAGTCTGAAATATATAATGTACCAGTGTGAGACCAATGGGGTCCTTCTCCACCCCAACAAGGAGAACAAGACCCCCCAACCAGGTCCTACTCCACCCCAACAAGGAGAACAAGACAACCCCAACCAGGTCCTACTCCACCCCAACAAGGGGAACAAGGCCCCTCCAAGCACCAGGTCCTACTCCACCCCAACAAGGGGAACAAGGCCCCTCCAAGCACCAGGTCCTACTCCACCCCAACAAGGGGAACAAGGCCACTCCAAGCACCAGGTCCTACTCCACCCCAACAAGGAGAACAATGCCCCTCCAAGCACCAGGTCCTACTCCTCCCCAACAAGGAGAACAAGACCCCTCCAAGCACCAGGTCCTACTCCTCCCCAACAAGGAGAACAAGACAACCCCAACCAGGTCCTACTCCACCCCAACAAGGAGAACAAGGCCCCTCCAAGCACCAGGTCCTACACCACCCCAACAAGGAGAACAAGACAACCCCAACCAGGTTCTACGCCACCCCAACCAGGTCCTACTCCACCCCAACAAGGGGAACAAGGCCCCTCCAAGCACCAGGTCCTACTCCACCCCAACAAGGGGAACAAGGCCCCTCCAAGCACCAGGTCCTACTCCACCCCAACAAGGGGAACAAGGCCACTCCAAGCACCAGGTCCTACTCCACCCCAACAAGGAGAACAATGCCCCTCCAAGCACCAGGTCCTACTCCTCCCCAACAAGGAGAACAAGACCCCTCCAAGCACCAGGTCCTACTCCTCCCCAACAAGGAGAACAAGACAACCCCAACCAGGTCCTACTCCACCCCAACAAGGAGAACAAGGCCCCTCCAAGCACCAGGTCCTACACCACCCCAACAAGGAGAACAAGACAACCCCAACCAGGTTCTACTCCACCCCAACCAGGTCCTACTCCATCCCAACAAGGAGAAAAAGACCTCCCACCCCCGCCCAATCCTGCTCCACCCCAACAAGGAGAACAGGTCCTATTCCACCCCAACAAGGAGAACTAAGACCCCCTCCACTACCAGGTCCTGCTCCACCCCAACAAGGAGAACTAAGACCCCCCCCTCCACTACCAGGTCCTGCTCCACCCCAACAAGGAGAACAAGACTCCACCCCGACCGATCCTGATCCACCCCAAGAAGACCCCGCCCCCACCCAGTCCTGCTCCACCCTAACAATCAGAACAAGACACCCCTCACCCAGTCCTGCTCTATCCCAACAAGACCACCCCCCTGCCTAGTGTTGTTCCACCCCAACAAGGAGAACAAGACTTCCCCTACCTGGTCCTGCTCCACCACAACAAGCTGAACAAGACACCACCACCACCAGTTCCTCCCCCCCCCACAAGGCCTTGCTGCACCTCAACAAGAAGACGCCTCCTAGTCCTGCTCCACCCCAACGAGATGAACAAGACACCCCTCACCAGGTCCTGCTACACCCCAACAAGACACACCCCCACCACCAGGTTCTGCTCCACCCCAACAAGGAGAACAAGCCACCCCCCGCCCAGTCCTGCTCCACCCCAAGGAGGTGAACAAAACACTCCCCACCAGGCCCTGCTACACACCCAATAAGACACCCCCCAGGATCTGCTCCACCCTAACAAGGAAAACAAGACAGCCCCCACCAGGTCCTGCTCCACCCAACAAGGAGAACAAGACCCCCCCAGTTTTACTCCACCACGACAAGGAGAACAAGACCCCACAGCCCCACCCGGTTTTTGCTCCACCCCAACAGTCAGAACTAGACCACCTTCACCCAGTCCTGCTCCACCCAAGCAAGAAGAACACCCTGCCCAGTTCTGCTCCACCCCAACAAGAACAAGACACCCCCCACCACCAGGTGTTGCTCCACCTCAACAAGGAGAACAATACACCCCCACACCAGGTCCTGCTCCACACCAACAAGAACAAGACCCCATCCCCCCAGTCTTGCTCCACCACAACAAGGAGAACAAGACCCTCTCCCCGCCCGGTCTTGCTCCACCCCAACAATCAGGACAAGACCATCCCCACCCAGACCTGCTCCACCGTAGCAAGGCGACCACTTCCCCTGCCCAGCTCTGCTCCACCCCAGCAAGACGACCCCCTCTGCCCGATCCTGCTCCACCCCAACAAGGAAAACAAAACCTTCCACCCCCACCCGGTCCTGCTCCACCCCACCACAACAAGGAGAACAAGACCCCCCACCCCTGCCCGGTCCTGCTCCACCCAAACAAGGAAAACAAGACCCACCCCCCACCCTGCCCAGTCCTGCTCCACCCCAACAAGGAGAACAAGACCCCCCCCCACCCCTGCCCGCTCCTGCTCCACCCCAACAAGGAGAACAAGACCCACCCCCCACCCTGCCCAGTCCTGCTCCACCCCAACAAGGAGAACAAGACCCCCCCACCCCTGCCCGGTCCTGCTACACCCAAACAAGGAGAACAAGACTCACCCCCCACCCTGACCGGTCCTGCTCCACCCAAACAAGGAGAACAAGACCCAACCCCCACCCTGCCCACTCCTGCTCCACCCCAACAAGGAGAGCAAGATCCCCGCCCCCACCCAACAAGGAGAACAAGACACCCCCCCCCCCACCACCCGGTCCTGCTCCAACCAAAAAAAAAGAACAAGACCCCACCCCTGCCCGGTTCTGCTCCACCTCAACAAGGAGAACAAGACTTCCCCACCAGATCCTGCTCCACCCCAACAAGGACAAAAACCCTCCCCCCGCCCAGTGTTGTTCCACCCCAACAAGATCTCCCGTGCCCTCCCACCTGGTCCTGCTCCACCCCAAAAAGAACAAGATCTTTCCCCCCTGCCAAGTCATGCTCCACCCCAACCAGAAAAAGACCCCGCCCCTTCTCCACCCCAAAAATAAGACTTCCCCCCCACCGCCTAGTCCTGCTGCACCCCAACAAGGTGAGCAAGACACCCCCACCCTGCTCCACCCCAACAAGGTGAGCAAGACCCCCCCCAACCCTGCTCCACCCCAACAAGGTGAGCAAGACCCCCCCCAACCCTGCTCCACCCACAACAAAGTGAGCAAGACCCCCCACCTGCTCCACCCCCAACAAAGTGAGCAAGACCCCCCCCCCTGCTCCACCCCAACAAAGTGAGCAAGACCCCCCCCGCCCTCCACCCCAACAAGGTTAGCAAGACCCCCCCCCCTCTCCACCCCAACAAGGTGAGCAAGATCCCCCCCTGCTCCACCCCAACAAGGTGAGCAAGATCCCCCCCTGCTCCACCCCAACAAGGTGCGCAAGATCCCCCCCTGCTCCACCTCAACAAGGTGAGCAAGATCCCCCCCCTGCTCCACCTCAACAAGGTGAGCAAGATCCCCCCCTGCTCCACCTCAACAAGGTGAGCAAGATCCCCCCCTGCTCCACCTCAACAAGGTGAGCAAGATCCCCCCCTGCTCCACCTCAACAAGGTGAGCAAGATCCCCCCCCTGCTCCACCTCAACAAGGTGAGCAAGATCCCCCCCCGCTGCTCCACCTCAACAAGGTGAGCAAGATCCCCCCCCCTGCTCCACCTCAACAAGGTGAGCAAGATCCCCCCCCCTGCTCCACCCCAACAAGGTGAGCAAGACCCCCCCTGCTCCACTCCAACAAGGTGAGCAAGACCCCCCCCCCCCAGCTCCACTCCAACAAGGTGAGCAAGACCCCCCCCCCCCAGCTCCACCCCAACAAGGTGAGCAAGACCCCCCCCCCCGCTCCACCCCAACAAGGTGAGCAAGATCCCCCCCCCTCTCCACCCCAACAAGGTGAGCAAGATCCCCCCCCCCCTCTCCACCCCAACAAGGTGAGCAAGATCCCCCCCCTGCTCCACCCCAACAAGGTGAGCAAGATCCCCCCCCCTGCTCCACCCCAACAAGGTGAGCAAGATCCCCCCCCTGCTCCACCCCAACAAGGTGAGCAAGATCCCCCCCCCCCTGCTCCACCCCAACAAGGTGAGCAAGATCCCCCCCCCCCTGCTCCACCCCAACAAGGTGAGCAAGATCCCCCCCCCCCTGCTCCACCCCAACAAGGTGAGCAAGATCCCCCCCCTGCTCCACCCCAACAAGGTGAGCAAGACCCCCCCCCGCTCCACCCCAACAAGGTGAGCAAGATCCCCCCACCCGCTCCACCCCAACAAGGTGAGCAAGATCCCCCCACCCGCTCCACCCCAACAAGGTGAACAAGACCCACCTTCCACCCTGCCCGGTCCTGCTCCACCCAAACTAGGAGAACAAGACCCACCCCCCACCCTGCCCGGTCCTGCTCCACCCCAAACAGGAGAACAAGACCCCCCCCACCCTGCCCGCTCCTGCTCCACCCCAACAAGGAGAACAAGACACCCCCTCCCCCACCCGGTCCTGCTCCAACCAAAAAAAAGAACAAGACCCCACCCCTGCCCGGTTCTGCTCCACCTCAACAAGGAGAACAAGACCCCCACCAGATCCTGCTCCACCCCAACAAGGACAAAACCCTCCCCCGCCCAGTGTTGTTCCACCCCAACAAGATCTCCCGTGCCCTCCCACCTGGTCCTGCTCCACCCCAAAAGAACAAGATCTTTCCCCCCTGCCAAGTCCTGCTCCACCCCAACCAGAAAAAGACCCCGCCCCTTCTCCACCCCAAAAATAAGACTTCCCCACCCCCGCCTAGTCCTGCTGCACCACAACAGGTGAGCAAGACCCCCCAACCCTGCTCCACCCCAACAAAGTGAGCAAGACCCCCCCCCACCTGCTCCACCCCAACAAAGTGAGCAAGACCCCCTCACCTGCTCCACCCCAACAAAGTGAGCAAGACCCCCTCCACCTGCTCCACCCCAACAAAGTGAGCAAGACCCCCCCCTGCTCCACCCCAACAAAGTGAGCAAGACCCCCCCCCCTGCTCCACCCCAACAAGGTGAGCAAGATCCCCCCCCCCCTGCTCCACCCCAACAAGGTGAGCAAGATCCCCCCCCCCTGCTCCACCCCAACAAGGTGAGCAAGATCCCCCCACCCGCTCCACCCCAACAAGGTGAGCAAGATCCCCCCCCCGCTCCACCCCAACAAGGTGAGCAAGATCCACCCCCCCCCGCTCCACCCCAACAAGGTGAGCAAGATCCACCCCCCCCCTGCTCCACCCCAACAAGGTGAGCAAGATCCCCCCCCCCCTGCTCCACCCCAACAAGGTGAGCAAGATCCCCCCCCTGCTCCACCCAACAAGGTGAGCAAGATCCCCCCCCTGCTCCACCCCAACAAGGTGAGCAAGATGCCCCCCCCTGCTCCACCCCAACAAGGTGAGCAAGATGCCCCCCCCTGCTCCACCCCAACAAGGTGAGCAAGATGCCCCCCCCTGCTCCACCCCAACAAGGTGAGCAAGATGCCCCCCCCTGCTCCACCCCAACAAGGTGAGCAAGATCCCCCCCCCTGCTCCACCCCAACAAGGTGAGCAAGATCCCCCCCCCCTGCTCCACCCCAACAAGGTGAGCAAGATGCCCCCCCCTGCTCCACCCCAACAAGGTGAGCAAGATGCCCCCCCCTGCTCCACCCCAACAAGCTGAGCAAGATCCCCCCCCCCCTCTCCACCCCAACAAGCTGAGCAAGATCCCCCCCCCCCTGCTCCACCCCAACAAGGTGAGCAAGATCCCCCCCCCCCTGCTCCACCCCAACAAGGTGAGCAAGATGCCCCCCCCTGCTCCACCCCAACAAGGTGAGCAAGATCCCCCCCCCCCTGCTCCACCCCAACAAGGTGAGCAAGATCCCCCCCCCCCTGCTCCACCCCAACAAGGTGGGCAAGATCCACCCCCCCCTGCTCCACCCCAACAAGGTGCGCAAGATCCCCCCCCCCTGCTCCACCCCAACAAGGTGCGCAAGATCCACCCCCCCTGCTCCACCCCAACAAGGTGAGCAAGATCCCCCCTGCTCCACCCCAACAAGGTGAGCAAGATGCCCCCCCTGCTCCACCCCAACAAGGTGAGCAAGATGCCCCCCCCTGCTCCACCCCAACAAGGTGAGCAAGATGCCCCCCCTGCTCCACCCCAACAAGGTGAGCAAGATCCCCCCCCCCTGCTCCACCCCAACAAGCTGAGCAAGATCCCCCCCCCCTGCTCCACCCCAACAAGGTGAGCAAGATGCCCCCCCCTGCTCCACCCCAACAAGGTGCGCAAGATGCCCCTCCCTGCTCCACCCCAACAAGGTGAGCAAGATCCCCCCCCCCTGCTCCACCCCAACAAGGTGAGCAAGATCCCCCCCCCCCTGCTCCACCCCAACAAGGTGGGCAAGATCCACCCCCCCCTGCTCCACCCCAACAAGGTGCGCAAGATCCCCCCCCCCTGCTCCACCCCAACAAGGTGCGCAAGATCCCCCCCCCCTGCTCCACCCCAACAAGGTGCGCAAGATCCACCCCCCCTGCTCCACCCCAACAAGGTGAGCAAGATCCCCCCCCCTGCTCCACCCCAACAAGGTGAGCAAGATCCACCCCCCCTGCTCCACCCCAACAAGGTGAGCAAGATCCCCCCTGCTCCACCCCAACAAGGTGAGCAAGCCTGATGAGATGAGACAGAGGGAAGGAGGCACCGTGAGGAGACTACGAGACGGACAGACATATTATACAGAAGACGTAGAGGAGTCACACATTAATATCCCCGGGTGCAGCAGCGCAGGGTGACGTCACAGTACTGCGCTATATACAGGTATCTATCACTCACCTCCGGGCTCTTCACTCCAGAGTGTATCCGTTACTGGAGGCCGCCATTACTCTGGAGACCAGGTCACATGATCGATTTCACACTACTGCGGCTGCGCGTGAGATGTCACCGGAAAAGGCGGAGATTGTCCCGGAAGTGTCAGTGAGTGCTGCTGTCTCGGCTCCGGCGCTCACACTGTCATTACTGTCCAGTGTCCCGCACTACAAGACCTGGGGATTACATTACACCATACTGTGTATATATCAGCGCCCCCCAGTGGTGACATGTAGACAGTGCAGTGTAATTACATTTTTCTATACTGTGTATATCAGCGCCCCCCAGTGGTGACATGTACACAGTGCAGTGTAATTACATTATATTACACCATACTGTGTATATCAGCGCCCCCAGTGGTGACATGTAGACAGTGCAGTGTAATTACATTACATTACACCATACTGTGTATATCAGCGCCCCAGTGGTGACATGTAGACAGTGCAGTGTAATTACATTACATTACACCATACTGTGTATATATGAGCGCCCCCCAATGGTGACATGTAGACAGTGCAGTGTAATTACATTACATTACACCATACTGTGTATATCAGCGCCCCCAGTGGTGACATGTAGAAAGTGCAGTGTAATTACATCACATTACACCATAGGCTGCTTTCACACAGCGTTTTTATGCTGTCCGAGGGGATCAGACTTTTTCTGGTCATCATAATGGGAGACCCAGACAATGGGGTTTAGGGCACTGCCCTCCGGAGGCCACACTAGGTACTACAAGAACTGTAGACACCGCCCCCTCCGCTTATAAACCCCTACCGCAGGGAAAATCCTCAGTTTTAAACTTAGTGTGCTCGGAGGATCACGCTTTGCTTGCACTTCACTGCATTCTCACTACTTACGTGATGGCGTCTGAAGACAAGGTAATATGGTCCTGGTCGGGACCTCCGGCAGCCTCCCCGCTCACCCTTGTGGCACACGCTGGTGGAGGTACCGGAGGGCCTAGAGCCTGGACACTGCGTGTCCTCCCGGTACGCTGTCGCGCTCCTTTCCATCCCTCTCCGGGGGGCTCTGGAGAGTGGGAGATGGGAGCCTTGCACAGCTCCGCTCCGTCCGAGGCCTCCCTAAATGGTGCTTACAGACCGGACTGGAGCCAGCCCAGTCCGAGGCCTCCCTAAATGGTGCTTACACTCCGGACTGGCACTGAGATACCTCGTGGGTCTCCGGTGTGCCTGGGGGTAGTGTCTGACACTTTATGTGTTATGATACTCAGACCGCGCGCTACCCTCGGGTCCGCGGATCTGGAGGTGTACCCTGTGCTGGGGTCACCCTGGCTGACCGCCCTGTGTGTCACAGGGGCTGCGGCTATGGGCTGCAGGTGTTTGTTTACATGCAGTCTATGTGTTGTATTGTCACAATACTTCCCGCGCTGCGGGCTCCGGCACCTCCATTACGGAGGCTGCCTGTGAGGATGGGAAGCAGCCCTTGTGGTGATGTCATAATGGGCGTGCGTGTGTGCTTCCCGCGTGTTTTCGGCGCCGCCCACAGATTGTCTGTCGGCGGCCATCTTTTCCCCGCACTTCCCGGCTGGGATCTGCTTGTAGTGCACGTCTGCACTTCTGGGGAGACCGGAAACCCTCGCGGAGGCCGCACACACACACCGCTTTCTCCCACCGCTTGACTGCGGTCGGTAAGCCACCGGGAATCCGGTTTTGTCTGCACAATTTGGCTTATTTTTCCCCTGCTGTGGCGATGTCCTCAGTTAGGAAGCGTGCTGCTAAGGCGGCAGATGCCACCATTACCTGTGCTACATGCAACGGGACTCTGGTGGAGGGGTCCTGCAATAACTGCGGACGCCCAGAGGCCCGGACTGACACTGCTGAGTCAGCAGCTCCGGTGCTGTACCCTGAGGTTCAGGTGATCTCAGGGCCATGGGAGACTCAGAATAAGATCAATGAATCTCTGTTGTCTCAGCTGTCCTCCATGTCACAATCCCTGGAGGCACTTAATAGGAGACTGGATAGCCCAGCTACTCCATCCAGTTACCCCCGGGTGTCTCCCTCTTCTGCTGTGAGACCCCTTAAGCGGGCTCGTCGTGAGGAGTCACCCGAACTCCAGGCTCTCTCTGAGGAGGAGCGTTCCTCTGATGGTGAGGAAGATGATGGGGGTTCAATACTCGGGTCCGTGTCAGAACCACCAGAAGGGGTGGAGGATCTGGTGTCCTCCATCAATGAGACTTTACGTCTCGTGACACCCCCTGAGGAGGTGACCGTGCACCCGAAGGAGGTCTATCAATGGCTGCGGCCGGAGGCTAGACCAAGTGGATCCTTTATGGACCATACTAACTTTGGAAGGGTGGTTAGAGCTCCCAGGTTACATCCTGGGCGGCGCTCTGTCCGCAAACCCAAGGACAATCGCTTCCCCTTCCCCCAGGAGGTGCTTCAGGAGTGGTCGCAGTCCCCGAAGGTGGACGCTTCCATGACCAGGATTGCTGCACGCTCCCTTTTCTCTGCCTCTGATAGCTCCTCACTGAAGGATGCTACTGATAGACAGTTCGAGCAACTCGCCAAGTCTTCCTATGAGGCTGTGGGGTCTTCATTTGCCCCTAATTTTGCCACGGTCTGGACCCTGCAAGCGATTACTACCTGCTTGGATGGTATCACGGACCTGGCGGGGTCCAGTTCTGAGGTCCTGGCGCTCGCTGAGAGGGCGAGGGCCTATGCGGACTACGCCAGGACGGCAACATTGGAAACTGCCGCTCGCTCTGCTGTGGCTTCGGCCAATGCGATTGCGATACGCAGGTTGTTGTGGCTGCGTCTTTGGGGCTCAGATGCCACATCTAAGAAGATTCTGCAGAATCTTCCATTCTCTGGCGACAGACTTTTTGGCACCGAACTGGACAAGCTGATAAAGGATTCTGCGGAGTCTAAGATCCCACAGAATAAGCCTAAGCCACGGTACACCGTCAAAAGGAACCCGAAACAGTGGTCCTTTCGGTCCAGCTCGCAGTCGCCAGCTTCGTCCGCTCGCACGGACAGAGGGGGCAAGCCCACTACTCAGTGGCGCTCTAAGAGTCGTCCAAAGAAGCCGGCGGGGGCAGCGGCTGCCACCCCCAAACCCGCTTCCGCATGACTCGCTCTCCAGTCCTGCCGCCCCACAGGTGGGGGGCCGCCTGTCCCGTTTTCAGGACAGGTGGTTGATCCACGTTCAAGATCAGTGGGTCCGAGACGTAGTCTCACGCGGCTACAGGATAGAGCTGATATCGCGGCCGGCACACCGATTCCATCGGTCGGTCCCATCGCCAGAAAAGGCTCAGGCTTTTCAGCTGGTGTTGGAGGGACTCCGCAGAGACGGAGTTGTGGTTCCAGTGCCTTCCGGGGAGAGTTTCGGGGTTTTTACTCCAACCTCTTCATTGTCCCAAAAAAGGACGGCTCCTTCCGCCCGGTTCTGGACCTAAAACTGTTCAACCGTCACGTGTTGGTTCGGAAGTTCCGTATGGAATCCCTACGCTCCGTGATCGCGGCTGTGTCACAGGGGGACTTCCTAGCGTCCATAGATATCCGAGACGCTTACCTTCATGTGCCCATTGCACCGGCCCATCAGCGCTGGTTGAGATTCGCAGTGGGGGAAGAACATTTCCAATTTGTGGCGCTGCCTTTCGGGTTGGCCTCGGCACCGCGGGTGTTCACAAAAGTGATGGCATCTATGATGGCTCTCCTGCACGTGCAGGGGCACGCCGTAATACCCTATCTGGACGACCTACTGATCAGGGCGCCATCGGAACACCTTTGTCGGCAAAGCCTGGAGGTGACCATGAAGTCTCTGGAACAATTTGGGTGGCTTCTCAATATCCAGAAGTCGACCCTGGTTCCGACCCAGTCATTGACATATCTGGGCATGGACTTCCACACGGACTCAGCCCTGGTGTCTCTGCCACGAGCCAAGCAGCTGGCTATCCAATCAGGAGTGCAGGATGTCCTCCTGTCATCACAATCATCCCTACGGGTATTGATGAAGCTGGTGGGGCGCATGGTGGCAGCAATAGAGGCGGTGCCTTTCGCACAGTTTCGCCTCCGTCCTCTCCAGCTGGAGATTCTCCGCAGATGGGACAAGAGGACGATCTCTCTGAATCGGCTGGTGGCACTTTCCCAACCGACCAGGGATTCCCTGCAGTGGTGGCTCCAGCCACGTCACTTGTCGCGGGGACGGTCCTTCCTCAAACCGTCATGGTTAGTGGTGACCACCGACGCCAGCCTCATGGGCTGGGGTGCGGTGTTCTTACACCACAGGGCTCAAGGCCTCTGGACTCCGTCGGAGTCGGCGTTGCAGATCAACGTGCTGGAGATCAAGGCGGTCTATCTGGCGCTCCTAGCGTTTCAGAAGTTCCTGTCAGGGCAACCCATTCGGGTTCAGTCCGACAATGCGACGGCCGTCGCCTATATAAATCATCAGGGAGGGACCAGAAGTGCTCAGGCCCTCGCCGAAGTCCACCGCATTCTATCTTGGGTGGAGGAAAACGGCTGCCTGATCTCCGCAGTTCACATCCCAGGGGTCGAGAACTGGGAGGCCGACTACCTGAGCCGGCAGGGGATGGACGCCGGAGAGTGGTCTCTTCATCCAGACGTCTTCCAGGACATCTGCAGCAGATGGGGCACTCCGGACGTGGATCTGATGGCCTCACGGCTGAATCATCAGGTGCCGCACTACATGGCGAGATCATGGGATCCTCAGTCTCTGGGGGCAGACGCCCTGATCCTGACTTGGTTCAGATTCCATCTACCGTATGTGTTCCCGCCTCTGGCTCTGATTCCCAGGGTTCTGTGGAAGATCAGGTCGGAATGCAGGGTAGCCATTCTAGTGGCTCCGGATTGGCCCAGGAGGTCCTGGTATCCGGACCTGTGGCGACTGTCAGGCGGACACCGGTGGGCTCTTCCGGAACGCGCAGATCTACTCGCGCAAGGCCCATTCTTCCATCTCAATTCCAGGGCCCTCAGATTGACTGCATGGCTCTTGAGGCCTGGCTACTGACTTCTAGGGGTTTCTCCCCTACAGTAGTCGACACTATGACTCGAGCTAGGAAGCCAGTTTCCAGGAAGATATACCACAGAACGTGGAAGATTTTCTTTACCTGGTGTGCCTCGAGTGGCCGGTCCCCGTGGCCCTTATCCATACCGACATTGTTGGCTTTCCTACAGTCGGGGTTGGAATTGGGTTTATCTCTCGGCTCCCTGAAGGGTCAAGTGTCAGCTCTTTCAGTGCTGTTTGACAGGCGCTTGGCGCTCCTTCCCAGGGTCCGTCAATTTCTGCAGGGGGTGTCTCGGGTGGTTCCGCCCTACAGGCGGCCACTGGACCCTTGGGACCTTAACATGGTCCTGGCGACACTGCAGAAACCGCCGTTTGAGCCACTGAGAGACATCTCCCTATCTCGTCTGTCCCAGAAAGTGGTCTTTCTGGTGGCGATTACGTCTCTGAGAAGGGTCTCAGAATTGGCTGCACTATCGTGCAAGTCGCCCTTCCTGGTGGTTCACCAAGACAAGGTGGTGTTACGCCCGCGGCCAGAATTCTTGCCAAAGGTGGTTTCCACTTTTCACCTGAACCAGGAGATTGTTCTCCCGTCATTTTGCCCCGCTCCCGTTCATCAGGTTGAGCGCGATCTCCATACTCTGGATCTCGTGAGAGCTATACGCATTTATGTGTCCAGGACTGCCTCCTTCCGGAGTTCGGATTCCTTATTTGTCCTGACGACAGGTCGCTGTAAGGGGTCCGCGGCATCTAAGTCAACCTTGGCCAGATGGATCAAGGCTCCCATTCAAGAGGCTTACAGGTCTTCTGGTTTGCCTCTCCCGGTGGGATTGAAGGCTCACTCTACCAGAGCTGTCGGTGCCTCCTGGGCTTTGCGACATCGAGCTTCGGCTCTACAGGTGTGTCAGGCGGCCACTTGGTCCAGCCTGCACACTTTCTCTAAGCACTATATGGTGCATGCCCATGCCTCCGCGGATGCAAGTTTGGGCAGGCGGGTCCTCCAGGCGGCGGTTGCCCACCTTTGAGGGGGACCATGTGTTATCCGTCTGTTGAGGAACTCTTCCCGCCCTGGGGTTTTGCTTTAGGACATCCCCATTGTCTGGGTCTCCCATTATGATGACCAGAAAAAAGAGAATTTTGTTTACGTACCGTAAATTCTTTTTTCTTTAATCATCAATGGGAGACCCAGCACCCACCCAGTTGTTCCCTTGCATGTTTTGCATTTGTTCTGTTCCCTGTTGGGACAGTGTTATCCGGGTTGTTGAACCGTTTGTATACGGTTTCTTCCCGACGTTTCGGGTGTGGTTTATTTGTCTCCTCGCAGCTTATGGACCAAACTGAGGATGTTCCCTGCGGTAGGGGTTTATAAGCGGAGGGGGCGGTGTCTACAAACTTGTAGTACCTAGTGTGACCTCCGGAGGGCAGTGCCCTAAACCCCATTGTCTGGGTCTCCCATTGATGATTAAAGAAAAAAGAATTTACGGTACGTAAACAAAATTCTCTGTTTTGCTGCTCCCCTCGGACAGCATCGGATCCAAACTGATGACTGCAATCGGATGCCAAATAGGCATCCGATCCCGATATTTTGCAGCATCAGCTGGATCCTGTCCCTGCTCCTCCTGTCATCTCGTCCCCCTTCTCTCTCCCTCCTGTCACCTTTGTCCCCCCGTGTCTCCCCTCCTTGTCCCCCTCTGTCTCCCCTCTTTGCACCCCCTCTTTGTCCCCCTGTGTCTCCCCCTGTGTCTCCCCTCTTTGTCCCCCTGTGTCTCCCCTCTTTGTCCCCCTGTGTCTCCCCTGTGTCTCCCCTCTTTGTCCCCCTGTGTCTCCCCTCTTTGTCCCCCTGTGTCTCCCCTCTTTGTCCCCCTGTGTCTCCCCTCTTTGTCCCCCTGTGTCTCCCCTCTTTGTCCCCCTGTGTCTCCCCTCTTTGTCCCCCTGTGTCTCCCCTCTTTGTCCCCCTGTGTCTCCCCTCTTTGTCCCCCTGTGTCTCCCCTCTTTGTCCCCCTGTGTCTCCCCTGTGTCTCCCCTCTTTGTCCCCCTGTGTCTCCCCTCTTTGTCCCCCTGTGTCTCCCCTCTTTGTCCCCCTGTGTCTCCCCTCTTTGTCCCCCTGTGTCTCCCCTCTTTGTCCCCCTGTGTCTCCCCTCTTTGTCCCCCTGTGTCTCCCCTCTTTGTCCCCCTGTGTCTCCCCTCTTTGTCCCCCTGTGTCTCCCCTCTTTGTCCCCCTGTGTCTCCCCTCTTTGTCCCCCTGTGTCTCCCCTGTGTCTCCCTCTTTGTCCCCCTGTGTCTCCCCTCTTTGTCCCCCTGTGTCTCCCCTCTTTGTCCCCCTGTGTCTCCCCTCTTTGTCCCCCTGTGTCTCCCCTCTTTGTCCCCCTGTGTCTCCCCTCTTTGTCCCCCTGTGTCTCCCCTGTGTCTCCCCTCTTTGTCCCCCTGTGTCTCCCCTGTGTCTCCCCTCTTTGTCCCCCTGTGTCTCCCCTCTTTGTCCCCCTGTGTCTCCCCTCTTTGTCCCCCTGTGTCTCCCCTCTTTGTCCCCCTGTGTCTCCCCTCTTTGTCCCCGTGTGTCCCCCCTCTTTGTCCCCCTGTGTCTCCCCTCTATCTCCCCCCTCTTTGCTCCCCTGTTTGCAGACCTTAAAAAATAAAAAAATCTTCATTCTCACCTCTCCGCGACACCCGCGCAGCTTCCAGCTTCTTCTGATCAACAGGACCTGGCGTGATGTCACAGTCACATGACCGATTACCGCGGTAACCGGCCATGTGACTCAACTGTGACGTCAGGCCAGGTCCTAGAAGCACAGAGCGCAGGAGGCATCGCTGGATCGTGGAGAGGTGAGAATGAAGATTTTTTTATTTTTAACCCTTTATTTTCAGGAGATGTCACTTCTGCAATGTATGAATATACATTGCAGAAGTGATATTAGATGGCACAGAGCGGTGTTAGTGTTGAGCATGCTCAGTACACTAACATCGGGTCCGAGGAGACATGAGCTGTTTCCTCGGATCCGCGCTCCATAGGCCCCATGTTATTTGGCGCGGATCAGGTCGGATCCAATTCGGTCCGATCTGACCCGCTGTGCCAAAAATCGCAGCAGGCTGCGATTTTGGGCACAGCAAAAAATCGGCCAGGATCGGATCCGACCAAAATCGGATGCCAATAAGGCCAAATCCAATGTGATCCGTGCCCATAGGATAACATGGGGCCAAAATCGGATCCGTGGCTGTCCGTTTTACAACGGACAGCCACGGATCACAGAAAAACGCTGTGTGAAAGCACCCTTACTGTATATATATCAGCGCCCCCAGTGGTGATGAGCACACAGTGCAGTGTCATTATTATTATTTGTAGAGCACCATTGATTCCATGGTCTGTACATGAGAGAGGGTTACATACAAACAAGTTATAAATACAATGAGTAAACTAACAGTGACAGACCGATACAGAGGGGAGAGAGGACCCTGCCCTTGCGGGATTACATTCAACAGGGCAATGGAGAGAGAGACAGTAGGTTGGGTCTGCTCTGGTGGTGGTGGAGCTTCGGGTCCAGTGGTGGTGGAGCTTCGGGTCCAGTGGTGGTGGAGCATTGGGTCCAGTAGTGGTGGAGGCGCTGGGGCCAGTGGTGGTGGAGCACTGGGTCCAGTAGTGGTGGAGCGCCGGGTCCAGTGGTGGTGGAGCGCCGGGTCCAGTGGTGGTGGAGCGCCGGGTCCAGTGGTGGTGGAGCATTGGGTCCAGTGGTGGTGGAGCGCCGGGTCCAGTGGTGGTGGAGCGCCGGGTCCAGTAGTGGTGGAGCTCCAGGTCCAGTCGTGGTGGAGCATTGGGTCCAGTGGTGGTGAGCGCCAGGTCCAGTGGAGGTGAAGCGCCGGGTTCAGTGGTGGTGGCGCGCCGGGTCCAGTGGTGGTGGAGCACCAGGTCCAATGGTGGTGGAGCGCTGGGTCCAGTGGTGGTGAAGCTCTGGGTCCAGTGGTGGTGGAGCTCCAGGTCCAGTGGTGGTGGAGCATTGGGTCCAGTGGTGGTGGAGCGCCGGTCCAGTGAGGTGAAGCGCCGGGTTCAGTGGTGGTGGAGCGCCGGGTCTAGTAATGGTGGAGCTCCGGGTCCAGTGGTGGTGGTGTTCTGGGTCCAGTGGTGGAGTTCTGGGTCCAGGGGTGAAGTTCTAGGTCCAGTGGTGGTGGAGCACCGGGTCCAGTGTTGGTGGAGCTCTGGGTCCAGTGGTGGTGGAGCATTGGGTCCAGTGGTGGTGGAGCCCCGGGTCTAGTGGTGGTGGAGCCCCGGGTCCAGTGGTGGTGGAACGCCGGGTCCAGTGGTGGTGGAGCTCCGGGTCCAGTGGTGGTGGAGTGCCGGGTCCAATGGTGGAGTTATAGGTCCAGGGGTGGAGTTCTGGGTCCAGTGGTGGTGGAGCTCTGGATCCAGTGGTGGAGCGCCAGGTCCAGTGGTGGTGGAGCGCCGGGTCCAGTGGTGGTGGAGCCCCGGGTCCAGAGGTGGTGGAGCGCCGGGTCCAATGGTGGTGGAGCGCCGGGTCCAATGGTGGTGGAGCGCCGGGTCCAGTGGTGGTGGAGCGCCGGGTCCAGTGGTGGTGGAGCGCCGGGTCCAGTAAAGGTGAAGCACCGGGTCCAGTGGTGATGGAGCGCCGGGTCCAGTGGTGGTGGAGCTCCTGGTCCAGTGGTGGTGAAGTTCTAGGTCCAGTGGTGGAGTTCTGGGTCCAGGGATGGAGTTCTGGGTCCAGTGTTGGTGGAGCACCGGGTCCAGTGGTGGTGGAGCGCCGCCGAGTCCAGTGGTGGTGGAGCGAGAGGTCCAGTGGTGATGGAGCGCCGGGTCCAGTGGAGGTGAAGCGCCGGGTCCAGTGGTGGTGGAGCTCCGGGTCCAGTGGTGGTGGAGCGCTGGGTCCAGTGGTGGTGGAGCTCCGGGTCCAGTGGTGGTAAGCGCCGTGTCCAGTGGTGGTGAAGCACCGTGTCCAGTAGTGGTGGAGCGCCGGGTCCAGTGGTGGTGGAGCGCTGGGTCCAGTGGTGGTGGAGCTCCGGGTCCAGTAGTGGTGGAGCGCCGGGTCCGGTGGTGGTAGAGCACCGTGTCCAGTGGTGGTGGAGCGCTGGGTCCAGTGGTGGTGGAGCGCCGGGTCCAGTGGTGGTGGAGCTTCGGGTCCGGTGGAGCACCAGGTCCAGTGGTGGTGGAGCTTCGGGTCCGGTGGAGCACCAGGTCCAGTGGTGGTGGAGTCCCGGGTCCAATGGTGGTGGAGCGCCGGGTCCAGTGGTGGTGGAACTTCGGGTCCGGTGGAGCACCAGGTCCAGTGGTGGTGGAGTCCCGGGTCCAATGGTGGTGGAGCGCCGGGTCCAGTGGTGGTGGAGCGCCGGGTCCAGTGAAAGTGAAGCGCCGGGTCCAGTGGTGGTGGAGCTTCGGGTCCAGTGGTGGTGCAGTTCTGGGTCCAGTGGTGGAGTTCTGGGTTCAGGGGTGGAGTTCTGGGTCCAGTGGTGGTGGAGCACCGGGTCCAGTGGTGGTGGAGCTCCGGGTCCAGTGGAGGTGTAGCTCCGGGTCCAGTGGTGGTGGAGCATTGGGTCCAGTGGTGGTGGAGCGCCGGGTCCAGTGGTGGTGGAACTTCGGGTCCGGTGGAGCACCAGGTCCAGTGGTGGTGGAGTCCCGGGTCCAATGGTGGTGGAGCGCCGGGTCCAGTGGTGGTGGAGCGCCGGGTCCAGTGAAGGTGAAGCGCCGGGTCCAGTGGTGGTGGAGCTTCGGGTCCAGTGGTGGTGCAGTTCTGGGTCCAGTGGTGGAGTTCTGGGTTCAGGGGTGGAGTTCTGGGTCCAGTGGTGGTGGAGCACCGGGTCCAGTGGTGGTGGAGCTCCGGGTCCAGTGGAGGTGTAGCTCCGGGTCCAGTGGTGGTGGAGCATTGGGTCCAGTGGTGGTGGAGCATTGGGTCCAGTGGTGGTGGAGCGCCGGATCCAGTGGTGGTGGAGCCCCGGGTCCAGTGGAGGTGGAGCGCCGGGTCCAGTGGAGGTGGAGCGCAGGGTCCAGTGGTGGTGGAGCACCGGGTCCAGTGGTGGTGGAGCTCCGGGTCCAGTGGTGGTGGAGTGCCGGGTCCAGTGGTGGAGTTCTGGGTCCAGGGGTGGAGTCCTCGGTCCAGTGGTGGTGGAGCACCGGGTCCAGTGGTGGTATTCTTGTATATAGATATAGGTGCAGTATTATAGTAGATATATTCTTGTATATAGGGGCAGTATTATAGTAGTTATATTCTTGTATATAGGGGGCAGTATTATAGTAGTTATATTCTTGTATATAGGGGCAGTATTATAGTAGTTATATTCTTGTATATAGAAGCAGTATTATAGTAGTTATATTCTTGTATATAGGGGGCAGTATTATAGTAGTTATATTCTTGTATATAGGGGCAGTATTATAGTAGTTATATTCTTGTACATAGGGGCAGTATTTTAGTAGTTATATTCTTGTATATAGGAGCAGTATTATAGTAGTTATATTCTTGTATATAGGGGCAGTATTATAGTAGTTATATTCTTGTATATAGGGGCAGTATTATAGTAGTTATATTCTTGTATATAGGGGCAGTATTATAGTAGTTATACATTCTTGTATATAGGGGCAGTATTATAGTAGTTATACATTCTTGTATATAGAGGCAGTATTATAGTAGTTATATTCTTGTACATAGGAGCAGTATTATAGTAGTTATATTCTTGTATATAGGAGCAGTATTATAGCAGTTATATTCTTGTATATAGGGGCAGTATTATAGTAGTTATATTCTTGTATATAGGAGCAGTATTATAGCAGTTATATTCTTGTATATAGGGGCAGTATTATCTTTATCTCTAATATATAATTACCTTATGGCACTTCTGTCATATTCGGCGCTGTTTCCGTCGTCGTGTCCGTGGCTGCCTCACTCGCAATGCCTTTGCGAGTCCTTGCAGAGTCTCTCTCTCTCTCTCTCTCTCCTCCCCCCCACGGCTTGCAGGACCTGAGATGATGTCACTGGTATGGGCGGGGCTATATCACATGACTGTGACATCATCACAGGCACTTTAATTGCTGCAGTGTCAGCACAGGAGACATCATGCCGCTCTCTAACATCAGACGTGTCCTCATCAGTGATTCTCTGCCTCTGACATCCTGCCATCACAAGGGAACATAGAGGTGACAGAGGACCCCGGACTGAGCCCCCAAGAGCTGATCTCCAGGATACAGGTGAGAGGAGGCTGCACAGGAGCAATGCTCTGCAGACAGGAGGGGGCTGCACAGGAGCAATGCTCTGCAGAGAGGAGGAGGCTGCACAGGAGCAATGCTCTGCAGAGAAGAGGCTGCACAGGAGCATTGCTCTGCATGAGAGGAGGCTGCACAGGAGCAATGCTCTGCACAGAGGAGGAGGCTGCACAGGAGCAATGCTCTGCAGAGAAGAGGCTGCACAGGATCAATGCTCTGCATGAGGGGAGGCTGCACAGGAGCATTGCTCTGCATGAGGGGAGGTTGCACAGGAGCATTGCTCTGCAGACAAGAGGGGACTGCACAGGAGCAATGCTCTGCAGAGAGGAGGAGGCTGCACAGGAGCAATGCTCTGCAGAGAAGAGGCTGCACAGGAGCAATGCTCTGCATGAGGGGAGGCTGCACAGGAGCATTGCTCTGCATGAGGGGAGGCTGCACAGGAGCATTGCTCTGCAGAGAGGAGGCTGCACAGGAGCATTGCTCTGCAGAGAGGAGGAGGCTGCACAGGAGCAATGCTCTGCTGAGGGGAGGCTGCACAGGAGCAATGCTCTGCAGAAAGGAGGCTGCACTGGAGCATTGCTCTGCATGAGGGGAGGCTGCACAGGAGCAATGCTCTGCACAGAGGAGGTTGCACAGGAGCAATGCTCTGCATGAGGGGAGGCTGCACAGGAGCAATGCTCTGCACAGAGGAGGTTGCACAGGAGCATTGCTCTGCATGAGGGGAGGCTGCACAGGAGCATTGCTCTGCAGAGAGGAGGCTGCACAGGAGCATTGCTCTGCACAGAGGAGGCTGCACAGGAGCATTGCTCTGCATGAGGGGAGGCTGCACAGGAGCATTGCTCTGCATGAGGGGAGGCTGCACAGGAGCATTGCTCTGCAGAGAGGAGGCTGCACAGGAGCAATGCTCTGCAGAGAGGAGGCTACACAGGAGAATTACTCTGCATGAGGGGAGGCTGCACAGGAGCAATGCTCTGCAGAGAGGAGGCTGCACAGGAGCAATGCTCTGCAGAGAGGAGGCTGCACAGGAGCAATGCTCTGCAGAGAGGAGGCTGCACAGGAGCAATGCTCTGCAGAGAGGAGGCTGCACAGGAGCAATGCTCTGCAGAGAGGAGGCTGCACAGGAGCAATGCTCTGCAGAGAGGAGGCTGCACAGGAGCAATACTCTGCAGAGAGGAGGCTGCACAGGAGCAATGTCACCATGTATGCCAAAAGCAGAATCAAAATGCACTCTCAGGCTGCAGTCAGAGCCCAAATGTGAAGCAAGCCCAGCTGCAGGCTAATATATCACCTCTACCAACAAGATATGGGAGACGATCTGCCATGCATACACTGAGCCTGCTTAGAGCACCATTCACACAGATACAGTTGATGCAGAGTGTTTGAAAGTGACCCATCCTGCGCCGCTGCTTGAGCGATGGGTCGCACAGTACGATACCTCTGCACCACTAGATGAATGGCGCCCCTAGGGGCCCAACTGCAACCTGGATAGATAAAAAGTGCAAAAAGTATCTTATATGATGAATAAAAAACTTTTACAAATGGGATTTTGGTTCATGCAATGGCCAAGACATTTAAGCTGATGACCCACGACAAGGGATCCCATGCTCATCAGTCCTATCAAAAACTTGTGCAAAAAACTACTAGAAAAAAGCAGCATAAAAAACTCACCATGTATGCCAAAAGCAGAATCAAAATGCACTCTCAGGCTTTTTGTATAAGAGACTTTTTGCACTTTTTATCTATCCAGGTTGCAGTTGGGCCCCTAGGGGCGCCATTCATCTAGTGGTGCAGAGGTATCGTACTGTGCGACCCATCGCTCAGGCAGCGGCGCAGGATGGGTCACTTTCAGACACTCTGCATCAACTGTATCTGTGTGAATGGTGCTCTAAGCAGGCTCAGTGTATGCATGGCAGATCGTCTCCCATATCTTGTTGGTAGAGGTGATATATTAGCCTGCAGCTGGGCTTGCTTCACATTTAGGCTCTGACTGCAGCCTGAGAGTGCATTTTGATTCTGCTTTTGGCATACATGGTGAGTTTTTTTATGCTGCTTTTTTCTAGTAGTTTTTTGCACAGGAGCAATGCTCTACAGTCAGGAGGCTGCACAGGAGCATTGCTCTGCAGAGAGGAGGCTGCACAGGAGCAATGCTCTGCAGAGAGGAGGCTGCACAGGAGCAATGCTCTGCAGAGAGGAGGCTGCACAGGAGCATTGCTCTGCAGAGAGGAGGCTGCACAGGAGCAATGCTCTGCAGAGAGGAGGCTGCACAGGAGCAATGCTCTGCAGAGAGGAGGCTGCACAGGAGCATTGCTCTGCAGAGAGGAGGCTGCACAGGAGCAATGCTCTGCAGAGAGGAGGCTACACAGGAGCAATGCTCTACAGTAAGGAGGCTGCACAGGAGCAATGCTCTGCAGAGAGGAGGCTGCACAGGAGCAATGCTCTGCAGAGAGGAGGCTGCACAGGAGCAATGCTCTGCATTGAGGAGGCTGCACAGGAGCAATGCTCTGCAGAGAGGAGGCTGCACAGGAGCATTGCTCTGCAGAGAGGAGGCTGCACAGGAGCATTGCTCTGCAGAGAGGAGGCTGCACAGGAGCAATGCTCTGCAGAGAGGAGGCTGCACAGGAGCAATGCTCTGCAGAGAGGAGGCTGCACAGGAGCAATGCTCTGCAGAGAGGAGACTGCACAGGACCAATGATCTGCAGAGAGGAGGCTGCACAGGAGCAATGCTCTGCAGTGAGGAGGCTGCACAGGAGCAATGCTCTGCAGTGAGGAGGCTGCACAGGAGCAATGCTCTGCAGTGAGGAGGCTGCACAGGAGCAATGCTCTGCAGAGAGAAGGCTGCACAGGAGCAATGCTCTGCAGAGAGGAGGCTGCACAGGAGCAATGCTCTGCATGAGTGGAGCCAAGATGCTGGGGACGGTGGAGTGAAAATGCCGTGGCGGGGAAGACGATGACCCGCTGGTAAGTATGACAGGCAGAGTGCCTCTGTCCTCTGCTGACCACTCTGCCCACCGCACTGCGCTAACCACTCTGCCCGCTGCACTGCGCTGACCACTCTGCCCGCCGCACTGCGCTGACCACTCTGCCCGCCGCACTGCGCTGACCACTCGGCCCACCGCACTCACTGCTAACCACTGAGCCACCGCGCAGTGCTAACCACTGACCCACCGCGCAGTGCTAACCACTGAGCCACCATATACAGTGCTAACCACTGAGCCACCATATACAGTGCTAACCACTGAGCCACCATATACAGTGCTAACCACTGAGCCACCGCGCAGTGCTAACCACTGAGCCACCGCGCAGTGCTAACCACTGAGCCACCGTATACTCTGCTAACCACTGACCCACCATACTCCCTGCTAACTACTAACCCACCGTATACAGTGCTAACCACTGAGCCACCATATACAGTGCTAACCACTGAGCCACCGTATACAGTGCTAACCACTGAGCCACCATATACAGTGCTAACCACTGAGCCACAGTACAATGCTAACTACTGAGCCACCGTACAGTGCTAACCACTGAGCCACCATATACAGTGCTAACCACTGAGCCACCATATACAGTGCTAACCACTGAGCCACCATACAGTGCTAACCACTGAGCCTCCATATACAGTGCTAACCACTGAGCCACCGTATACAGTGCTAACCACTGAGCCAACATACAGTGCTAACCACTGAGCCACCATATACAGTGCTAACCACTGAGCCACCATATACAGTGCTAACCACTGAGCCTCCATATACAGTGCTAACCACTGAGCCTCCATATACAGTGCTAACCATTGAGCCACCATATACAGTGCTAACCACTGAGCCACCATATACAGTGCTAACCACTGAGCGACCGTATACAGTGCTAACCACTGAGCCACCATATACAGTGCTAACCACTGAGCCACCGTATACAGTGCTAACCACTGAGCCACCATACAGTGCTAACCACTGAGCCACCGTATACTATGCTACCCACTGAGCCACCTCTATACACACAATTAATTTCACCGCACTCCCCTAAATATTAGTAAATAAACTATATATGGATTCTAGACTACCCGATTCTTTAGAATCGGGCTCACAGCTAGTAGTAGTTATATTCTTGTATATAGGAGCAGTATTATAATAGTTATATTCTTGTATATAGGGAGCAGTATTATAGTAGTTATATTCTTGTATATAGGGGCAGTATTATAGTAGTTATATTCTTGTACATAGGAGCAGTATTATAGTAGTTATATTCTTGTATATAGGGGCAGTATTATAGTAGTTATATTCTTGTATATAGGAGCAGTATTATAGTAGTTATATTCTTGTATATAGGGGCAGTATTATAGTAGTTATATTCTTGTATATAGGAGCAGTATTATAGTAGTTATATTCTTGTATATAGGAACAGTATTATAGTAGTTATATTCTTGTATATAGAGGCAGTATTATAGTAGTTATATTCTTGTATATAGGAGCAGTATTATAGTAGTTATATTCTTGTATATAGGAGCAGTATTATAGTAGTTATATTCTTGTACATAGGAGCAGTATTATAGTAGTTATATTCTTGTATATAGGAACAGTATTATAGTAGTTATATTCTTGTATATAGGGGCAGTATTATAGTAGTTATATTCTTCTATATAGGAGCAGTATTATAGTAGTTATATTCTTGTACATAGGAGCAGTATTATAGTAGTTATATTCTTGTATATAGGGGCAGTATTATAGTAGTTATATTCTTGTATATACGAGCAGTATTATAGTAGTTATATTCTTGTACATAGGGGCAGTATTATAGTAGTTATATTCTTGTATATAGGAGCAGTATTATAGTAGTTATATTCTTGTATATAGGAGCAGTATTATAGTAGTTATATTCTTGTATATAGGAGCAGTATTATAGTAGTTATATTCTTGTATATAGGGAGCAGTATTATAGGAGTTATATTCTTGTATATAGGAGCAGTATTATAGTAGTTATATTCTTGTACATAGGGGCAGTATTATAGTAGTTATATTCTTGTACATAGGAGCAGTATTATAGTAGTTATATTCTTGTATATAGGGGCAGTATTATAGTAGTTATATTCTTGTACAGAGGGGCAGTATTATAGTAGTTATATTCTTGTACATAGGGGCAGTATTATAGTAGTTATATTCTTGTACATAGGAGCAGTATTATAGTAGTTATATTCTTGTACATAGGGGCAGTATTATAGTAGTTATATTCTTGTACATAGGAGCAGTATTATAGTAGTTATATTCTTGTATATAGGGGCAGTATTATAGTAGTTATATTCTTGTACAGAGGGGCAGTATTATAGTAGTTATATTCTTGTACATAGGGGCAGTATTATAGTAGTTATATTCTTGTATATAGGAGCAGTATAATAGTAGTTATATTCTTGCATATAGAAGCAGTATTATAGTAGTTTATATTGTATATAGGAGACAGTATTATAGTAGTTATATTCTTGTACATAGGAGCAGTATTATAGTAGTTATATTCTTGTATATAGAGGCAGTATTATAGTAGTTATATTGTTGTACATAGGAGCAGTATTATAGTATTATATTCCTGTAATAGGCAGTATTATAGTAGTTATATCTTGTATATAGGAGCAGTATTATAGTGTTATATTCTTGTATATAGGAGCAGTATATAGAGTTATATTCTTGTATATAGGGGCATATTAAGTAGTTATATTCTGTAAATAGGCATATTATAGTAGTTATTCTTGTATATAGGAGCAGTATTATATAGTTGTATTCTTGTATATAGGGCATATTATAGTAGTTATATTCTTGTATATAGGGCAGTATATAGTAGTTATATTCTGTACATAGGAGCAGTATTATAGTGTTATTTCTTGTATATAGGAGCAGTATTATAGCAGTTATATTCTTGTATATAGGGCAGTATTATAGTAGTTATATTCCTGTATATAGAGAGTATTATAGTAGTTGTATTCTTGTATATAGGAGCAGTATTATATATTAATCTTGTATATAGAGCAGTATATAGTATTATATTCTGTATATAGGCAGTATTATATAGTTTATATCTTTACATAGGGCAGTATTATAGTAGATATATTCTGTACATAGAGCAGTATTATGTATTATATTCTTGTACTAGGGGCAGATTATAGTAGTTATATTCTTGTACATAGGAGCATATAAGTATTAATTCTTGTACATAGAGCAGTATAAGTGTTATATTCTTGTATATAGGGCAGTATATAGTAGTTATATTCTTGTACAGAGGGGCAGTATTTAGTAGTTAATTCTTGTATATAGGGCAATATTATAGTATTATATTCTTGTATAAGGGGCAGTATTATAAGTTATATTCCTGTACATAGGGCAGTATTAAGTAGTTATATCTTGTATATAGGGGCATATTATAGTAGTTATATTCTTGTATATAGGGGCAGTATTATAGTAGTTTATATTCTTGTATATAGAGCAGTATTATAGCAGTTATATTCTTGTACATAGGGGCATATTATAGTAGTATATCTTGTATATAGGAGCAGTATTATAGTAGTTATATTCCTGTACATAGAGCAGTATATAGTGTTATATTCTTTATATAGAGCATATTATAGCAGTTATATTTGTATATAGAGCAGTATTATAGCATTATATTTTGTATAAGGAGCAGTATTAAGTAGTTATTCTGTACTAGGAGCAGTATTATAGTGTTATATTCTTGTATATAGGAGCATATTATAGCAGTTATATTCTTATATGGGCATATTATAGTAGTTATTCCGTATTAGAGCAGTATTATGATTTATTCTTGTAATAGGACAGTATTATAGTATTATATTCTTGTAATAGGAGCAGTATTATAGTAGTTATATTCTTGTATATAGGGGCAGTATAAGTAGTTATATTCTTGTAAAGGGGCAGTATTATAGTAGTTATATTCTTGTATTAGGGCATATATAGTACTTATATCTGTATGTAGGAGCAGTATAATAGTAGTTATATTCTGTAATAGGGGCAGTATTATAGTGTTTATTCTTGTATATAGGGCAGTATTATAGTAGTTATATTCTTGTATATAGGCAGTATTATAGTAGTATATTCTTGTAATAGGCAGTATTATAGTAGTTATATTTTGATATAGGCATATTATAGTAGTTATATTCTTGTATATAGGGGCAGTATTATAGTATTATATTCTTGTATATAGGGCAGTATTATAGTAGTTATATTCTTGTATATAGGAGGCAGTATTATAGTAGTTATATTCTTGTACATAGGAGCAGTATTATAGTAGTTATATTCTTGTAATAGGGCAGTATTATAGTAGTTATATTCTTGTACATAGAGCAGTATTATAGTAGTTATATTCTTGTATATAGGGGCAGTATTATAGTAGTTATATTTTGTATATAGGAGCAGTATTATAGTAGTTATATTCTTGTATATAGGGCAGTATTATAGTAGTTATATTCTTGTATATAGGGCAGTATTATAGTAGTTATATTCTTGTATATAGGGGCAGTATTATAGTAGTTATATTCTTGTATATAGGAGCAGTATTATAGTAGTTATATTCTTGTACATAGGGCTGTATTATAGTAGTTATTATGTCTTTGCACAGGGCAGTTGTAGCGGATGTTTTCGATCACTTGTCTTCCTATATGGGTGGAGGGTTATAAGCTCCTTTGTTTTGGGTGTATATAGTCGGTATAACCTCCTTATTATCTGGTTTCTCGGCAGATTCCTCACATACAGGCGTTTCCTTCCTATTCTCAGATATTGTATACAAGTAAAACCAGAAATACCTGAAAATAATGACAAGATGTCACCAAACCCTCACAGGGGCCTGAGATGTTACCACACGTTACCTGTCATGCCGGCTTCAGGCTCTGTTCACACTGGAGAGTCTGAAGTTCGGCCTAATAATCTCCCACTATTACTTCTGGAGCCGCCTATTAAGCTACTTGCATATTCACTGCACTGTCAGACAAACAGCCAATCACAGAAGTTCACACTCTGTGAGATCCTCTCTGATTGGCTGTTGTAATCAGACTGGATTTCCTCAATCTGGACACTGATTCAGCTTGGTTGCCGTACGCATTAGTGTAGGGCAACAAACCAGCCATCATGGGGTGTTAAATAAATAAAAAAATGCACGGGGCTTCACAGCATTTTTAAGTCCCCATGAAAGCAGACAGCTGCGAGCTGCTGCCCTCAGCTGCTCTGTGCCGCTAATACTGCAGCCGTGGTCACAGCAACGTTAACTCCCTGCTTACTGGCGCTGCTGTTATCAGTAAGCAGGGAGGTAACTCCTGCGGCTCCTGTATGAGGCGGCTCATTTATAAGCCGCCGTGATTTCACCGCTGCTCAGCGTTGCTATAGTAACCGCTTATCTGTTTACTATGGCAACGGGGTCAGCGGTGATGTCACTGCTTAACACCCACAGTCTCATTCACTCATTCAGCGGATGTCCTCTCCCTGCTGGTGATGTAGCAGACAAGCATCAATTCAAGGAGAAGATAGAAGACAGAAGGCCAGGATCGTTGGAGGGCTGCGTGGGGGTAATACAGATGGAGTCCCTAAGCGTGTTTGTCTGTTTATTTGTAATAAATATTTTCTGGTCGTCATAATGGGAGACCCAGACAATGGGGTTTAGGGCTCTGCCCTCCGGAGGTCACACTAGGTACTACAAGTTTGTAGACACCGCCTCCTCCGCTTATAAACCCCCACCGTAGGAGACATCCTCAGTTTTAAACTTAGTGTGCTCGGAGGATCACGCTTTGCTTGCACTTCACTGCATTCTCACAGCTTACGTGATGGCGTCTGAAGACAAGGTAAAATGGTCCCGCTCGGGACCCCCGACAGCCTCCCCGCTCACCCTCTGCGGAACACGCTGGTGGAGGTACCGGAGGGCTTTTAGCCTGGACACTTCAGTGTTCTCCCGGTACGCTGTCGCGCTCTTTCCTTTCCATCCCTCCATGGAGGCTCTGGTAAGGGGGAGCCTGGAGCCTTGCACAGCTCCGCTCCGTCCGAGGCCTCCCTAAATGGTGCTTACAGACCGGACGGAGCCAGCCCAGTCTGAGGCCTCCCTAAATGGTGCTTACACTCCGGACTGGTGCTGTACCCCCGTCCGAGGCCTCCCTAAAGGTGCTTACAGACCGGACCGGCACTGAGGCACCTGGTGTGTCTCCTGTGTGCCTGGGGGTAGTGTCTGTCACTGTGGTGTCATGACACTCAGACCGCGCGGTTACCCTCGGGTCCGCGGTTCTGGCGGTGACCCTGTGCTGGGGTCTCCCTGGCTGACCGCCCTGTGTCTCACAGGGGCTGAGGCTGTAGACTGCGGGTGTTTTGTGTGTACATGCAGTCTGAGTGTGTGTGTGGTGATATTCACACTCTTTTCCCGCGCTGCGGGCTCCGGCACCTCCATTGCTGAGGCAGCCTGGAGGAGGAGGAGGCAGCCCTTGTGGTGACATCACCGCTGGGCGTGTTGTGTGTTCTTCCCGCGTGTTCCAGGCTCCGCCCACATCTTCACTGTCGGCGGCCATCTTCTCCCTCACTTCCCGGCTGGGATCTGACGGCAGCGCGTGTCTGCACTTACAAGGGAGACCGGAACTCGCGGAGGTCACACACACACACCGCTTCCTCCTACCGCTTTACTGCGGTCGGTAAGCCACCGGGATTCCCGGTTTGTTTGTGAACTTTGGCTTATATTCCCCTCACTGTGGAGATGTCCTCAGCTGGGAAGCATGCTGCTAAGGCGGCGGTGGTCACCATTACCTGTGCTACATGCAACGGGACACTGGTGGAGGGGTCCTGCAATAACTGCGGACGCCCAGAGGCCCGGTCTGCTACTACTGAGTCTGCAAATCCGGGATTATACCCTGAGGTTCAGGTGATCCCAGGGCCATGGGAAACGCAGAATAAGATCAATGAATCTCTGCTGTCCCAGATGTCCTCCATGTCGCAAACCCTGGAGGCACTGCATAGGAGACTGGAGAACCCAGCTACTCCTCCTAGTTACCCCCGGGTGTCTCTTACTTCTGCTGTAAGACCCCCTAAGCGAGCCCGTGAGGCTTCTCCTGAGCTCCAGACTCTCTCTGAGGAGGAGCGTTCCTCTGATGGTGAGGAAGATGATGGGGGTTCAACTCTCGGGTCTATGTCTGAACCTCCGGATGGGGTGGAGGATCTGGTGTCCTCCATCAATGAGACATTGCGTCTTGTCACTCCTCCTGAGGAGGTGACTGTTCACCCCAAGGAGGTCTATCAATGGCTGCGGCCAGAGGCTAGACCAAGTGGCTCCTTCATGGACCACACTAATTTCGGAAGGGTGATTAAAGCTCCCAGGTTACATCCTGGGCGGCGTTATGTCCGTAAAACTAAGGACAATCGCTTTCCCTTTCCCCAGGAGGCGCTCCAGGAATGGTCGCAGTCTCCCAAGGTGGATGCTTCCATGACTAGGATTGCTGCGCGCTCCTTGTTTTCTGCCTCTGATAGCTCCTCATTGAAGGATGCTACTGATAGACAGGTCGAGCAACTCGCCAAGTCTTCCTATGAGGCTGTGGGGTCTTCGTTTGCCCCTAATTTTGCCGCAGTCTGGACCCTACAAGCGATCACTATCTGTTTGGATGGTATCACTGATCTAGCTAGGTCCAGTCCAGAGGTCCTGGCGCTCACTGAGAGAGCAAGGGCCTATGCGGACTATGCCAGGACGGCATCTTTGGAAACTGCCACTCGCTCTGCTGTGGCCTCGGCCAATGCAATTGCGATCCGCAGGCTGTTGTGGCTGCGTCTTTGGGACTCAGATGCCACATCTAAGAAGATTTTACAAAATCTTCCGTTCGCTGGTGACAGGCTTTTTGGCACCGAACTGGACAAATTGATAAAGGATTCTGCTGAGTCTAAGATCCCGCAGAATAAGCCTAAGCCACGGTACACCGTGAAAAGGAACCCTAAGCAGTGGTCCTTTCGCTCCGGTTCACAGTCATCAACGACGTCCACTCGCTCAGACCGAGGGGGCAAGCCTGCTTCTCAGTGGCGTTCCAAGAGTCGTCAGAAGAAGCCGGCGGGGGCAGCGGCTGCCACCCCCAAGCCCGCCTCGACATGACTCGCTCTCTCATCCTGCCTCCCCACAGGTGGGGGGCCGCCTGTCTTGCTTTCAGGACAAGTGGCTTCTTCACATTCAAGATCAGTGGGTTCGAGACGTAGTCTCAAGAGGTTACAGGATAGAGCTGACGTCACAACCAATAGCCCGATTCCATCGGTCGGTTCCATCTCCAGAAAAGGCTCAGGCTTTTCACCTGGTGTTGGAGGGGCTCCGCAGAGACGGAGTGGTGGTCCCTGTGCCCACGGAAGAGAGGTTCAGGGGTTTTTACTCCAACCTCTTTATTGTCCCAAAGAAGGACGGCTCCTTTCGCCCGGTTTTGGACCTGAAGTTGTTCAAACCGTCACGTGTTGGTTCGGAAGTTCCGCATGGAATCCCTGCGCTCAGTGATCGCGGCTGTGTCACAGGGAGACTTCCTAGCGTCCATCGATATCAGGGACGCTTACCTTCACGTTCCCATTGCACCAGCTCATCAGCGCTGGTTGAGATTCGCAGTGGGGGAAGAGCACTTCCAATTTGTGGCACTGCCATTCGGGCTAGCCTCGGCACCACGGGTGTTCACAAAGGTGATGGCCTCCATGATGGCTCTCCTGCATGCGCAGGGACACGCCGTCATACCCTATTTGGACGACCTGTTGGTCAGGGCGCCATCGGAAGACCTTTGTCGGGTGAGCCTGGAGGTGACCATGAAGTCTCTGGAACGGTTCGGGTGGCTTATCAACATTCAAAAGTCGACCCTGGTTCCGACCCAGTCATTGACATATCTGGGCATGGACTTCCACACGGACTCGGCCCTGGTGTCCCTACCTCAAGCCAAGCAGCTTGCGATCCAATCAGGAGTGCAGAATGTCCTCCTGTCGCCACAGTCATCCCTACGGGTATTGATGAGACTGGTGGGTCGCATGGTAGCGGCGATAGAGGCGGTGCCGTTCGCACAGTTTCGCCTCCGTCCTCTCCAGCTGGAGATTCTGCGCAGATGGGACAAGAGGACGATCTCTCTGAATCGGCTGGTGACGCTGTCACAACCAACCAGGGACTCTCTACAGTGGTGGCTCCAGCCACATCACCTGTCACGGGGCCGGTCCTTCCTAAAACCGTCATGGTTAGTGGTGACCACAGACGCCAGTCTGAAGGGCTGGGGTGCGGTGTTCTTGCACCACAGGGCTCAAGGCCTCTGGACTCAGTCGGAGTCGGCGTTACAGATCAACGTGCTGGAGATCAAGGCGGTTTTTCTGGCGCTACTGGCGTTTCAGAAATTCCTGTCAGGACAACCCATTCGGGTACAGTCCGACAATGCGACGGCCGTCGCCTACATAAATCATCAGGGAGGGACCAGAAGTGCTCAGGCCCTCGCCGAAGTCCACCGCATTCTACTATGGGTGGAGGAAAACGGCTGCCTGATCTCCGCAGTTCACATCCCAGGGGTCGAGAACTGGGAGGCCGACTATCTGAGCCGACAGGGGATGGACGCCGGAGAGTGGTCCCTACATCCAGACGTCTTCCGGGACATCTGCAGCAGATGGGGCACTCCGGACGTGGATCTGATGGCCTCACGGCTGAATCATCAGGTGCCCCAATACATGGCGAGATCTTGGGATCCCCAGTCTCTGGGGGCGGATGCCCTGATCCTGAGCTGGTCCAGCTTTCAGCGGCCATATGTGTTTCCGCCTCTGGCTCTGATTCCCAGGGTCCTGTGGAAGATCAGGACAGAATGCAGAGTGGCCATTCTAGTGGCTCCAGATTGGCCCAGGAGGTCTTGGTACCCGGACCTGTGGCAACTGTCAGGCGGACACCGGTGGGCTCTTCCAGAACGCGCAGATCTACTCGCGCAAGGCCCGTTCTTCCACCTCAATTCCAGGGCCCTCAGATTGACTGCATGGCTCTTGAGGCCTGGCTGCTAACATCCAGAGGTTTCTCCCCTACAGTGGTTGCCACTATGAATCGGGCGAGGAAACCTGTTTCCAGGAAGATATACCACAGAACGTGGAAAATCTTTTTTACCTGGTGTGCCTCTGGTGGCCGCTCACCGTGGCCTTTGTCTATCCCGACATTGTTGGCCTTCCTACAGTCGGGGTTGGAGTTGGGATTATCCCTTGGCTCTCTGAAAGGTCAAGTATCGGCACTTTCAGTGCTGTTTGACAGGCGCTTGGCGCTCCTCCCGAAGGTACGTCAATTTCTGCAGGGGGTGTCTCGGGTGGTTCCGCCCTATAGACGACCTCTGGATCCTTGGGACCTCAACATGGTCCTGGCGACACTGCAGAAACCGCCGTTTGAGCCACTGAGAGAAGTCTCTCTCTCTCGTCTGTCCCAGAAGGTGGTCTTTCTGGTGGCAATTACGTCTCTGAGACGGGTCTCAGAATTGGCTGCACTTTCGTGCAAGTCTCCCTTTCTGGTGGTTCACCAAGACAAGGTGGTGTTGCGCCCACGGCCTGAATTTCTGCCGAAGGTGGTTTCAACGTTTCACCTAAACCAGGAGATTGTTCTCCCATCATTTTGCCCCGCTCCCGTTCATCAGGTTGAGCGCGACCTCCATACTCTGGATCTCGTGAGAGCTGTACGCATTTATGTGTCCAGGACCGCCTCCTTTAGGAGTTCGGATTCTTTATTTGTCCTCACGATGGGTCGCTGTAAAGGGGCCGCGGCTTCGAAGTCGACCTTGGCCAGATGGATCAAGGCTCCCATTCAGGAGGCATACCGGTCTTCTGGTTTGCCTCTCCCGGTGGGTTTGAAGGCACACTCTACGAGAGCTGTAGGTGCCTCCTGGGCCTTGCGACATCGAGCTTCTGCTCTACAGGTGTGTCAGGCGGCCACTTGGTCCAGCCTGCACACTTTCTCTAAGCACTATATGGTGCATGCCCATGCCTCTGCGGATGCGAGTTTGGGCAGGCGGGTTCTCCAGGCGGCGGTTGCCCACCTTTAGAGGGAACCATGTGTTATCCGTCTTGTTGAGGAACTCTTCCCGCCCTGGGGTATTGCTTTAGGACATCCCCATTGTCTGGGTCTCCCATTATGACGACCAGAAAAAAGAGAATTTTGTTTACGTACCGTAAATTCTTTTTTCTTTAGTCATCAATGGGAGACCCAGCACCCACCCAGTTGTTCCGTTGCATGTTTTGCACTTGTTCTGTTCTCTGTTGAGACAGTGTTTGCCGGGTTGTTGAACCGTCTGTGCACGGCATTCTTCCCGATGTTTCGGGTGTGGTTTAATTTCTCCTCGCAGCTTATGGACTAAACTGAGGATGTCTCCTACGGTGGGGGTTTATAAGCGGAGGAGGCGGTGTCTACAAACTTGTAGTACCTAGTGTGACCTCCGGAGGGCAGAGCCCTAAACCCCATTGTCTGGGTCTCCCATTGATGACTAAAGAAAAAAGAATTTACGGTACGTAAACAAAATTCTCTTTTTTTTTCTCTGTGTGGTGTCTTTTTTTTTTAACCCTTTATTGGAGATTCTTAGTGGCCGCGTCAAACTTGACCTGACATTAAGAATCTTAGGTTTAATATCAGCTGATAAAACAAAGCTGGTATTAACCCCCTTATTACCCAGCATGCCACCCACCACCAGGGCTGCTGAAAGAGCCTGGTAAGGCGCCTGAAAATGGGGCTTATTATAAATGCGCCATTTTCAGGGGCGGCTGCGGACTACTATTCTTTAGCGTGGGGGGCCCTAAAATAATGGGCCCTCACCCTACTGAGAATACCACTCCTCAACTGCCTTGGTTTACCTTGGCTGGCAATGAAAAATAGGGCGGAGACCACAAATATTTTTCTTGCCTGCTAAGGGAAAATTAGGCAGCTGTGGGTGGCAGCTCACAGCTGTCTGCTTTCATCGGGCTAGACTTAAAGTTGCTGCGTAGCTGCCCGTGTTTTTTTTATTATAAATTAATTATTTATTTAGCACCCTATAACACCAGGTTGGTTGCCATACACTAATGTGTATGGTAATCAAGCAGAACCACTGTCCAGATTGTGGAAATCCAGTCTGACTACAACAGCCAATCACAGAGGTGAGCTTTTGTGATTGGCTGTTTGTTTGACAGTGAAGTGAATATGAAATTAGCTTAATAGGCGGCCCCAGAAGTAGCAGCGGGAGACAGGTGAACCCGATCTACCTATTCTATCTGCACTTTTCTTAGTTTATACACCATGAGAAAGACCATTGACCACACTCGCACCACATGGACAGCACTCGCACCTCCCTCGCACCACACGGACAGCACTTGCACCTCCCTTGCACCACACGGACAGCACTCGCATCTCACTCACACCACACGGACAGCACTCACACCACACGGACAGCACTCGCACCTCCTTCGCACCACACGGACCGCACTCGCACCACTCAGACAGTACTCGCACCTCACTTGCACCACACGGACAGCACTCGCACCTCCCTCGCACCACACGAACAGCACTCGCACCTCACTCACACCACACGGACAGCACTCGCACTTCCCTCGCACCACACGGACAGCACTCGCACCACACGGACAGCACTCGCATGACTGTCATGCATCATATACGCTCCGTTTTTGCTGTGTGATAGTGTGCTTCCACCCTACCCAGCATGGAAAACCCATGCTGCAAACTCTCAATGTGCTGTGTGTTTTTTTCTCGCACCCATACACTTTCATTGGCCTCTCGCACATGAAACTCGCATACATTTGCATCATGCTGCGATTGGACTCACATTTGACTCGCAATGCGAGTTCAGCGCTGGAGAAACGCAACAATGTGCCCTGACAGATAGTTTAACAATGGACTGAGTGCAATGCGCGTTTCACACCAGTGTACCTTCACCCTGAGAGGAATTCTCCACACAAAGCATTAGATGGTGAATACAGCAGGAACGTGCCGTCTCCATGGCAGCGGCCCCATACTGTGCCCTCACACACCGGACAATCAGATGCTCCACAGCCCCAGACAATACTGGTTGCTAGGCAGCGTGCCCTTAGCAACCAGACAAAACTCACACTTTACGGCCTGTTAATTGGGTTTCTCCTGACAATAACCTCCTATATTATGTGTGAGGTGTGAACAGGCCTCACTGTGCTGACAGGATCTAAAACAGCAAATGTGAAGAGCTAAAATGTCTCCACACCCCTATAACACTTCTCTTTCATCATCTTCAGGGCTATTTTCAGGAAAGATGTCACCTGATAAGGATGAGATTCGGAGACGTTTGATATACGGTAACATGTGCCCCTGCTTTCCACCAGGAGCACAGACCACACGTACAGCCACCGTGTAACACCACCAGGAGCACAGACCACACATACAGCCACTGTGTAACACCACCAGGAACACAGACCACACGTACAGCCACCGTGTAACACCACCAGGAACACAGACCACACGTACAGCCACCGTGTAACACCACCAGGAGCACAGACCACACGTACAGCCACCGTGTAACACCACCAGGAACACAGACCACACATACAGCCACCGTGTAACACCACCAGGAGCACAGACCACACATACAGCCACCGTGTAACAGCACCAGGAGCACAGACCACACATACAGCCACCGTGTAACACCACCAGGAGCACAGACCACACATACAGCCACTGTGTAACACCACCAGGAGCACAGACCACACATACAGCCACCGTGTAACACCACCAGGAACACAGACCACACATACAGCCACCGTGTAACACCACCAGGAGCACAGACCACACATACAGCCACTGTGTAACACCACCAGGAACACAGACCACACGTACAGCCACCGTGTAACACCACCAGGAACACAGACCACACATACAGCCACCGTGTAACACCACCAGGAGCACAGACCACACATACAGCCACCGTGTAACAGCACCAGGAGCACAGACCACACATACAGCCACCGTGTAACACCACCAGGAGCACAGACCACACATACAGCCACTGTGTAACACCACCAGGAGCACAGACCACACATACAGCCACCGTGTAACACCACCAGGAACACAGACCACACATACAGCCACCGTGTAACACCACCAGGAGCACAGACCACACATACAGCCACCGTGTAACAGCACCAGGAGCACAGACCACACGTACAGCCACCGTGTAACACCACCAGGAGCACAGACCACACGTACAGCCACTGTGTAACACCACCAGGAGCACAGACCACACATACAGCCACTGTGTAACACCACCAGGAGCACAGACCACACATACAGCCACCGTGTAACACCACCAGGAGCACAGACCACACATACAGCCACTGTGTAACACCACCAGGAACACAGACCACACGTACAGCCACCGTGTAACACCACCAGGAACACAGACCACACATACAGCCACCGTGTAACACCACCAGGAGCACAGACCACACATTCAGCCGCATTGTAACAATCAAAATTTTATTTTATCATCCCTGAATTTGTGACATATAGAAAATAGCAAAAACATAAAGTAAGTGGATGGGAGGAGCAAAGCGTTACCAGCCGAAAATGGTGAATAATCACAACAGATTGCTAGAAAATTACATTATTACAGCAAAACAAAACAAATTGTGCAAACCACATAAATACAGGAAGCATAAATTATACTAGAGAATTTAAAGATGGCGGCCGACACATTCCGTACATAGGATAACGTGAGGGACGGCGGGCAGCTGCAACGGGGACACAGAATCGTCCCCCTTATACAAAAAACACATGTATAAAAATCAGAACCAAAACCTTGCAAATATGAGAATACAGCAAACCATGAGGAAAACAATATATCATAGAAAGTGGCAAAAATCAAACAAGTGCTTCATGGACATCTGAAAAAAAGATCTTAATGCAAAAATTGTAAAAAAATAAACAAAATACTATTTTTTAATGCAAAGAAATGATATATTTTTTCTGTGAATGATAAAACCTGGAAAGTGTTAACATTTCTGGGATTATTCATAATAATATAGACTGAGGCGCTGGACGTTTCTTGTAATCTTCTGTATTTCACAGTTATTATAGAGTAGCTGCCATGTCGTATTAAGGGGCTGTCCGGCGGGGGGGCCGACCGCTCCGGTCCGCACCGATGGGCAGAACATTCATGTAACATCGCTATGAAGCTTCTTTTTGGATCTGACCTCGATCCCCTTGGTAATAACGACCCCTTTCAGTGTGAGAATGTTTTTCACTATGGATCAGCCATTAATCCCTGCTCTAGTCATCCTGGATAATGTCCATATATTAGGATATGTAGAATATACTGAAACCCTCCCCCCATGTTCGCAACAACAACACACAAGGAAAGAATATACTTTTTTTGTTAATAAAAAAAAAAATCTGGAGCAGAACTTCTCCTAGAGTCCGTCCCTCGGGGGCGGGATGATTGTGAGGGCTCGTGGGCGGTCCCTGGAGGTCAGGGGTGGAAATGTGTGGTGCTTGATTGCCCGGAGGAGGCCGTCAACCTCCTTAAGATACATAAAAGTGCAAGTGCAACTTCAAGTATTCACACGACTCGGTGAGAAGTCCTCGTGGGAGAGACATGATCCAGATTCTGTGTCCTGCAGGACTCCGGCCACCAGAAGTCCTGTCCTCACACGTCGGTGGGTCCGGCAGATGATCTCCAGCCTGGAGGTCCAAAACTCCCAGGACTGATTACTGGCATCAATGGCGGCTTCGTACGCCCCCATGTTCTCAGTCTGAGAAATAAGGTTGTTTCCGGAGACACGGCGCCATCATAACTTCATCTGCTGCCGGTAGATCTCCCGCTTGCTCCGGTCACACCCCCATGTCCGACTCTTGGAGCGGAAGAGTTTCAGGTCTTCCTTGAAGTCTTTGTGATACATGGAGCGATACGCCTGAGGCTCACAGAGCGTCTGCAACAGAAGAAAGGAGTATGGTGAAACCAAAGGGACCTGCGCTGCTGTGTACTGACCCGCTCCGTTATAGGGTCTGTAAAGGTGTATTATTGCCTCAACCTCTTCATGATATATTATGTATGTTTAGGTCTCGGGCTTTGATACAGGCTCACACGCCGAGCCTGCATTTTCTCGGCACATGATGGATGATTTAATCAGCCATTATGTACCTCTAAAACCCACAGCCTGCAGCTGATTGACAGCGGTATTTAACTGGCTATCACTGACAGTGGGATTTAATATGCGTCATTCCCTGCCCCAAAGATGTGATCAAGGAGGCCGATGGGTTATCATGGCAGCTGGAATCAGATGATCACCCATGTGTCTATTATTACAATCCTTCTGCGATTCATAGGAGATCATGATTTCTGCTATACACAGCAGTGCTGATGCATTGCACTGTATAGAACAAACAATTGGACAGTTACAGCTTTAGGCTGGAGTCACAGTGGGCGAGAGACATCGAGATACTTGTGCGCCTCACCCAGCCTTGTCTATGTCATTACAGTCCTCTTGTGATCACCAGCCGTGAGTGAAATAATACGAGATCATGATCTCTGCTATACACAGCAGTGCTGATGCATTGCAATGTATAGAACAA
>JARQOC010000003.1:5870971-5910969 GCA_033576535.1 Allobates femoralis | reverse complement strand
AACATAGATTGTGTGCCACCATCTCCACCTGCAGAGCCACCTCCCTGTTGAGGTCTCCATTCTCCCATCACTGCCCCAGGAATCCCGCTCCACCTACGGGGAGCATTACGAGCTAGCTTCTACGTCACCATCCCTGGAGGTCTGCCGCAGCACCAGTGTTACGCTTCCGGGGGGAGGCACCCTAGAATGGCCCCACTGGGCCGTGGTACCATACTCCCTTGGGTGAGCTGGTCCTAGTTTATCCAACCCCTATACAGGGATTGTCAGGGGCAAGCCTAGGGGGTCAAAATACCACAGCTGCTAGTACTAGGGGGGCCGCTCGTAGGGTTAGCCTATACTATGGTAAGTCTAAGAAGGATCTGAGGCACCAGAGCCCAGGGCTAGAAGAGCCGGAATGGGTTCCACCGGAGCACAAGGTGGGCCTGACTAACAACCAGTGAAACAGAAGCTTACTGACATAATAATCAGGCACCTCTCATGAGTGGAGGTTGCCTGATATACAGGAGGATGGACAGCTATTGGCCAAGGGGAGTGTCAGGCTGAACCATTCCGGCCCCTAGATTCACAGGGGAGGAGCGTGGCCGCACCCAATGCATCGCCCATTGCACTGCTCATTGTAGTGTGCTGGCTGGCAGACATTAAGGGGAGACACAACACGCCTGGACACTGGATGCCCGACCGGCAGAGCAGCAGAGGATGCAGAACCAGGGAAAGTGAGTTTGGGAGCAGTGCCAGGGGACCTAACAGTACCCCCTCCCTCACGCCCCCTCCTCCGAAGGCGCTCAAAGAACCTTGCCAGAACACGGGGTGCATCAATGTTCTCCCGTGGCTCCCAGGACCTCCGCTCAGGACCAAAGCCAACCCAGTCAATTAAGAAGAGGGTTTTGCCTCTACTCTTCTACATGGCAAGGATGTCCTTTACTTCGTAGACGTTCTTGGAGCTGTGAGGCCAGGGTACAGTGCCGGAGGAATAATGAAAGAGATTAAGTACCTCTGGTTTAAACAAGACATGAAAGCAGTTAGGGATGTGAAGCGAGGCAGGCAGTCTCAGCTTGCAGGCAAAGTCATTGATGTGTCCCAAGACTTCGAAAGGACCGACATAACGTGGACCTAACTAGTAGGATGGCACCTTCAGCCTGGTGTACCTGGAGTAAAGCCACACTTTATCGCCTAGGAGGAAAGACGGAGACTCAAGGCATCTCTTACCAGCATGTCTCTTCATCCTGCCGAAGGTTTGTTTAAGAGAGTCTCTGGTCTCCCTCCAGATCTTGGAGAAGTCTACAGACAACGCATCAGCCGCCAGGTTGCCAGATGCTGAGTAGATTTGAAGAGGCATACCAGGATGTTGGCCGAATACCACTACAAAAGGAGATTGAGTAGGCAACTCCCTGGAGTGATTGTTGTAAGCGAATTCCGCCCCAGGAAGGAGACAAGTCCAGTTATCATGATGAGCATTGGCGAAGTGTCGAAGGTAGGTAGTGAGGAGTTGATTAAAACGCTCCACCTGCCCGTTGGACTGAGGATGATAAGCAGAGAAGTCCAACGTGATGTCCATATTAGTGATGGGCGAATCCTAAATTACTCGGAATCGCTTGACTCTAGCGAGTCCGAGCCCAGGACTCGCTACTCGTTGCGAGTCTAGCGAGTCCAATGCTAATGAATGGGGAAGCGAGTATTAGCGAGTAGTGTGCGATTTACAAATCACAGATGTGTCTGGGAAGCTTCAGTCTGAAGCAATCCTAGTTTTGCCATTGATTTGCATTGGACTCGTTTACTGTGCAAGTAATCGCTGGGAAACTCGCACAGATAAGAGTCCTGTCTGCTCTGTGTGCTGGCTGCCGCAGCTCCAGGGTCCTAGAGCCCGCCTGCTGCCTGATGTAGCAGAGCTGAGATTGTTCTCAGTCTGCTCATTCCCTGTGCATAGACATCTATATCTATGCACAGGGATGAGCAGAGAGGACATCGCGTTTTGGACTGCGTCGGACGGAAGAGGATTTTTTAAATTAAAGATGGAGTCCCTAAAGGCTTTTTTTTTTATTTCTAATAAAAAATTTTCTCTGTGTTGTGTTTTTTTTAAAACAATTTAATAGAAATTCATGGCGGTCATGTCTAATATTGGCGTGACCGCCATAAATTTCGGGCTTAGGGCCAGCTGATAATACAAAGCTGGCCCTAACCTCTTTATTACCCAGCGTGCCACCGCCACCAGGGCTGCAATTTGCAGCGGGGCGGTGCCAGAAAGCTTGGGCATCCCTGCGCTGCGGATTCCAGCCCCCAGCTGCTTAGCTGTACCTGGCTAGACATAGAAATTGCGCGGAGCCCCACGCATTTTTTTTAGTTATTTCATGAAATTCATGAAATAATAAAAAAAAAGGGCTCCCCTATATTCTTGTGTCTGGCCAGGTACAAATAGGCACCTGGGGGTTGGGGCAGCCCGTCGCTGCCTGCTGGATCCGGCTGGTTTCCAGAAAAACAAAAAGTCGCAAGCGCCACATTAAAAAAAAACTACAACAAAAAGTCCCAAGCACCAAAACAAAGAAAAATGCAACAAAAGGTCTCAAGCACAACAGCAAGGGAACAAAGTAACTACAAAAAAAGTCCCAAGCACCACAACAAAGAAAACCGCGACAAAAAGTCCCAATCACCACAACAAAGAAAATTGCAACAAAAAGTCCCAAGCACCACAACAAAGAAAAGTACAACAAAAATTCCCAAACACCACAACAAAGAAAACTACAATACAAAATCCAAAGCATCACAACAAAGAAAACAACAAAAAGTCCCATGCACCAAAACAAAGAAAACTACAACAAAAAGTCCGAAGTGCAACAACAAAGAAAACAACAAAAAATCCCAAGCACCACAACAAAGAAAACTACAACAAAAAGTCCCAAGCACCAAAGCAAAATAAACTACTGCAGAAAGTACCAAGCACCACAGCAAAGAAAAGTACAACAAAAGTCCCAAGTACCACAACAGAGAAAAGTTCAACAAAAAGTCCCAAGCATCACAAGAAAGAAAACTACAAAAAAAATCCCAAGTACCACAACAAAGAAAAGTACAACAAAAAATCCCAACACCACAACATAGAAAAGTACAACAAAAAGTCCCAAGCACCACAACAAAGAAAAGTACAACAAAATTCCCAAGCACCACAACAAAGAAAACACAATAAAAACCAAGCACACCACAACAAAGAAAACAACAAAAAGTCCATGCACACAAACAAAGAAAACTACAAAAAAAGTCCAAGTACCACAACAAAAGAAAATACAACAAAAAATCCAAGCACACAACAAAGGAAAACTACAACAAAAAGTCCCAAGCACCACAACAAAGAAAAGCAACAAAAAGTCCCAAGCACCAAAGCAAAAAAACTACAACAAAAGTCCAAGCACCACAACAAAGAAAACTACAACAAAAAGTCCAAGCAACACAACAAAGAAAACTACAACAAAAAGTCCCAAGCACCAAAACAAAGAAAAATACAACAAAAGTCCAAGCACACACAAAACAAAGAACTACAACAAAAGTCCCAAGCACACAACAAAGAAAACTACAACAAAAAGTCCCAAGCACCAAAACAAAGAAAACTAAACAAAAAGTCCCAAGCACCACAACAAAGAAAAGTACAACAAAAAGTCCCAAGCACCACAACAAAGAAAACTACAACAAAAAGTCCCAAGCACCACAACAAAGAAAACTACACAAAAAGTCCCAAGCACCAAAACAAAGAAAAATGCAACAAAAGGTCTCAACACAACAGCAAAGAACAAAGGAACTACAACAAAAAGTCCCAAGCACACAACAAAGAAAACTGCAACAAAGTCCAAGCACCACAACAAAGAAAACTAAACAAAAAGTCCCAAGCACCACAACAAAGAAAACTACAACAAAAAGTCCCAGGCACCAAACAAAGAAATCAACAAAAAGTCCAGCACTACAACAAAGAAAACAACAATACAAAATCCCAAGCACCACAACAAAGAAAACTACAACAAAAGTCCAAGCACCACAACAAAGAAAACTACAACAAAAGTCGCAAGCGCCACATTAAAAAAAACACAACAATAAGTCCCAAGCACCAAAACAAAGAAAAATGCAACAAAAGTCTCAAGCACAACAGCAGGGAACAAGGACTACAACAAAAGTCCAAGCACCACAACAAAGAAAACTGCAACAAAAAGTCCCAAGCACCACAACAAAGAAAATCAACAAAAAGTCCAAGCACTACACAAAGAAAACTACAACAAAAAGTCTAAAGCACCATAACTAAGAAAACTACAATAAAAACCCAAGCCCACAACAAAGAAAACATAAAAAAAACCCAAGCACCACAACAACGAAAACAACAAATAATCCTAACACCACAGCAAAGAAAACTTCAACAAAATATCCAAGCACCACAACAAAGAAAACTACAACAAAGTCCCAAGCACCAAAGCAAAATAAACTACAGCAGAAAGTACCAAGCACCACAACAAAGAAAATACAAAAAAGTCCAAGCATCACAACAAGAAAACTACAAAAAAAAAATCCAAGTACCACAACAAAGAAAAGTACAACAAAGTCTCAAGTACCACAACAAAGAAAGTACAACAAAAGTCCCAAGCACAAACAAAGAGAATACAACAAAAATCCCAAGCAACACAACAAAGAAAACTACAACAAAAAGTCTCAAGCACAAACAAAGAAAAATGCAAAAAAGGTCTCAAGCACAACAGCAAGGAACAAAGGAACTGCAACAAAAAGTCCCAAGCACACAACAAAAAAAACTACAACAAAAAGTCTAAACACCAAAACTAAGAAAACACAATAAAACCCAAAGCACCACAACAAGAAAACAACAAATAATCCCCACACCACAACAAAGAAAACTACAACAAAATCATAACACTGCAACAAAGAAAACTACATAAAATCCAAGCACCACAACAAAGAAAAGTACAACAAAAATTCCAAGCACCACAACAAAGAAAACACAATAAAAATCCAAAGCACCACAACAAAGAAAACAACAAAAGTCCCATGCACCACAACAAAAAAACTACTGAAAAAGTCCGAATGCAACAACAAAGAAAACAACAAAATTCCCAAGCACCACAACAAAGAAAACAACAAATAATCCTAAGCACCACAACAAAGAAACTTCAACAAAAATCCAACACCACAGAAAGAAACACAACAAAAACTGCAAGCACCACACAAAGAAAACTACATCAAAAAGTCCAAGCACCAAACAAAGAAAAATCAACAAAAGTCTCACACAACAGCAAGGAACAAAGAACTACAACAAAAAGTCCAAGCACCACAAGAAAGAAAACTGCAACAAAAAGTTGCAAGCACACAACAAAGAAAACTGCAACAAAAAGTCCCATGCACACACAAAGAAAACTTCAACAAAATATCCCAGCACACAAAAGAAAACTACAACAAAACTCCCAAGCACCACACAAGAAGTACAACAAAAAGTCCAAGACCACAACAAAGAAACTACAAAAAATCCAAGCACCAAAGAAATAAACTACAGCAGAAAGTACCAAGCACCACAACAAAAAAACTACAACAAAAAGTCCCAAGTACCACAACAAAGAAAACTACACAAAAAGTCTAAACACCAAACTAAGAAAACTACAATAAAAAACCCAAACACACAACAAAGAAAACAACAAATAATCCCAAGCACCACACAAAGAACTACAACAAAAAGTCCCAAGCACTACAACAAAGAAAACACAATACAAAATCCCAAGCACCACAACAAAGAAAACAACAAAAGTCCAAGCACCACAACAAAAAAACTACAACAAAAAGTCCCAAGCCCACAACAAAGAAAACTACAACAAAGTCCAAGCACCAAAACAAAGAAAATGCAACAAAAGGTCTCAACACAACAGCAAGGAACAAAGAATACAAAAAATGTCCAAGCACCACAACAAAAAAACCGCAACAAAAAGTCCAATCACCACACAAAGAAAACTGCAACAAAAAGTCCCAAGCACCACAACAAAGAAAAGTACAACAAAAATCCAAGCACCAAACAAAAAAACTACAATACAAAATCCAAAGCACCACAACAAAGAAAACAACAAAATCCCATGCACCAAAACAAAGAAAACTACAACAAAAAGTCCAAACTGCAACAACAAGAAAACAACAAAAAATCCCAAGCACCACAACAAAGAAAACTACAACAAAAAGTCCCAAGCACCAAAGCAAAATAAACTACTGCAGAAAGTACCAAGCACCACAGCAAAGAAAAGTACAACAAAAGTCCCAAGTACCACAACAAAGAAAAGTACAACAAAAAGTCCCAAGCATCACGAGAAAGAAAACTACAAAAAAAATCCCAAGTACCACAACAAAGAAAAGTACAACAAAAAATCCCAACCACAAAAAGAAAAGTACACAAAAAGTCCCAACCACAAAGTACAAGCACCACAGCAAAGAAAAGTACAACAAAAAGTCCCAAGTACCACAACAAAGAAAAGTACAACAAAAAGTCCCAAGCATCACAAGAAAAAACTACAAAAAATCCAAGTACCAAACAAAGAAAAGTACAACAAAAATCCCAAACACACAACAAAGAAAAGTACAACAAAAAGTCCCAAGATCACAAAAAGAAAACTACAAAAAAAATCCAAGCACCACAACAAAGAAAACTACAACAAAAATCCCAAGCACCACAACAAAGAAAACAACAAAAAGTCCCAAGCACCACAACAAAGAAAACTACAAAAAAATCCCAGCACCACAACAAAGAAAAGTACAAAAAAATCCCAAGCACCACAACAAAGAAAACTACAACAAAAATCCCAAGCACCAAACAAAGAAAATACAACAAAAGTCCCAAGCACCACAACAAAGAAAACTACAACAAAAATCCAAGCACCAAACAAAAAAACTACAGCAAAAGTCCAAGACACAACAAAGAAAACTCAACAAAAAGTCCAAGCACCAACAAGAAAACTACAACAAAAGTCCAAGCACCAAACAAAGAAACTCACAAAAATCCAAGCACCACAACAAAGAAAATACAACAAAAGTCCCAAGCACACAACAAGAAAACTACAACAAAAAGTCCCAAGCACCACAAGAAGAAAATACAAAAAAATCCCAAGCACCACAAAGAAAAATACACAAAATTCCCAAACACAAAAAGAAAATACAAAAAAATCCAAGCACCACAAAAAGAAAACAACAAAAGTCCCAAGCACCACAACAAAGAAAACTACAACAAAAATCCCAAGACCCAACAAAGAAAAGTACAACAAAAAATCCAGCACCACAACAAAGAAAACTACAAAAAAATCCAAGCACCACAACAAAGAAAACAACAAAAATCCAAGCACCACAACAAAGAAAACTACAACAAAAAGTCCAAGCACACAACAAAGAAAACTACAAAAAAATCCCAAGCACCACAACAAAGAAAACTACAACAAAAAGTCCCAAGCCACAACAAAGAAAACTACAACAAAAAGTCCCAAGCACCACAACAAAGAAAATACAACAAAAAGTCCCAAGCACCAAACAAAGAAAAATCAACAAAAAGTCCAAGCACCAAAAACAAAGAACTACAACAAAAAGTCCAGCACAACAACAAAGAAAATGCAACAAAAAGTCCCAAGTCACCACAAAAAGAAAATCAACAAAAAGTCCCAAGCACCACAACAAAGAAAACTACAACAAAAAATCCCAAGCACCACAACAAAGAAAACTACAATAAAAATCCCAAGCACCACAACAAAGAAAACAACAAAATCCCAAGCACCACAAACAAAGAAAACTACAACAAAAAGTCCCAAGCAACAACAAAGAAAACTACAAAAAAATCCCAAGCACCACAACAAAGAAAACTACAACAAAAAGTCCCCAAGCACCAAGCAAAGAAAAACTACAACAAAAATCCAAGCACCACAACAAAGAAAACTACAACAAAAAGTCCCAAGACCAAAAAAGAAAATACAACAAAAGTCCCAAGCACACAACAGAAAGAAACAAAAAACAACAAAAAAACCAAAAATCCAAGCACACAACAAAGAAAACTACAACAAAAAGTCCAAGCACCACAACAAAGAAAACTACAACAAAAAGTCCCAAGCACCAAACAAAGAAAATACAACAAAAAATCCAAGCACAACGAAACACAAAAATCAAGAAACAAAGAAAACAACAAAATCCCAAGCACCACAACAAAGAAAACTACAACAAAAAGTCCCAAGCACACAACAAAGAAAAGAAAAAAATCCAAGCACCAAACAAAGAAACTACACAAAGTCCAAGCACCAAAGCAAAAAATAAACTAAAAAGTCCAAGCACCACACAAAGAAAATACAACAAAAAGTCCCAAGACCACAACAAAGAAAATACAACAAAAGTCCCAAGCACAAAAAAAAGAAAACTACAAAAAAAATCCCAAGTACCACAACAAAGAAAATCAACAAAAATCCCAAGCACCACAACAAAGAAAACTACAACAAAAAGTCCAAGCACCACAACAAAGAAAACTACAACAAAAATCCAAGCACCACAACAAAGAAAACTACAACAAAAAGTCCCAAGCACCACAACAAAGAAAATCAACAAAAGTCCAAGCACACACACAACAAAGAAAACTACAACAAAAAGTCCCAAGCACACACAAAGAAAATACAACAAAAAAGTCCATAGCACCACAACAAAGAAAATGTCAACAAAAAGTCCCAAGCACCACAACAAAGAAAACTACAACAAAAATCCCAAGCACCACAACAAAAAGAAAATACAAACAAAAAGTCCAAGCACACAACAAAGAAAAACTACAACAAAAATCCAAGCACACAACAAAGAAAACTACAACAAAAAGTCCCAAGCACAACAACAAGAAAATACAACAAAAAGTCCAAGCACCACAACAAAGAAAACTACAACAAAAAATCCCAAGCACCAAAGAAAACTAACAAAAATCAAGCACTACACAAAGAAAACAACAAAAAGTCCCAAGCACCACAACAAAAGAAAAATACAACAAAAAGTCCCAAGCACCACAGCAAGAAAACTACAGAAATACACACACAACAAGAAAGTACCCAAAAAGCCCAGCACAAACAAAGAAAATCAACAAAAGTCCTCAAGCACACAGAAGCGGAAAAATGAATCACAAGAAAGTCCAAGCACCACAACAAAGAAAAGAACCAACAAAAAGTCCCAAGCACACAACAAAGAAAAACTCAAACAAAAAGTCCCAAGCACCACAACAAAGAAAAGTACAACAAAAATTCCAAGCACCACAACAAAGAAAACTACAATAAAATCCAAAGCACCACAACAAAGAAAACAACAAAATTCCATGCACCAAACAAAGAAAACTACAAAAAAATCCAACTCAACAAAAAAGTCCCAAGACCACAACAAAAAAGACAAATTCAAGCAACACAAAGAAACAAAAAATCCCAAGTACCAACAACAAAGAAAGACAACAAAAAGTCTCAGTCACCACAACAAAGAAAACAGTCAACAAAAAGTCCAAGCCAAAACAAAGAAATACAACAAACAATCCCAAGCACCACAACAAAGAAAACTACAACAAATAATCTCAAGCACCAAACAAAGAAAAACTGCAACAAAAGTCTCAAGCACAACACAAGAAAAAGGAAACTGCAACAAAAAGTCCCAAGCACTACAACAAAGAAAACTACAACAAAAAGTCAAAGCACCAAAACTAAGAAAACACAAAACAAGCCCAAAGCACCAAAACAAAGAAAACAACAAATAATCCCAAGCACCACAACAAAGAAAACTACAACAAAAAGTCCCAAGCACCACACAAAGAAAACAACAATAAAATTCCCAAGCACCACAACAAAAAAACAAAAAAATCCCAAGCACAACAAAGAAAACTACAATAAAAAATCCAAAGACACCACAACAAAGAAAACATCAAAAAGTCCCATGCACCACAACAAAGAAAAACTCATCAAAAAGTCCCAATGCACACAACAAAGAAACACACAAAAATCCCAAGCACCACAACAAAGAAAACAACAAAAATCCAAGCACCACAACAAAGAAAACTCAACAAAAAGTCCAAGCACCACAAGGAAAAAAACTACAACAAAAATCCCAAGCACCACAACAAAGAAAACTAAACAAAATCCAAGCACAAACAAAGAAAATGCCAACAAAGTCTCAAGCACAAAAGCAAAACAAAGAACTACAACAAAAAGTCCCAAGCACACACAAAAGAAAAGCTACACACAAAAAGTCCCAAGCACCACAACAAAGAAAAGTACAACAAAAATTCCAAGCACCCAACAAAGAAAACTACAATAAAAATCCAAGCACACACAAAAAAAAACAAAAAGTCCCATGCCCCACAACAAAGAAAACTTCAACAAAATATCCAAGCACCACAAGAAAGAAAACTACATCAAAAACTCCAAGACCACAACAAGAAAAGTACAACAAAAAGTCCAAGTACAACAACAAGAAAACTCACAAAAAGTGCAAGCACCAAAGGAAAATAAACTACAGCAGAAAGTACCAAGCACCACAACAAAGAAAACTACAACAAAAAGTCCCAAGCACCAAAGCAAAATAAACTACAGCAGAAAGTACCAAGCACCACAACAAAGAAAAGTACAACAAAAAATCCCAAGCACCACAACAAAGAAAAGTACAACAAAAAGTCTAAAGCAGCACAACAAAGAAATCCACAATAAAAATATCCCAAGCACCACAACAAAGAAAAGTACAACAAAAAGTCTCAAGCACTACAACAAAGACAAGTTCAACAAAAAGTCTCAAGCACTACAACAAAGAAAACTACAACAAAAAGCCATGGATTCCTCAGCAGGGAATCCCGGGCACTAGTCCTAGCCCTCCATTTGACCCTTTCAGCAGTACTAGATTTAGCGGCGTTGCACTGGTCTCAGGTTCAAAGTCCATAAATATTCAAAAAGAATGAGACGGCACTCACCGCATTATGATGTAGTTTCGGCTCCTTTTATGTCATTTGTGCGGATTACAGGCAGAGGGGGAGGGAGGGGGTGCGGAGGTGGATGACAGAGCGCCCGTCGTCCACTCTGCACCCCCTCCCTCCACCTCTGCCTGTAACCCGCACAAATGAAATGAAAGGAGCTGAAACTACATCATAATGCGGTGAGTGCCGTCTCATTCTTTTTGATTACAACAAAAAGCCTCATACAGCTCTGCTGACGGAAATTTTTGAACCTTACGGCTCTCAGAATATGGTGACCACAAAACAACATATATAATCTTTTACAGACTGTATACATTGTAGAAAACAAATAAAAACAATATTTAAAACTTGATACATTTGGTATGATCCTATTTATACTAATTTACAGAACTTTACCCATGCAGCATGGTGAATAGCGTTATAGTTATAATGCAAAAACATTATTGGTAGAATTGTTGTTGTACTTCTATTTCTTACTGTAAGGAGTTAATATTAGGTTTTCTTATTTCCAAAAAGCCTAAAGTAAAAACACTTAGAAATACAGCTGATCCTTAAAAATACAAGCCCTCATATGTGTAGTAAGAAAAAAAAGATGAAACTTAACAACCATAGAAAAAGCTAAGAAATTAAAAAGCCCAAATCTCATTGTGACGCCAAGGGGTCAATGTTCACTACACACAAAAAAAGCATCAACATCAATCTATCTATTGAATTAAGAAAAAGCTGAAAACAACTTATACACACAGCGGGTACGGAAAGTATTCAGACCCCTTTACATTTTTCACTCTTTGTTTATTGCAGCCATTTGGTAAATTCCAAAAAGTTCATTGTTTTCTCATTAATGTCACTCTGCCCCCCAACTACACTGAAAAATAGCAGAAATGTAGAAATTTGTGCACATTTATTAAAAAAGAAAAACTGAAATCTCCCATGGTGATAAGTATTCAGCACCTTTGCTCAGTATTGATGATAAGTATTCAGCCCCTTTGCTCAGTATTGAGTATTTGCACCTTTTGAGCTCGTACAGCCATGAGTCTTCTTGGGAATGATGCAGTTTCCCCTTGGATTTGGGAATCCTCTGCCATTCTCCCTTGCAGATCCTATCTATTTCCATCAGGTTGGATGGTGAACGTTGGTGGAGCCATTTTCAGGTCTCTCCAGAGATGCTCAATTGGGTTTAGGTCAGGGCTGTGGCTGGGCCAGTCAAGAATGGTCACAGAGTTGTTATGAAGCCGCTCCTTTGTTATTTTAGCTGTGGCTTAGGGTCATTGTCTTGTTGGAAGGTGAAGCTTCGGCCAAGTCTGAGGTCCCGAGCGCTGGAAGAGGTTTTCATCCAGGATATCTTTGTACTTGGCCGCATTCATGCTTCCTTCAATTGCAACCAGTTGTCCTGTCCCTGCAGCTGAAAAACACCCCCATAGCATGATGCTGCCTCCACCATGTTTCACTGCTGGGATTGTATTGGACAGATGATGAGCAGTGCCTGGTTTTCTCCACCGCTTACAATTATCACCAAAAAGTTCTATCTTCATCTCATCAGACCGGAGAATCTTATTTCTCACAATATGAGAGTCCTTCATGTATTTTTTTGCAAAATGTATGCGGACAACACAAGAAGATACCACCCATTACCTATGAAAGACTTCACCTCTCCAAACAAGGATGCACAAGCTATAGCTGGCACTACATGGATAGTCAAGCCAACCTATGTAGGAGATGAGAAAATATGACCGATTCTCCCACAGCATGTGACTAAAGGAGTTCAACATACTAGACAGGTAAATTATTAACTCTTCCTAACAAACCGGAGAACAACTAGTTTTTGTGTCGATACCTGTGTCTCCTTGTGCTAAACACAACCATCAGTGAAGTTATCTGATAGTATGCAAGAATCTGAGGATTTCTCACACTCTGACACCGCCATGACAATGACACCACCATGACAATGACACCACCATGACAATGACACCGCCATGAAAATGACACCGCCATGAAAATGACACCGCCATGACAATGACACCACCTTGTGACAATAGGGAAGATTTGATGTTTGTTTTAATTGTAAACATATTGATTCCCAGACTATAACTTGAAAATGCAAAATAAATATAAGACTGAAGTGTGAGAACGTGTCTGTAGTAATGCTGCCCAGGACAAAGTCTCTACCGGTCCTGATGAAGGTCGGATGGACGCTCTGTGCCCCTGTATGATGCCTCCAAGAGGCTCCACAGATTGCTCTAAAAGAAATACAATAAATTATACAATTTGATAATAACAGAAATGAGTGGAAACATTTGAAAATGTACTTACTCTGAACAGAGAAAGAATGAACAATCGTAGTCATAACAATCAGAGTCATATCGAGTAGTAAAGTGAGCAGCAAGCAGACCTCCGAAAATGATGTCTCCCTCCTGATAATATTCATAGTCAAAAAGAAGATTGAGACTTCTCAGGTGACACTTGGAAGAAATCAGAGCAGAAAATGTGAGAGGTAGAAAGATTGTAATAGTAAAACAGACAGAACATGCGGCCGCCCAATTCATGGCTCACAACGTCTCCTGCCGTCTGGAGACAAATGAGGATCAGCAGCTGCTTATAAATGATTTCTGGGGCTGATTTAGATCCAGAGACATCGCTGGAGAATAATCTTATTAAAGAACATAACTGACTTTGTAAATATGTTATTGTGCTTTATTTATTCATAGAAGTGAAATCAGAATTAAATTCACCAATATTTATTGGATCATGGATTTATAGCACATAGAAGGTGAGCATCCGATAGAGGGCCAACTGGGCCACAACACTGAACTCCTCTGGGGAGGCTGGCCAGTATGTCGACCCCTATAGAGGGATCATAAGTAGCAACTCAGGGGGTCTAAATGACACGACTGTTGGTAACAGTGGTTCAGCTCATACGAACCAAGAGTCTCTGAGTAACACAAGACCGCAGGGTGATGGAGACTAGTCAGTCCCAGGACTCTGTGGTGGTAGTAGATGCAGGTTCGTACATGACAGGTGCAGGCACTTGGGCAGAAAGAAGAAGGTAATAGCACACAAGTGCAGGCTGCAGCAGGCAGGTACAGAGTGTAACAGGTAGATGCAAGCCGTAGCGGTGTCTGGGGAGAGACACACGTTACTACTCTTCAATAAGGAGCAGAATAAAGGTAGCTAGGTACAGAGCAGGAGAAAGAATGCAGGTACAAGGTACCAGGACGGGGAACCTGAGAACTAGCAAAGTCAGAAGGAAAGGAGCAAGTTGCTCAGGCACCTCCAAAAGGGGAATGGTGCCTTAAGCACGTAGCAACTTTCAGCCATAGGCTGAGAGGTAGTTCTGTGTTAGGGTATACTGGCTCTTTAAATACTTTAAAGGGGTGGTGTTCCCCACCTAACCAGGCTTCCAGGAGACCTGTGAAGTGCCAGTGACTTTGCACTAATACACACAGTTTTTTCTACATGTTCAAATTACCTGTGAAGGTGGAAGACACAGCAGGTGAGCGGGCGGGCGGAGCAGGACCTCCAGCAGGATAAACATGCTGTTGCCAGACAGCCAAAGGACAGGCAGACTGCAGGGAATCATGAACTGGGTGAGCACGCCACAGGTACCGATCTCCCTGCCCCATGGAGACCAACACTATGGCCACTAGAGTTATAATGGATATTTTAATAAATGCCTCAATAGAATATATAACCTAGAATGGATCATGACTGGGTCACTGCAACCACAATTTCTTCCTTTTTAAATAATTTTCATCTTCTTGCATGACCTAGTTTTGCCCAAACTTTAGCATTTGTGTAGATGGACCTAAATTTGACTGTGTTACTTTGGTATATAGTGGAGTTCATGGTTGACTCAGGCTATTTTGCCAAGATGAGCTTTTAATTCAATCAGTGTTTTGATGTTAATTACATTAAAGGACTGAGTCAAGACTTCAAATTGTGAAAAGAAGGTGCTTGTTTATTACATATACACCATATAATGCCTTTGGAGGAGAGCAGTGCGAGGTTAACAGAGTCACAATGATTGCAGAGTAGCAAGGACAATAATTACAAAGTATGTCCCATATAAAATTACATCCATGATTACAGATTATGTCATAAGCATAGACAAAAAATAGATCAAGTTACAATTGTGGCCAAAAGTATTGACACTCCGGCAATTCTGTCAGATAATACTCAGGTTCTTCCTGAAAATGATTGCAATCACAAATTCTTTGGTATTATTATCTTCATTTAATTTGTCTTCAATGAAAAAACACAAAAAGAATTGTCCTAAAGCCAAATTGGATCTAATTCCACCAAACATAAAAAAGGGGGTGGACAAAAGTATTGACACTGTTAGAATAATCATGTGATGCTTCTCTAACTTGTGTAATTAATAGCACCTGTAACTTACCTGTGGCACCTAACAGGTGTTGGCAATAACAAAATCACACTTGCAGCCAGTTGACATGGATTAAAGTTGACTCAACCTCTGTCCTGTGTCCTTGTGTGTACCACATTGAGCATGGAGAAAAGAAGACCAAAGAACTGTCTGAGGACTTGAGAAACCAAATTGTGAGGAAGCATGAGCAATCTCAAGGCTACAAGTCCATCTCCAAAGACCTGAATGTTCCTGTGTCTACCGTGCGCAGTGTCATCAAGAAGTGTAAAGCCCATGGCACTGTGGCTAACCTCCCTAGATGTGAACGGGAAAGAAAAATTGAGGAGAGATTTCAACGCAAGATTGTGTGGATGGTGGATAAAGAACCTCGACTAACATCCAAACAAGTTCAAGCTGCCCTGCAGTCTGAGGGTACAACAGTGTCAGCCCGTACTATCCGTCAGCGTCTGAATGAAAAGGGACTGTACGGTAGGAGACCCAGGAAGATCCCACTTCTTACCCCAAGACATAAAAAAGCTAGGCTGGAGTTTGCCAAAACTTACCTGAGAAAGCCTGAAACGTTTTGGAAGAATGTTCTCTGGTCAGATGAGACAAAAGTAGAGCTTTATGGGCAAAGGCATCAACATAGAGTTTACAGGAGAAAAAAAGAGGCATTCAAAGAAAAGAACACGGTCCCTACAGTCAAACATGGCGGAGGTTCCCTGATGTTTTGGAGTTGCTTTGCTGCCTCTGGCACTGGACTGCTTGACCGTGTGCATGGCATTATAAAGTCTGAAGACTACCAACACATTGTGCAGCATAATGTAGGGCCCAGTGTGAGAAAGCTGGGTCTCCCTCAGAGGTCATGGGTCTTCCAGCAGGACAATGACCCAAAACACACTTCAAAAAGCACTAGAAAATGGTTTGAGAGAAAGCACTGGAGACTTCTAAGGTGGCCAGCAATGAGTCCAGACCTGAATCCCATAGAACACCTGTGGAGAGATCTAAAAATGGCAGTTTGGAGAAGGCACCCTTCAAATATCAGGGACCCGGGGCAGTTTGCCAAAGAAGAATGGTGTAAAATTCCAGCAAAGCATTGTAAGGAACTCATTGATGGTTACCGGAAGCGTTGATTGCAGTTATTTTGGCTAAAGGTTGTGGAACCAAGTATTAGGCTGAGGGTGCCAATACTTTTGTCTGGCCCATTTTTGGAGTTTTGTCTGAAATGATCAATGTTTTTGCTTTTTGCTTCATTCTCTTTTGTGTTTTTTCATTGAAGACAAATTAAATGAAGATAATAATAGCAAAGAATTTGTGATTGCAATCATTTTCAGGAAGAAACTGAGGATTATCTGACAGAATTGCAGGGGTGTCAATACTTTTGGCCACAACTGTATATAGGAGGGACATGATATGTGGGCTGTACACTTGATTCCCCAAATGGGTCAACAGGCTATTTGCAGATAAACTCATACAATGGCCAAATAAAAGTATTACTGATTACATACACTTACATGACAATCAAACCCCTTTGTACACAAAAGGTACAATGGCATCAGGATGAGAAACGGTTTAAACAGAAATACAGGACATTACAGTGATGGTACAGAAGGGGTTAACCAATAGTTTTAAATGTTTTGATGTTGCAGAATTTCTACGTCATTTCTGCACCTATTATGTAAATGAGGTTACTTGCATTCACCAAACTCTCATCGTAGGATTGCAGCCTCAATATCTGCACAGTGCCAAGGTCCCATGGCTTCAAAACATGCCAAAATCATCATGCTCCATCACTATATGACATATGATAGGAGGCGCTTGTGATTCTATTTTGTGTTTGGTGTTCACCAATGATGAGCGAGTGTATTTGTTACTATTCGCACAAATTGTACGGTATTCTCATTAATCGTTATTCTGCAAGTATTTGTGTACTCACCTCACTATATTCGGATGTCCTGCCCTGCAGTTATGGCGCCTCCTTTGCAGCCACTAAAAATGCTGGGCTTCTTACCCAATCACAGTAATAATGCTGACATTTTGGTTTTGGCATTACTGTGATTTGTTGGCCACGCAGCATCACATTGTCTATTTAAGCCCTGCCGTTGCCATTTTGAGCACATCTAGAGCCTGCATTCTACAAGCATAGGTAGAGATCGCTCAGCTGCTTGGGAGAGTGTTTAGGCCTCTTGATAACACAAAAGCCCTTTTCAGGGCTACCTGCAGTGTATACTAGGTCAGTGTAGAGTAGGGAGGGAGAGATACTGGAGCAAGGTCAGGTAGGGAGACGTTAAAGTGTTCTGCTAGTGTCCATCTTATAACAGCTCTTGTTAGAGGTAAAGCTCTATTTTTTCAGCACACAAAGTACTAGCATTTTGTGCTGCCTCTTTTTTAAAGCAGCGGTCTATTTTCCTCGCTGTTTTTGTGGTCACAGCCTGCCTTCTGCTGTCCACATTAGTCCTCTTAAAAAGGCACTTAGTGCCCTCTACAAAATAGTAGTCAAAATATTTTCTACTACCTGCTACAAAGCACTCACCAGGCTATTTTTCACACTGTTTTGATTGTCACAGCCTGCCTTCTGCTGTCCACTGTACTATACTTAAAAAGGTGTTTAGTGCCCTCTGCAAAGCAATAGTCCAAACATTTCCTACTGCCTGCTACAAAACATGCACCAGGCTATTTACCACACTGTTTTTGTATTGACATTTAAGATAGGATTGTGCCACCAAAAGCTCACCAATTAATACAGTCCTATAGTGCTTGGAAAATCCTAAGCAGTACTACTACCATGTAATGGTGTTTGGCAGAAAGCACCACTATTCAATCTTCTTCCTGCCAGTTTCGGGGGTCACATTTTGCTTGAGACAAGAAGTAGATATGATATATATCCAATGTACAATTCAAAATGTTTGTTGTGTATGTGCCACTGCAGGTTGTGTGCAGGTGGCATTAGGGCCTGCTTTCAGGGCAACATATTGGGAAGCAGGTAACACAGGGGAAGTGCCAGTGGTTTTGCAGCCATAAACACTTTTGTTTCTATGTGTTGCAACCACCAAGTCGGGTCCTGTGTATGTCAGCAGTATTTTCAGAATGCTAAGGCCACGTGCACACGTTGAGTATTTGATGAGTTTTTTACCTCAGGATTTGTAGCCAAAACCAGGAATGGATAATTAAATCCAGAAGTGGTGACTTGTTTCTATTATACTTCTCCTCTGATTGTTCTACTCCTGGTTTTGGCTACAAATCCTGAGGTAAAAAACTCATCAAATACTCAGCATGTGCACATGGCCTAATAGAGGTATTTTGTTGAATTACACTTTTTATTCTGGGTGAATTGATGCCACATTGGTGCAATCTGGGCATACATTTTTTAAATGGGGAGACATTTCATGTGGTGTCTTTGTTGTGTGTTTTGTGAATTAAGATAGGCACTCTCACCACCAGCGCTTTACAATACAGTGAGTAATAGATGACAATACACATTATTATACAGTAGGAAAATACACAATATAATACAGTAATTCCAGAGAAAGAATGCAGTACAATAATAGGAAACAATACAATAAGCATAAAATTAATGTAAACAATACAATACAATAGATAAAGCAAAAAATAAAGGTGACCCTGCTCAAAAGAGCTTACAATCTACAATGAGATGGGGGTTACACAAGGTACAGGGGCTTACTACAGTGATGGTCCAGGCATAGGGATGGGCGAATCTACTTGCTAGGACTCGTTACTCAGCGAGTAGTAAGGGACTCGCAGGACTCGGTACTCTACGAGTTTCCCAGCGTTTACTCGCACGAGTCCAATGCAAATCAATGGCAAACGCTGACAAAACTAGGATTGCCATTGTCTTGCATTAGACTCGGCTACTGTGCCAGTGATAGCAGGGAAACTCGCAAAGCAACTGCTGTTACTTTGCGAGCCGAGTCCAGCTGTCTTCTCTGTGCAGCTCCAGGGTCCTAGAGCCCGCCTGCTCACAGAGATGATGTAGCAGAGCTGCGATTGTTCTCAGTCTGCTCATTCCCTGTGCATAGACATCTATATCTATGTACAGGGGATGTAGCAGAGAGGACATCGCGTTTTGGACTGCGTCGGACAGAAGAGGATTTTTTTAATTAAAGATGGAGTCCCTAATGGCTTTTTTTTTATTTCAAATAAAAATTTTTCTCTGTGTTGTGTTTTTTTAACCCTTTATTGGAGATTCTTAGTGGCTGGGTCAAACGTGGCCTGACATTAAGAATCTCGGGCTTAATAGCAGCTTGTATAACAAAGCTGGTATTAACCCCTTTATTACCCAGCGTGCCACCGCCACCAGGGCCGCTGGAAGAGCAGGGTTCAGCGCCAGAGGATGGCGCTTCAATGAACGCGCCATCATCTGGGGCGGCTGCGGGCTGCAATTTGCAGCGGGGGGTGCCCAGAAAGCTTGGGCATCCCTGCGCTGCGGATTCCAGCCCCCAGCTGCTTAGCTGTACCTGGCTAGACATAGAAATTGCGCGGAGCCCCACGCATTTTTTTTTTATTATTTCATGAAATTCATGAAATAATTAAAAAAAAAGGGCTCCCCTATATTCTTGTGTCCGGCCAGGTACAAATAGGCACCTGGGGGTTGGGGGCAGCCCGTCGCTGCCTGCTGGATCCGGCTGGTTCCAGAAATATGGCAAAGCCCACGTGAAATTGTTTTCTGACAAATCCATAAAACAATGTAAATAAAAGGGACTGCATCTTTATTAACCCCTGGACCATGGGCGAGGGGTTAATAAAGATGCAGTCCCTTTTTTAGGATTGTTTTATTGATTTTTCAGAAAAAAAATTACATGGGCTTCGCCGTATTTCTGGAACCAGCCAGATCCAGCAGGCAGCGACGGGCTGCCCCCAACCCCCAGGTGCCTATTTGTACCTGGCCAGACACAAGAATATAGGGGAGCCCTTTTTTTTTATTATTTCATGAATTTCATGAAATAATTAAAAAAAAATGCGTGGGGCTCCGCGCAATTTCTATGTCTAGCCAGGTACAGCTAAGCAGCTGGGGGCTGGAATCCGCAGCGCAGGGATGCCCAAGCTTTCTGGGCACCCCCCGCTGCAAATTGCAGCCCGCAGCCACCCCAGAAGATGGCGCGTTCATTAAAGCGCCATCCTCTGGCGCTGAACCACGCTCTTCCAGCGGCCCTGGTGGTGGTGGCACGCTGGGTAATAAAAAGGTTAGAGCCAGCTTTGTATTATCAGCTGGCCCTAAGCCCGAAATTTATGGCGGTCACGCCAATATTAGACATGACCGCCATGAATTTCTATTAAATTGTTTTAAAAAAAACACAACAGAGAGAAAATTTTTTATTAGAAATAAAAAAAAAAGCCATTAGGGACTCCATATTTAATTAAAAAAATCCTCTTCCGTCCGACGCAGTCCAAAACGCGATGTCCTCTCTGCTACATCCCCTGTGCATAGATATAGATGTCTATGCACAGGGAATGAGCAGACTGAGAACAATCTCAGCTCTGCTACATCAGGCAGCAGGCGGGCTCTAGGACCTTGGAGCTGCGGCAGCCAGCACACAGAGCAGACAGGACTCTTATCTGTGCGAGTTTCCCAGCGATTACTTGCAAAGTAAACGAGTCCAATGCAAATCAATGGCAAAACTAGGATTGCTTCAGGCTGAAGCTTCCGAGACACATCTGTGATTTGTAAATCGCACACTACTCGCTATTACTCGCTTCCCCATTCATTAACATTGGACTCGCTAGACTCGCAACGAGTAGCGAGTCCTGGGCTCGGACTCGCTAGAGTCAAGCGATTCCGAGTAATTTAGGATTCGCCCATCACTATCCAGGCATCTTGAGGAAATGGGGGATAGAAATAAAGTTACATGAATGGTCACGAGACAGTCTGTGTAGACGTTTTGGGTTTGGTGGAGTTTGAAGAAGAGTTATGTCGAGGGAGATAGTGAATGGGCTATGTACAGTACAATGGAATTTTGTTATAGAGCATGATAGGCCGCCTTGAAAAGATGTGTTTTTAGTGAGCGTCTGAAGCCATGCAAGTTGTGGATGGTCCTGATTTGTTGGGGTAGAGCATTCTAGAGAATTGGTGCAGCTCAGGAGAAGTCTTGGAGCCAGGAGTGGGAGGATCGGATTAGTACAGATGTTAGTCGAAGGTCATTTGTAGAACTTAAGAGAGTGAGTGGGGTGATAGATAGGGATGAGGGAGGAGATGTAGGGGGTGCTGCACTGTGAAGAGCTTTGTGGATGAGAACAAGCAATTTGAACTTTATCCTGCAGGTGATCCTGGCTGCTGCATTATACCTGCTACTCATCTCCCTATTACTGAGCAATGTTGAAGCTCCGCCTTGGCTATACCACGATTGTGACGTTATTGATTTGAATGTGGTTGAGCATTTAAGTGATCTTTTGCCTATATAGTGGATGAACATATGCCCGTTCAGCAAACCAAACAAACTTTTCACAGTTTGGTTATCTCTACGCCACAATAGTTGTCAGAGGGTGATGTATTCAGCAACTGTTATACAACTGCATCTCTTGAAGGATTCCATTGTGCACATTTCCCCTCGCCCACCTCTGTTGTAGCAGGTGTGCGTGTCTCTCTCCATTAATTCTTTCTGTTGAAAAGAGCCAGTACCTCTGCCACAAGCATTGTCAGAGGGTGATGTATTCAGCAACTGATGTACAACGGCACCTCTTGAAGGATTCCATTGTGCAACCCTTTCGTGAGAAAGAGAGGTCATCTCATCTGTACATTAGGGAGAGCCCTCCTCTATTCATTTTGGTCTGCCCTCCAATAACAGCATAAACAAAGTCATGGTTGATGGCACTGAAGGTCATCTCATCTATACTTTAGGGAGGGCCCTCTATACATTTGGGTGAGCCCTCCTCTACAGAAGAAATTTTCTCCTTGTAGCATCGGTCGGGAAATGTGGCTAACCAGTATGGGTTGTTGGCGAAAATGTGTATCATGCGAGGGTCTTAAAACAGACACATACACATGAACTGTGCCATGTGGGCCAAGCTTCAAAGATGCAAAGATTCTGTGTCACCAACTGGAGAAATGTTACCCCTCGGGGGTCTGCCGCAGGGTTTCAGCACCCTCTGCTGGAATAGCCCTGCTCTTCTCCTCCCTTTCCGGGGCTACTGCTTGAGCACATGAAACTGCATCTCCAAACCTGTTTCTGCTGGAGAGACTGCAGGGAGCATGCTCCTCCCCTCAGCCAATCACCATGCTTCTGTGTCCTGCCAATCAGTACTGCCCTGCTATGATATAAACTTCCTGTTTCTAGTCAGTCGGGGCCAGGGCAACTTCCACCTTGTGGAGTTGCCATTTCTGGTCTGGTCAAGTCGCTCCTTATTTGGCTTGTTACCTGATTTCTGTGTGTTCCTTCCTACAGATTCCTGCCCAGCCGGCTCCTTGCTGACCGCCGTGTTCCTGGCCGGTTTCCCGTATCTCTTCCAAGCGGATCGCTGTCTCAAGCCTGGCTCTGGATTCCCCGTGTTCCCGGTTCCCCGTTTCCGATCCTATACCCGGTTGCTGTATTGTTTCCCACGTTGCCTTGGGTCGGTTCAATACCCGTGTCTGCTTCATCGGTCCCTCCGAGGATGGTACCGGCGGAATCCCTGTATAGGGGTTAAGCGCTCCGGGGCCTCCTTCGGTGGTGTTCCGGTGCTGTGGCCGTGTGGCCCTCCCCTGGGGCGTGGGTGTTTGTGTTGTTAATAAACCTGTTGACTCTACTTTACTGGTCCGTCTCTCTGTCATCCCGGTATCAGCATCCGCTCTACGTGGTCCAGTGGGTCCACGTGTGGAGTCCGTCAGTAGGACGTGACAAGAAATATTACCCATCCTCTCCTCATGCTGCTGTGGCGCCCCGCAACGAGTGCGTCACAAGAGGGTATTGCAGCCAAAACAGCAGCAGCAATATTCTCTGACTCAGCAGTCACACAGTTAACTCAGAGATCCATACCCTACATGCATCACCTAACATAGAGGGCCAATCAGGTCTTGGTGGGCGGAGTGTAAGGGTAGTGTGTAGTGGAAAGTTTAGGACAATTAGTCAGTAGTAGAGAGAAGAGAACTCTCCGAGCAACGTAGGAGAAGGAGCTAAACCAACAGCTCTGCAACCTAGAAGAGGGGGTTGCACAGTTCCGTGCGGCCCCCTGGCCACCTTCTACTGGCCATCTCCCTACCGTCACTCCGGTTGAGCACCATCACTCTCGGTGCCTAATCAACCGATCTTCGGGCATCAACATTCGGGTCCAAAATCATCCCGTGCCCATCTACAGCCGGTTTGCTGGTACCGAAGCTAGCAGTAGTCCAGCTCTGCTATGCGAACCAGAGGAGTGGAGGGACCGCTTTACAGGAGCACCCCACTACCACCATACACAGTCGTCTAGCCAGCGGTGTACCCACCAAAGGACCCAAGGCTCCCCAAAGCATCCGGAACGTATACCCCGGATAGGGCATTTAAGCAGCCTCCTTGTACCCGATCTGGCATTCCTGGGCGACAACGGCAACATACTTAGTTAGAATGGAGGAACACCGCGGATCTCTGAGAACACACTGGTCCTTGCTGAGTCCACCCGGTCCACTACCCGTAACTGTATACCATGTACTGCCTGCTGGTTACAGTAAAGAACCCGTTACAGAGACTTACAGTGTCCGTGCCTTCTTATGAACTGCTTATCCGCATGCTAAGGCAACCGCAGCTGCCTCAGAACATCTTGCGCAGCTTCTGGCTCCGGGGATCACCGCTCAGCCTGTGGAGAGCGTTCCATCTTGCTGCATTCCATCCCCCGGAGGCCCCGCAGCGTCGGTACAGTTATCGAAACTCTCATAGGTGGCGTCACGAAACAATTAACCCTTTAATCCGTTCCACTAATGGCGTCTCTCTCTTTTGATCTGTACCACCGGGCCCCACTACCGGCAGGCGCGGTCCATCCGTGACAAGAAGGAGGAAGAAAAACGCCTGTCTAAACCGGAGTCCCGGCCGCGGTGAGTCAGAAAATGGCGTCACGAACAGGATACGAGCAGGCCCGTTCCCTAACGGGTATATTGTGCTTAAAATACTTTATTTCAACAAATTGGACTTTGTTCGTCCTAAAAAGAACTTTTCCCGCCTTTTCACCATTGGGCCAAGATGGCGCCCAAGATGGCGTCCCCGCCATAAGGATCCGCCACGTGCAAGCCCAGGGGTGAGCCACTGCCCCTCTTCGTGGGAGGGCTAAAGGCAAAGGCGCCAAAATCATTGTCCGCCCTGAATGCTCGAAACAACCATGGGGCGGATAAAATAATTTTTTCCCACAATTGGACTACAAAAGCCCCCAAGGAAGTGGGAGTGTCAGACTCTTTCTCACCAGCTCTTCACCAGAACGGGTAGCGGGTGGGGACGGGTGTGGTTCCTCCAAGAAAGATGACCAGCACAAGACTCCATGACCTGATGCGACAAGTGGAAGCCTAGGCCAGAGCAGCAATAGGCCATCCGGGTCCGGGTCCTGTCCTCAACATAGACGGCAGCCCCGACTTCTGGCAAGAAGCTTTGTAAGACCTCAGGGTGCGGCTAATAGAAACTGTAGAGTGGACGATCCGCAGTTGGAGCGCGAGCTTGGGCAGCAGACTACATTGTGCGATGCAGCAGAGCCGCTCGGGTGCAAGCACTCCAGGACCGGACGACATCTCCAGTTTTAGCACCGCCTTGCCCACGCCGACCACCTGTCCTGCTTCGTCTCCAGAGCCGATAGATTGCATCATCCCGGTAGAGACCACAGCTTATCCCGTTCCAGAGCCTGCAGCCGAAACCGTGTTAGAGTCGGAGCTTGCAACTTGCTCCATAGAGGAAGCAGATATTTACCTGGTTCCCCCAGAGGAACCCGTGACTAGTCTCACCACTACTCTAGAGACTGTCGCCTGTTTCTTCCCCGAACCGGAGGCCTCCTCTGCTACTACAGGAGCCTACCTGGTGACCGGGATTGAAACACCATTACCAGCTGCAACTGAAGAAGAGGCAGGCAGCCTGGAAGCCCTGCAGGATGACCCCGAGGAGAATTGTGCAGCACAGCCGCCCATCTACCCGGAGGAATTCCATCCAACATCTCCACCTGTCGAGCAGCCCGATGTGATCGTTGAGGGAGAGGAGGATGATGACGACGATGAGACCCACAGCACCGCTGAGGACCTCTACACTGGGTTCGCCTGGGGAGATACCATGGACCCTTCGGCCGAGCAGTCTGCTCGGATACGATGGTCAGGTGCACCTGCAATACCTTCGCCAGTGCCGTTTAGCCGTGTTCCGATCCAGACTACCCACCAAACTCAAGCCGTTCAACAGCCAACACGTCTCAGTGACTTTATCCACACTCCACACCGCTCCGACGAAGATATACGTCGCATCCGAAGGAGGAGTGGTGGGCTCGTATGCGCGCCAACATGGATGCCCGCGCCGAAGCTCGCCGCCAACCCCCACTACCTGATGAACTCCGCAAGAGAGGACTGGTGAGCACTTTCAACCTATCCACCGGGTGGGGTTTTGCCAGGGAGGAGGGCGTGTATGAGGAAGTGTTTGTGGGGCGCTGTGATGTGGAGTCACACTTGCCACGAGGACACCCAGACCGTGACTTGTATAGAGGGGACATTATAACCTACAAGAGGCATGCGTGCTACAATGGGTAGTTCGCTATACGGGTGCGCAATTGTGCCCTCCACAAGTGACTTTGCTGTTTGAACTTTGCCAAAGACTTCTTCCCGTTCAGTAGATGACACCGCAACCTGACGGCTATAGCCTGGACTCATATTAAGGACAGCCGACCGCCCGCCGGGTTCTCAAAAGTGTTCAACCTGTTTCTTTGCTTGCATCACCTTAAACAAATGTTTACCTGTTGTTAATAAAAGTGTAACTTTTATGACCTGTTATAAAATACAAAAATATCTCTGTAATGTTTGGGTAGCGTGACACTTGGGGACAAGTGTATTTCACCAAGGGGGAGTGTGGCGCCCCGCAACGAGTGCGTCACAAGAGGGTATTGCAGCCAAAACAGCAGCAGCAATATTCTCTGACTCAGCAGTCACACAGTTAACTCAGAGATCCATACCCTACATGCATCACCTAGCATAGAGGGCCAATCAGGTCCTGGTGGGCGGAGTGTAAGGGTAGTGTGTAGTGGAAAGTTTAGGACAATTAGTCAGTAGTAGAGAGAAGAGAACTCTCCGAGCAACGTAGGAGAAGGAGCTAAACCAACAGCTCTGCAACCTAGGAGAGGGGGTTGCACAGTTCCGTGCGGCCCCCTGGCCACCTTCAACCGGCTATCTCCCTACCATCACTCCGGTTGAGCACCATCACTCTCGGTGCCTAATCAACCGATCTTCAGGCATCAACATGCGGGTCCGAAATCATCCCGTGCCCATCTACAGGCGGTTTGCTGGTACCGAAGCTAGCAGTAGTCCAGCTCTATTATGCGAACCAGAGGAGTGGAGGGACTGCTTTACAGGAGCACCCCACTACCGCCATACACAGTCGTCTAGCCAGCGGTGTACCCACCAAAGGACCCAAGGCTCCCCCAAAGCATCCGGAACGTATACCCGGATAGGGCATTCAAGCAGCCTCCTTGTACCCGATCTGGCATTCCTGGGCGACAACGGCAACATACTTAGTTAGAATGGAGGAACACCGCGGATCTCTGAGAACACACTGGTCCTTGCTGAGTCCACCCGGTCCACTACCCGTAACTGTATACCATGTACTGCCTGCTGGTTACAGTAAAGAACCCGTTACAGAGACTTACAGTGTCCGTGCCTTCTTATGAACTGCTTATCCGCATGCTAAGGTAACCGCAGCTGTCTCAGAACATCTTGTGCAGCTTCTGGCTCCCTCAGAACATCTTGTGCAGCTTCTGGCTCCGGGGATCACCGCTCAGCCTGTGGGGAGCGTTCCATCTTGCTGCATTCCATCCCCCGGAGGCCCCGCAGCGTAGGTACAGTTACCGAAACTCTCATAGGTGGCATCACAAAACAATTAACCCCTTAATCCGTTCCACTAATGGCGTCTCTCTCTTTTGATCTGTACCACCGGGCCCCACTACCGGCAGGCGCGGTCCATCCGTGACAAGAAGGAGGAAGAAAAACGCCTGTCTAAACCGGAGTCCCGGCCGCGGTGAGTCACTGCCTTGCCTCCTCCTCCACCTCCTCCTCTCCAGCCTCTCAAAGCTGGCGTTGGGACTCGGAGTCCCCCCTGTAGCAATAGGAGTCCACTTGGAAACACAGAAAAATAAGTCCTCTCCTCATCTTCCTCATCACCACCTAATATTGCTTCAGAATATTGGCTGGGCTTGGTTGTATCACCCTTTGGGAAATCTTGATCGATAGCCACATGTTGGTCATTTCAAAGTATTCTCATTGGGTTAAAAGCCTGACTGATCCCCACTCACAAGCTTGGTGCAGTACTCAAAGTTCTCAAGAACTTCACAAATGTCATCGATCCACAACCAATTGGCAGTTATGTGGAGTGGGTGAGTCTCGATGTAATGGGCATGTTGAAGCTGGTATTCAGCTACAGTCCTCTGCTGCTCACTAATCCTCGATGACATATGATATGTTCAGTTCAACCACGTGTGCAGGTCGCACATGAGTTGTTGACTTGTCAAATGAAAGTGGTTTTGCAGCACTGCAAGAACAGCACAAGTGGTAGAGGAATAGCAGAAATGGGCAATAATACAGCACATCTTCTTATATATATATACAGCAAGTCAGGGTATGTTTTTAATCATTTCTGAATAACTAGATTCAATTTGTGAGCTATGCATGGCACATGTAGCAGCTTGCTTACCTTTAAAGCCGCAACCATTTTACTCCTATTATCGCACAAGACCATGCCCATACAGTAGGGCCCTCCAAAATGAATAAAGGAGGGGCCTCACAAATGTATACAGAAGGGCCCTTACAAATGTATTGAGGGCCCTCCAAAAGAATAGAGGAGGCGCCTCACAAAAGTATAGAGGAGGGCCCTCTAACATGACTAAAGGAGGTCTCTCACAAATGTATACATGAAGGCCTCCCAAATGTATTGAGGGCCCACGCAAATGAATAGGGAAGGGCCCGCCCAAAAGTATAGAGGAAGGCCCCCCATAATGTATACAGGATCCTCCCAAATGAATAGAGGAGGGCCCTGCCTAATGTACACATGAGATGACCTTCAGTGTCATCAACCATGACTTTTCTTATGCTGTTATTCTTAAGGCAGTGGTTTCACCACCAAATGAATAGAGGAGGGCCCTCCCAAACATATGTTACAGGGCCACTTCTGGGCCCTAACCAAGCTCAGGTCTGGTGGCTATCTGAATAATTGATTTGACGTCTGAAGAATATGTGGTAGAGGAGGAGGAGGGTAGTCAGAAACTGGTATACCAGTAGATGGAAACCATGATGGAAATTGGGCTGACTATTCTTGGCGTGGGTAGGATGTGTGATGTCCCAGGCTGTCACTCTGTCTCACCCTCCACCAGGATCCCGCACTGTGCTGTCCGAGAAATATATCGTCCCTTATTGTTCAAAACATCTCTATATGTCTGTTGCTACGTGCACCATCCCGCTGGGACACACCATGGGTGTGCTTATGCCGTTATTCTTAAGGCAGTGATTTCAGCACCAAATGAATAGAGGAGGGCGCTCCTAAACATATGTTACAGGGCCACCTCTAGGCCCTCACCAAACTGAGGTTTGCAGGCCCTCCAAACAATTGATTTGAGGGCTGCAGAATAACACAGAGAAGGAGGAGGAAGAGATGGAGGAGTAGGGGAGACAGAAACTGGCATACGAGTACATGGAAACCATGTTAGAAGTTGGCCCGACTCTTCTTGGCCTGTGTAGGATGTGTGATGTGATATCCCATGCTGTCACTTTGTCCCACCCTCCACCAGCTTCACCCAGTGTGCCGTCAGAGGAATTTATCGTCCCTGACTGTCCACCACATCTTCAGGTGTCTATTGTTATGTTGACCTTCTTAGTTACAGCGTTGGTGACTTCACGGTTGATATTGTTTCACACATGCTTATGTAAGTCATGGACAGCACACCGGCTAAAATAGTGGCGGCTATTAACCAAGTATCATGGGGCAGCCACAGGCAAAAAATCCCGGAAACATTCTGTTTCCACAAGCCTAAATATCATCATCTCCACAGATAGCAATTTGGCAATGTGCGATTTTAGTATTTGTGCCTGTGGGTACACTCCTGGTTATTTACGCTTCCTTTCCAAGCACTCTTCTACGGACAACATGACGCTTCGCTTGGACAACTAAGTGGATGAGGTTGATGTTTGCTTTCTCTGTGCAGCTGCACCTTGTGGGCAATAGGTATGAGTGTCTGCTTCATAGACAGCAGATTGTCAAGGACAAAGCACAGGCAACATGGCAGTGGCTTCACCCGCAGACAAAGATTTGGTACCCTGGTGTTCCACCCACCTACTGAGGTGCTTGTCTTCCATGTGGTTCCATATACTCATGGTGTTCAGGTTGACTTTGCCCTGACCTCTGCTCAGCTTTGTATGGCAGATGCTACAGATTACAATATTTTTCTCTGAAGGATTTTCATTCAAAAAATTCCAGACAGTGGCTGAACGCTCCCGTGCCCTGACTTGGGCCACAATGGGGGTGCCCTTCAGAACAGTTGACTCAGTTCTCACTCTGGTCAAACCACTGTTCCTGGGCACCTGTGTTGATGTTATGCACTGTATCAATCTTCCTCTATGTTGCTGTGCTGGCTATGCATACCAATGGTCCAGATTGGATCAGTGGACTCATCATCGACCAACTCATCTTCCATATCATCTTCCTTCACAATTGAGATTGTAGGCTGATCTGATGGCAACTGTGTCTCATTATCATTGACCTCCACATCTGGAGAGAGTAAATCAGGTTCTTCAAAGTGACTTTCTTCAGGCTGTGGGTCCTCAAATATTTGTGCATCAACGTTGGCCACCTCTTAACATCCTTCAATGCTGCACAGTCAGAGAATATAGTCAACCAAAGGATACGTACAAAATACATCCTAGGAGTAGGCAAGTTTGGGATCATATGTCTCCTGTGACTGATTATGGGGGAGGAAGGATAATTAGGTTGAGGATTGGATGGTCCAGGCTTCTGACGATATACTGTGTAGTCGTGGAAGATTTGGTGCTGCTTGAGAATTGTATAGAGGCCTTGTTTGTTCCCCTCCACAGGATCTGCTCTCGCTCTTCTGGTTTCCAGGCACATTTACTTTTAGACAAGGAAATTTTGCCAGAAACATAGTGGATACATCAAGATTCTTCTGAACTGTCACAGACTCAATGCTTTTTTACCATTTTGGATTTTCATTATGTATTTGCACATATTGATGCAAAAAGCCAATCTAACTGTGAGCACCCAAAAATATCAGTGGAAAAAAGGACCACTGTCAACTTGCAGTGGTTTCACCCTTAAGAGTGTAGAGGAGGGCTCGCCCAAATGTATAGAGGGCCCTCCATAAAGTATAGATGAGATGACCTTCAGTGCCATCAACCATGGCTTTGCTTATGCTGTTATTGGAGGGCAGTCAAAAAGAGAATAGAACAGGGTCCTCCCTGATGTACAGATGAGATGACCTTCATTGCCATTAGCCGTGGCTTTGCTTATGCTGTTATTCTTAAGGCAGTGGTTTCAGCACCAAATGTATAGAGGAGGACCCTCCAAAATGTCTAAGTAAGAGCGGTCCCTCCAAAACGTACGTTACAAGGCCATCTCTAGGCCATCAGAAAACTCAGGTTTCCTGCCTACTGCTGGCCTACTGAATTTACAGGTCAGGATTTGGTTGCCGGCTGCTGTTGGAGCTTTTATTAAACCCGATCTCCAGAAACCGTTTATTGTGGAGGTAGATGCTTCCGAAATCGAGATAAGGGTTTTATTGTCTCAAGGTCTTCAACCGTTAACCATCTTGGGGCAATGTGCCTTTTTCTCTAGGAAATGTTTGTCTGCCAAGAGAAGTTCTGATGTTGGGAATCGTGAGTTGATCGCTGTTAAACGATCTTCAGAAGAATGGAGCCAATCCTTTGAGGGAGCTGTTCATCAAGTCACAGTTGTGGCGGATCATACAAATCTAGCTTATATTAAATCAGTCAAATGGTTGCCCAAGACCGTCAAGATGGCCCTTATTTTAGACTAGATTAATATTTTCTACCACACTCAGGTCAAGGTATAAGAATATGAGGGCTGACGCTTTGTCACATAGTCTTGACTCCATGTCTCCTCCAGAACCTCCATTCTCCATTCTCCCTCTGGGTATTATGGTTTCTATGGCATCAGACGAGTTGGAAGCAGAGATCAGTGAAGTCCAGTCACGGGCTCCTTCCTCTACTCCTAAACTTTAGTTTAAGTGGTAGTTGACCTATTCAGTAAACAAGCCCATTTTTTCCATTTTCAGGGTTACCTCATGCCAAAAAACTTTCCTACTTGTTTATCCATCACGGACACAGACTATTCCTTAGGATAATATGCTGACATCTGCATAAAAACTTGGTGAATGCGCTGGTATTAAAGTTAAACTACAGTACAATGCCTATCTGCAAGCTTTTCCTCAGCGAGAAACGGGTTGAGGAAAAAATTGCAGCATGCTGCACATGACTGTGGATCTCACCGAGATTCTCCCAAAGCAAGTAAATGGGTGCAAGAAAAATAAAATTACACGTCACACGCACAGCACTTGGATGACGATGATAGGATAGATAGTTTAGATAATAGGATAGATAATAGGACAGCTAGATTGAGTTTACCAGTCTTCTGCTGCTTGCCTCCGGGGCCACTCATTAAGTTTCATGCATATTCACTGCACTGACGGGCAACGGCCAATCACAGGCACTCACTCTCTGTGAGAACCTCTGTGATTGGCTGTTTCAATCAGACCATGGTGCCACTATTTGTACTGGTGTCTGTGCTTGGTAGTAATAGTGTATGGCAACCAACCTGCTGTCATAGTGTGTAAAATAAATAAGTAATGGAAAAAATATGGAAAAGTCCTGCATTGGTAATGTCATGTTTCTTCTGATACCTGCCTATTACCAATCCAGTAAGTTAATAGTTAATAAAAACACACATAGAGAAAATTCCTTTTTTAGAAATAAAACACACTGACAACTCTCATTTACCCATTTATTAAATGCCCAAACAACATACCCTTTGATGATAGTCCACGACGAGGTCCCACTTTGCTATCCCAGCTCTGCTTCATCGGAGGACGCGGTTTAGAAGCTGCCTGTCATCATGGCCTCTGAGCACAGAATGAGAGACCAGGGAGCTGTGTCTGTGTGAACGGTGAGTCAGTGACGTCCCCTGAGGACACAGCTCAGATAACATGGTAACCACTATAGGTAATCCACCATGTGCTGTAAGAGCAGCCATCCTGAGAGGAGACTTACAAGTGACGACCTTAGTGAGGTCATTACAGTTTATGATCCTTGGGTCACACAAGGGTTAACTGTGATCTCATGATGATCTCCAGAGCAGGCACTGGAGATCTCCATGGGTTCACAACTGATTCTTTTTTGACTCGAGGATTGTGACATGTAATGACCTCAATGAGGTCATCACATGTTAGTTTCATGACTATATGCAGTCAACCGCCATCTTCTCATAAGTTAGCATATAAGGACGAAGTGTCGTACGATCTGCGCTGCTACCAAAGGAAGACCAGGACAATGGATCATCTGGTTGAAGTAGTTCTTTAATCCAACTATTTAGTAGTTCTTAATCCAACTACTTCAACCAGATGATCCATTGTCCTGGTCTTCCTTTGGTAGCAGAGCGGATCGTACAACACTTTGTCCTTATATGCTGATTTCTGACCGCGGTGACCCGTGGATGTGTGGATCCAGCAGCAGCTACTGACTAAGCGTTCATACTGGTTGTGGGTTACACAACCAGATCAGGTGAGCAGGCCCTTGTCGCCATACATATACCTCTATATAGTAGAGATAAGACCCTATTGCGCATTTGTCTCACTTCTATAGATCTTCCCATAAGTTGGCATAGAAGGAGAGCTGCCAGGGGTTTTCCTATCGGACAATTGGAAGGAATCAGAAGGACAAAGGTACCAGCGGGGGAACACAGAAGGGTGGGGGGACAGATTGAAGGGTGGGTTGCAGGCAGGGACCTGGACTCTTTTTTTCCCACATGTACACTGTGTTCAGCAGGGGTTATTTTGGAGGTCCGGGGTACCTTGGGGCACCGGGGGAGTATATTTCCCTATCATCTGACATGTTTGATCATGTCAGCTGACAAAGAAATCTTTTTTACCAGTGATGTCATTTTGATTCATGTAATCGCCAATATACGGTGTATACCAGCGATCACTGGACCAGTAATGGAAAAAAAAATTGCCAATTCATACCAGCGGTAGCTGAAGCCCCGGCAATTTTCTGACATTGGGGTCTACATACATTTTCCTTTCTGCTGCATTAAAACAGCTAAAAGTAAGAAGTGCTCTTAACTGCTGCCGTTTTAATACGATGCAGTGGTTGTAAAGGGGTTAAAGGCTCCCTTAAATTCACCAGGTTGAAAAATACTGGTGGACACAATGGCTGTGAATTCAGGTTACCTTACAGTTACCAGAGTTCAAAGCTACCAGGTCTTCCGGCAACCCTTTTGCCCATAAACCTTAAATGGATGTTAAATGGAGAGTTTAAGGTTCCTGGATATCACAGCTGGTAACATATCGTTAGGTGGTGAACTCTTCCAAAGGTTCATCGCCTGCTGGTGTCCCAATGCCTTAGAACTCCAAGTATACATAAAAGACTCCTTTAAGGCTTCCGGCCCTCACAGCTTCTGGTTCTCACAGTGATATGCACTCTGACAATTCGATATTGAGTTCATCTAAGGTTGCATCTGGCTCACAGGGTAGGTACGGTTTGAATAGCCAGAAGTGACCTTGGATGAACTGAGAGTGGGATTGTTGGACTGCACAGTGACACACACTCCCACTATCCGGCGTTTAGTTCACCTAAGGTCACATCTGGCACACAGAGCAGGTACCGTGTGAATGGATAGCATTGACCTTAAGTGAACTCAGGGCAGGACTGTTGGACTTCACCATGACACTCACCCCAAAAATCTATCATTGAATTCCTTTTGGGTCACTTTGACAGCTCCCCCAGTGTTGAAATTGTAGCCCAGAGTCAATGTCACCACTGACCATGACGTCTGGATGTAGCAGAGTTGAGACTTTACGGGACATCGTGGGGTGTTTTGGGGGTTAATAAATTGGTAATAGAGAGTGTTTTTTAAATTTAAAATAAAGAACTTTTGTGTGTTTGTGTTTTTTACTTCGATCTGGGAACTTGCTCTCAACCTTATGTTTTTTACTTGTTACTTACAGGGTTGGTAATGGGGGGAGGGAAGCTCTCCATTACTAACCCTGGGGTTGGTTACAGCTGTGATTTTTTGACAATTCTCAGCTGTCATTAACCCCTTATATTACCGTGATTGCCAGCGCACCAGAGCATTCGAGATGAGCCGGATAAGCTCCACGGATGTCACATCTAATTAATTCAGTGTGGCAACTGTGGGGCAGCTGAGTGCTGCTCTTTTAAAGCTTGAGTGGCCCAATGATGATGGGACACTACAGTCTTTGAATACCAGCCTCCAACTGTCCACTGTATCTTAGCAAAAAATGTATCTTAACAAATCAACGCAGGATGTATTATTTTTTTTATTATTTATTTAATTATATATTTACGATAACCAGCTCAATCACAGTAAACAGTTTGACCACATTCCCATCTATCTCTGCCTTTTTACTTCCCTCCCAGACCTTATCACTGATTCAAGTAAAGGCCCCGTTACATGCTGCGATGTTCCAGCGATCCGACCAACAATACGACGTGGCCGGGATCGCTGGGACATCGTTATCTGATAGCTGGTGAGTTGTCACACAGGCAGATCAGCCAGTGATCAGCCAGTCTGCGTCCGACACCCGACGGTCATTTATCGTTCAGGCTGCTGAACGATGTTTGACAGCGGCAGACCAACGATGAAAAAATGGTCCTGGCCATTCATCAACGATCAACTAACTTATCATTGGTCGTTGCTACGTATCACACGCAACAATGTCATTTCGACGTCGTTGTAACGTCACCCGTTTTGTAACGTTAATGATATCGTTGCGTGTAACGGGCCTTAAGTTTTTTTTTTTTGTTACACTTCGCCTGCCAACCACAATAATGCCATTATCAAAGATGGATATGGCATTACTGTGACTAAAAAGCAATCCCTGCATATTTATTGGCTAAAAATCAGGCACCAAACATGTTGGGGGGACGCTCGTATCTCACAAATAATATACCAAAATACTCGCGAGTACCGAGGAGCCCGAATAGCCTAACAATCATGTGAGTAACAAATAGTGTTGAATGTATTAGCTCATCACTACTCTCTACATATGATGAGTCCAGCGTATATTATATATTGTATTATAATCTGTAGAGTCCAGGTCTATTGGTTTATTGTATTGTACATTGTTTTCCATGTTACATTGAATCCTCCTGTATAACCAGATGACGGAGCGGAGCTGCAGTCACAGCTGTCACTCTCCCCCTGCCGCACCTCACTACAAGTGTAAATGTGGAATACATCCAGGAGTCAGATAGCGGGTCATATAATTACATATGATAGAAAGTAATAATGAACCAGACGACAGGGCGGCCTCTCCTCACTCCTCACTATGTGTAGAATTCCCCCGCCATATGCCGCTTATTCACAATCATAATTACAGGGAGGAACCGTGATTGTGACTCCAGAGAACAATGACGCTTCTAGTTATTTACAACTAAGAAACATTCTCGTCTTCTTCTGGGAATTGCAAGAAATCAAAGATGTTGAATGTTCTGTTGACCCATCTGTAACAGGAGAAACACTGATGATAGACCACTATTCATTAATACTAGAAGTCCAGGAAATTTCGAGCTCGAAGTCCCGAAAGAGGGTCAAATGACCCTTAGTCCAAACTGACAACTCTGATGGCTCCAATTAGCATCCTTTCATTTGTAAATGTGGCCTAAAATCCTTCAGGTCATTCGACCCGTCTCTGGGTTCCAAAGGTAGAAATATTAAATGACCCCTCTCTGGGACTTCTAGCGTTACTATGTACAATAGATGAAACCTATGACTGGACCAGGCAATGTAATAGGTAGTGCACTAATGTAATATCATAAATCATTACAAAATGGTATTATGCTTTGAATTAAAGTAATATTATAAGCAATCTAAGCTCTCATCACCATATAGCCCTGATAAATGTAGGTAAAATAGAAAAACAGAAGGTTGAGAACAGCCCACCCAAATCTGGATCATGGATTAGGTCACCCAAACCAGGACCTTTGTAACAGCTCACACAAACCTGGACCCCCAAAATTGCTCTCCCAAACTAGGACGTCCCAAACAGTGCACCCAAACCAGGACATTTGAAACAGTTCACCCAAACCAGGATGTCCCAAACCACTGACCCATTCTAAACCCCCAAAACAACTCACCCAAATCAGGATGTCCAAAACCACTCACCCAAACCAGAAGGTCCCGAGCAGCTTACCCATTCTAGACCCCCGAAACAGCTCACCCAAACTAGGACGTCTGAAACAGCTCACCCAAACCAGGATGTCCAAAATAGTTCACCCAAACAAGGACCCTCAGAACAGCTTACCCAATCCAGGATGTTTGAAAAAGGTCACCCAAACCAGGACCTCCGGGACATTTCACCCAAACCAGAATCTCAGAAAAGCTCACCCAAACCCAACTGGATCGGAACACAACTCATAACAACCTTATGGTAGATGAGGACCAGGAGAGGAATGCCAGTGACTGGAAGAATAATATCATCACCTCAAAGAAACTGACCATGTCTCAGAGACTACAGACTGGCTCCATATCTGAAGAAAATCCCAGACACCAGAGACTACAGACTAGCCTTATATCTTGGAGAAACTCCGGGACTCCAGAGACCGCAAGATCCTGAGCTGATATAGACTCAGTGCCCATAGTCTGGCCATCGAATCCGGCCACTACAGGAAGAGCTACAAACCTACAGAGCAAAGACTGTGCCAACACTATGACCAGGAGGCCCTGGAGGATGAAAGCCAGTTCCTGCTACACTGCTCCAAGTACTCAGCAGTAAGGGACACTCACTTCAGGAGACTCTCAAATCTCTTTCCTGATTTAATTACCATGTGAGGAACAGAAAACATATACCCAGCTGGGGGAAGCAGAGAGAGCATTGGAGATAGTAGCGCTGTATGTAAGCGCATGCCATAGACTTTGAGAACTATGATATGCCATGGACTTCCATAGCCCCCACCCTGGATCTGCCCCATCCATCGTTCCTACAGTGCCTACCCATCAATCCCATAGTTCCTATTGTACACTTGCTTTGACAAAACTAATGTGTATTTAGTCTTGCTAATAAAGCTGCTTTGAACCTTGAATCTTGATATATCACTAGATATTACATTCATTAAAAAGGTCCAATTATGTATTACTATAGATAACTGGATGAAACATGTACCTATATAGAGCACTAAATAAAGAACAATCTCCTACAAGTCAAATTCTTGTTGAATTTTATTATATTCTCAGATCCAGGTGAATTTAAATAATTGCCAGAAAAAACAATTGCACTATTTCAAACATTGCCATAGATTGCATAAGCCAGAGAGCAAAGTGCTATGACGTGACTTGCGGCTACAGGGGCTGCCCCATAAGGCACTGCAGCTATCACATCATGTGGTGTAGCTTATTCAATCATGCAGGATTATCAAAGGCACTATTGTGGAGCCCACTGGGACAGGGTACTCAGTACCGGACCGGGGTATGACGGGGAATCACGGCGGTCTTGGTCCAGACCGTGTCCCGAGCCCACAAGTTAAACGTTGGGGGGTTATTTACAGGGGATATAGTCGTGACACCACCCGTGGTATGTGGTCAGGGTGACCACCGCTGCTGCAGAACCTCCGGAGATGATGGATGGCAGCCTGTGATGTGACGGCTCTCCATGGGCAGAGCCTGGTCCCCGAGGCAGTTGTGATGATAACAGTTTGTGAGGGAGAACAGGGTTTGCAAGGATTACACAGACTCACGGCTTTGTAGTTTTCCAAGTCTTTTACTGAAGATGGTATGTCAGCTGAGTACTGTCCACGGAGTCTGTATAGGGCCCGGGTTGCTCCCACCCTGACCGGGTCCTTGGCTTCCTACTCCTGCGCTGTGTGTGTGTGGCCCTGCCGCCGCTTTAGCTAAGCTGCTGGCCCTTTCTCCCCTCACGGTTACCAACTTGCTAGGCAACTTGAATCTTATTCCGTGTTCCTGACACTGCCGTGTTGCTTCGCTGTGGTACGGTGAAGATATTGGACCTTCACTATTCCTATGTTGACTGTGCTGTTTGTGTCAGGAACAGCATCGGATCCGGTATCCGTTCTATGCGCTTCTGTGGGGTAAGTCTCAGGGGACTCAGTCTCCCAGGTGTGTTCCTCTCTGCTCCTTTCCTCAGACCTTGGCCGGCCTGGAACTGGACAGTGGACCGTGGGTTGAGCCTAACGCAGCCCTTTTACACCCAGGTCCTTCTTCCTCAGTACTGCTGTGGCACCCTAGCAGCCTGGTTGGGGCAACACAGAACTCTTGGTACACAAATGGAATGTACACAGCAAGCAGCACTCACCACTAACAAAACACCTTTCACACCCCTTTACACCCCAGCCCTCTAGGGGGAGCTCCACTGGTTACTTTAAGCCAGTTCCCCCTATATATATGGGTACTGGAGGAGTAGAGAGCAGAGTGTGTAGACGCTAGGAGAGCTGCAGGAAGTGTGCAGTCATTGGTACTGGAGCCACATTAGGCCCATACCAGCACACCTGAAAGAGTGAGAGACCCTTGTAACTGGGGTCATAGGACAGAAGGAGAACAGTTCACAGGGACAGAAGAGTTACCTGAACTCTCCCTAACAATCCGGTTACTGGAACCGAGCTGTCAGAACGACCACGTAGCTGCAGAGATCCAGCACCACAACCAGGGAGTCTAGCCCCCTTGTACACCTGAAGCACCAATGGATGAGAGCCCAGGGAAGAGAAGTGATATCGCTTACCCCCTTTTATAGTGCCCTCAGTGCAGCTAACCCAGGTGAATCACGTTCCACCAGAACGTACAACCCGGTCCAGTAGGATTCCACATCCACCCAGCCTTACCAACACAAGTTAGAAGGAAGCCTACAAACTGCTTGCTGTGGAAACTCCAGGAGTGTCAACCTCATCACCCGGTCTGAGTGTGCCTGTTGCCACCAGTAAAGGTACCTAAAAGACTCTGTGTGTCGGTGCATTATTCCTGGATTCCCTTACAGCATCACAGAGCTGCCGTCCTACATCTGGTGCAGCTCCTGGCCCCGGGGACTCCCGCTCATCCTGTGGGGAGCGTCCCATCTAGCTGCTGAACATCCTCCGGAGGCCCAAGCAGCGCCGGTGAAGTCACCGGAATCCCACAGGTGGCGTCACGACAAGTAACAGTTAACCCCTATCCGTTCAAATCACCCCCTTTTGATCTGGACCACCGGGCCCCACAGCCCCGGGCGCGGAACCGTGACAGTAGAAGCAACGCCCGAGACGTTGTAGGACCACCTTTCTCTGTATTGTATTAGTAGTCAGCCCCT
>JARQOC010000003.1:5841031-5870871 GCA_033576535.1 Allobates femoralis | reverse complement strand
GTGTCAGCAGAGGAGGGCGGCTCTGTGGTCAGCGCAGGAAGGAGGCCAGGTAATCAGCGCAGGAAGGAGGCAAGTGGTGAGCGCAGGAGACAGCAGCTCTGTGGTCAGCAGAGGAGGGCGGCTCTCTGGTCAGCAGAGGAGGGCGGGCTCTGTGGTCAGCAGAGGATGGCGGCTCTGTGGTCAGCAGAGGAGGGCAGCTCTGTGGTCAGCAGAGGAGGGCAGCTCTGTGGTCAGCAGAGGACGGCGGCTCTGTGGTCAGCAGAGGAGGGCGGCTCTGTGGTCAGCAGAGGAGGGCGGCTCTGTGGTCAGCGCAGGAAGGAGGCAGAGTGTCAGCGCAGGAAGGAGGCAGAGTGGTGAGGCAGGACAGCTCTGGGTCAGCAGAGGAGGCGGCTCTGTGGTCAGCAGAGGAGGGCGGCTCTGTGGTCAGCAGAGGAGGGCAGGCTCTGTGGTCAGCAGAGGACGGCGGCTCTGTGGTCAGCAGAGGACGGGGGTCTGTGGTCAGCAGAGGACAGGGGCTCTTGGTCAGCAGAGGAGGCGAGTCTGTGATCAGCAGAGGAGCGGGTCTGTGGTCAGCGCAGGAGGCGGCAGTGTCTGCAGAGGCCGGGTCAGACAGAGGGCCGTGTAGAGCCGGCTCTGTGGTAGCGAGAAGGGCCTTGGTCCGAGACGCGGTGGTCAAGACGCGGTTGTGTAGCAAGGAGCGCTCTGGTGCAGAGCGGCGCTCTGGGTACGAGGGGCGCTCTGTGGTCAGAGAGGGGGTAGTGGTCCGAGAGGGCTCTGTGTCAGCACAGAAGAGATAAAGCCAGAGAGAGTGGTGAGCGAGAACGCTGTGCACAGGATGCGCTTGTGGTCGCGAGAGGGGTTGTGGCAGCAGAGGGCTCTGCAGCAGGACGGGGTCTGTCAGCAAGGGCGCTGTGGCGCGGAGGCTCGGTCAGGCAGAAGGCGAGTATCACGCAGAAGGACGGCTGAGTGGTCAGCAGAGGAGGCGGCTCTGTGGTCAGAGGAGGAGGCGTGGTCAGCAGAGGGCGGCTTGTGGTCAGCAGAGGACGGCGGCTCTCTGGTCAGCAGGAGGCGGGTCTGTGGTCAGCAAGGCAGGGGCTGGGTCAGCAGGACGCAGGCGGACAGAGAGGACGGCGGGTCTGTGGTCAGCGCAGGAAGGAGGCTATGTGGTCGAGTGGTCAGTGCAGGAAGGAGGCTCTGTGGTCAGCACAGGAAGGAGGCTCTGTGGTCAGCAGAGGACGGTGGCTCTGTGGTCAGCGCAGGAAGGAGGCTCTGTGGTCAGCAGAGGACGGCGGGTCTGTGGTCAGCAGAGGACGGCGGCTCTGTGGTGAGCAGAGGACGGCGGCTCTGTGGTGAGCAGAGGACGGCGGCTCTGTGGTCAGCAGAGGAGGGCGGGTCTGTGGTCAGCAGAGGAGGGCGGCTCTGTGGTCAGCAGAAGAGGGCGGCTCTGTGGTCAGCACAGGAAGGAGGCAGAGTAATCAGCGCAGGTAAGGAGGCAGAGTGGTGAGCGCAGGACAGCGGCTCTGTGGTCAGCAGAGGAGGGCGGCTCTCTGGTCAGCAGAGAAGGGCGGCTCTGTGGTCAGCAGAGGATGGAGGCTCTGTGGTCAGCAGAGGAGGGCGGCTTTGTGGTCAGCAGAGGAGGGCGGCTCTGTGGTCAGCAGAGGACGGCGGCTCTGTGGTCAGCAGAGGACGGCGGCTCTGTGGTCAGCAGAGGAGGGTGGCTCTGTGGTCAGCAGAGGAGGGCGGCTCTGTGGTCAGCAGAGGAGGGCGGCTCTGTGGTCACAGGAGGCGCTCTGGGTCAGGCAGGAAGGAGCAGAGTAATCAGCGCAGGAAGGAGGCAGAGTGGTGAGCGCAGGACAGCAGCTCTGTGGTCAGCAGAGGAGGGCGGCTCTCTGGTCAGCAGAGGAGGGCGGCTCTGTGGTCAGCAGAGGATGGCGGCTCTGTGGTCAGCAGAGGAGGGCAGCTCTGTGGTCAGCAGAGGAGGGCAGCTCTGTGGTCAGCAGAGGACGGCGGCTCTGTGTCAGCAGAGGAGGGCGGCTCTGTGGTCAGCAGAGAGAGGGCGGCTCTGTGGTCATCAGAAGAGGGCGGCTCTTGGTCAGCACAGGAAGGAGGCAGAGTAATCAGCGCAGGAAGGAGGCAGAGTGGTGAGCGCAGGACAGCGGCTCTGTGGTCAGCAGAGGAGGGCGGCTCTCTGGTCAGCAGAGAACGGCGGCTCTGTGGTCAGCAGAGGATGGAGGCTCTGTGGCCAGCAGAGGAGGGCGGCTTTGTGGTCAGCAGAGGAGTGCGGCTCTGTGGTCAGCAGAGGACGGCGGCTCTGTGGTCAGCAGAGGACGGCGGCTCTGTGGTCAGCAGAGGAGGGCGGCTCTGTGGTCAGCAGAGAAGGGCGGCTCTGTGGTCAGCACAGGAAGGAGGCAGAGTAATCAGCGCAGGAAGGAGGCAGAGTGGTGAGCGCAGGACAGCGGCTCTGTGGTCAGCAGAGGAGTGCGGCTCTCTGGTCAGCAGAGAAGGGCGGCTCTGTGGTCAGCAGAGGATGGAGGCTCTGTGTCAGCAGAGGAGGGCGGCTTTGTGGTCAGCAGAGGAGGGCAGCTCTGTGGTCAGCAGAGGACGGTGGCTCTGTGGTCAGCAGAGGAGGGCAGCTCTGTGGTCAGCAGAGGAGGGCGGCTCTGTGGTCAGCGCAGGAAGGAGGCAGAGTGATCAGCGCAGGAAGGAGGCAGAGTGGTGAGCGCAGGACAGCGGCTCTGTGGTCAGCAGAGGAGGGCGGCTCTGTGGTCAGCAGAGGAGGGCGCTCTGTGGTCAGCAGAGGACAGAGGCTCTGTGGTCAGCAGAGGACGGCGGGTCTGTGGTCAGCAGAGGACAGGGCTCTCTGGTCAGCAGAGGACGGCGAGTCTGTGATCAGCAGAGGACGGCGGGTCTGTGGTCAGCGGAGGAAGGAGGCTCTGTGGTCAGCAGAGGACGGCGGCTCTGTGGTCAGCGCAGGAAGGAGGCTCTGTGGTCAGCAGAGGACGGCGGGTCTGTGGTCAGCAGAGGACGGCGGCTCTGTGGTGAGCAGAGGATGGCGGCTCTGTGGTGAGCAGAGGACGGCGGCTCTGTGGTCAGCAGAAGAGGCGGCTCTGTGGTCAGCAGAGGATGGAGGCTCTGTGGTCAGCAGAGGATGGAGGCTCTGTGGTCAGCAGAGGAGGAGCTCTGTGGTCAGCAGAGGACGGTGGCTCTGTGGTCAGCAGAGGAGGGCGGCTCTGTGGTCAGCAGAGGAGGGGCTCTGTGGTCACGCAGGAAGGAGGCAGAGTGATCAGCGCAGGAAGGAGGCAGAGTGGTGAGCGCAGGACAGCGGCTCTATGGTCAGCAGAGGAGGGCGGCTCTGTGGTCACAGAGGAGGGCGGCTCTGTGGTCAGCAGAGGACGGCGGCTCTGTGGTCAGCAGAGGACGGCGGTCTGTGGTCAGCAGAGAACAGGGGCTCTCTGGTCAGCAGAGGACGGCGAGTCTGTGGTCAGCGCAGGAAGGAGGCTCTGTGGTCAGCAGAGGACGGCGGGTCTGTGGTCAGCAGAGGACGGCGGCTCTGTGGTGAGCAGAGGACGGCGGCTCTGTGGTGAGCAGAGGACGGCGGCTCTGTGGTCAGCAGAAGAGGGCGGCTCTGTGGTCAGCACAGGAAGGAGGCAGAGTAATCAGCGCAGGAAGGAGGCAGAGTGGTGAGCGCAGGACAGCGGCTCTGTGGTCAGCAGAGGAGGGTGGCTCTCTGGTCAGCAGAGAAGGGCGGCTCTGTGGTCAGCAGAGGATGGAGGCTCTGTGGTCAGCAGAGGAGGGCGGCTTTGTGGTCAGCAGAGGAGGGCGGCTCTGTGGTCAGCAGAGGACGGCGGCTCTGTGGTCAGCAGAGGACGGCGGCTCTGTGGTCAGCAGGAGGACGGCTCTGTGGTCAGCAGAGGAGGGCGGCTCTGTGGTCAGCAGAGGAGGGCGGCTCTGTGGTCAGCGCAGAAGGAGGCAGAGTGATCAGCGCAGGAAGGAGGCAGAGTGGTGAGCGCAGGACAGCGGCTCTGTGGTCAGGAGAGGAGGGCGCTCTGTGGTCAGCAGAGGACGGCGGCTCTGTGGTCAGCAGAGGACGGCGGCTCTGTGTCAGCAGAGGACGGCGGTCTGTTGTCAGCAGAGGACGGGGTCTGTGGTCAGTCAGAGGACGGTGGTCTGTGGTCAGCAGAGGATGGGGGCTCTCTGGTCAGCAGAGGACGGCGGCTCTGTGGTCAGCAAGGACGGGGGTCTGTGGTCAGCGAGGAAGGAGGCTCTGTGGTCATGTCAGTGCAGGAGGGACTCTGTGGTCAGCACAGGAAGGAGGCTAGTGTACAGCGCAGGAGGAGGCAGAGTGGTAGCGCAGGAAGGATGCTCTGTGGTCAGCAGAGGAGGGGGCTCTGTGGTCAGCAGACAAGGAGGGCTCTGTGGTCAGTGTCAGGCAGGAAGGAGGCTCTGTGGTCAGCACAGGAGGGGGCGGCTCTGTGGTCAGCAGAGGACGGCGCTGGCTCTGTGGTCAGCAGAGGAGGCTCTGTGGTCAGCAGAGGACGGCGGCTCTGTGGTCAGCAGAGGAGGCGGCTCTGTGGTCAGCAGAGGACGGCGGCTCTGTGGTCAGCGCAGGAAGGAGGCATCTGTGGTAGCGAGGAAGGAGGCTCTGTGGTCAGCAGAGGACGCGGTCTGTGTCAGCAGAGGAGGTGCTCTGTGGTCAGCAGAGGACGGCGGCTCTGTGGTCAGCAGAGGACGGCGCTCTGTGGTGAGCAGAGGAGGCGGCTCTGTGGTCAGCAGAGGAGGGCGGCTCTGTGGTCAGCAGAGGAGGGCGCTCTGTGGTCAGCAGAGGACGGCGGTCTGTGGTGAGCAGAGACGGGGGCTCTGTGGTCAGCAGAGGACGGGGGCTCTGTGGTCAGCAGAGGACGGGGCTCTGTGGTCAGCAAGGACAGGCGTGGTCATGATGGTCAGCAGAGGACGGCGGGTCTGTGGTCAGCGAGGACAGGAGCGGGTCGTGGTAGCTCAGGAAGGAGGCTCTGTGGTCAGGGAGCTCTTGGTCAGCAGAGGAGGCGGCTCTGTGGTCAGCAAGGAAGGAGGCTCTGTGGTCAGCAGAGGAGGGCGGCTCTGTGGTCCAGCAGAGGAGCGGCTCTGTGGTCAGCAGAGGACGGCGGCTCTGTGGTCAGCAGAGGACGGCGGCTCTGTGGTGAGCAGAGGACGGGGGCTCTGTGGTCAGCAGAGGACAGCGGCTCTGTGGTCAGCAATAGGACGGCGCCTCTGTGGTCAGCAGAGGACGGCGGCTCTGTGGTCAGCAGAGGACGGCGGCTCTGTGGTGAGCAGAGGACGGGGGCTCTGTGGTCAGCAGAGGGCAGCAGCTCTGTGGTCAGCAGAGGACGGCGGCTCTGTGGTCAGCAGAGGACGGCGGCTCTGTGGTGAGCAGAGGACGGGGGCTCTGTGGTCAGCAGAGGATGGCGGCTCTGTGGTCAGCAGAGGACGGCGGCTCTGTGGTGAGCAGAGGACGGGGGCTCTGTGGTCAGCAGAGGACGGGGGCTCTGTGGTCAGCAAAGGACGGGGGCTCTGTGGTCAGCAGAGGCCGGGGGCTCTGTGGTCAGCAGAGGACGGCGGGTCTGTGGTCAGCAGAGGACGGCGGGTCTGTGGTCAGCAGAGGACGGCGGCTCTGTGGTCAGCGCAGGAAGGAGGCTCTGTGGTCAGCAGAGGATGGCGGCTCTGTGGTCAGCGCAGGAAGGAGGCTCTGTGGTCGAGTGGTCAGCGCAGGAAGGAGGCTCTGTGGTCAGCACAGGAAGGAGGCTCTGTGGTCAGCAGAGGACGGCGGCTCTGTGGTCAGCGCAGGAAGGAGGCTCTGTGGTCAGCAGAGGATGGCGGCTCTGTTTTCAGCGCAGAAAGGAGGCTCTGTGGTCGAGTGGTCAGCACAGGAAGGAGGCTCTGTGGTCAGCACAGGAAGGAGGCTCTGTGGTCAGCAGAGGACCGTGGCCCTGTGGTTAGTGCAGGAAGGAGGCTCTATGGTCAGCAGAGGACGGGGGGTCTGTGGACAGCGTTGGAAGGAGGCTCTGTGTTCGAGTGGTCAGTGCAGGAAGGAGGCTCTGTGGTCAGCACAGGAAGGAGGCTCTGTGGTCAGCAGAGTATGGGGGCTCTGTGGTCAGCAGAGGACGGCGGCTCTGTGGTCAGCAGAGGACGGCGGCTCTGTGGTCAGCGCAGGAAGGAGGCTCTGTGGTCGAGTGGTCAGCGCAGGAAGGAGGCTCTGTGGTCAGTACAGGAAGGAGGCTCTGTGGTCAGCAGAGGATGGCGGCTCTGTGGTCAGCGCAGGAAGGAGGCTCTATGGTCAGCAGAGGATGGCGGGTCTGTTGTCAGCGCAGGAAGGAGGCTCTGTGATCAGGACAGGAAGGAGCCTCTGTGGTCAGCAGAGGACGGCGGCTCTGTGGTCAGCGCAGGAAGGAGTCTCTGTGGTCAGCGCAGGAAGGAGGCTCTGTGGTCAGCGGAGGAAGGACGCTCTGTGGTCAGCGCAGGCTAGGTGGGCGGAGCCATGGCGGGAGTGACGCAAGGTGGGCGGAGCCATGTCGGAGGTGACACGAGGTGGGCGCAGCCATGGCGGGAGCGGTGTAGCGGGATGGCGGCGGGGTAAGTATAGTGGAGTGTGTGTGTGTGTATGTGAGTTGTGTGTGTGTGTGTGTGTGTGAGAATGTGTGTGTGAGAGTGTATGTGTGTGTGTGTCCCTAAATCACTTCCGTATGTTTGACAGCCACGTCCACGACGACAGAAGTGGTGCCGAATATGACGGAAGTGCGCTACGGCAATTATATATTAGATACCCGATGCGTTAGAATCAGGCCACCATCTAGTCATTCTATATATTTCTATGCTTGCCTTCATCTTCATATAAAAACATAACATACATAGAGTTATGTGGCATGTAAAACATGATGTTAAAATGTTCAGCACACGGCTAGCACATGGACACGAGGAGAGTGAGAATTGCACTAGCATAGCACTCGCATGACATACACTATGACAGTCTCATGTCACTGGAATCTCACTCAAAGACATTTTCTAGAGCAAGAGTGGAGCGATATTTCACACGCAGCTGTGGGCGAACCCTTAAAGGGGTCAACTTCATTCTCATTGGTGCAGCTTTCCTCACATACAATAGTTCATTATGGAGGAACATGTGACCAGATAAGATCAGATAAGTCTTCCAATACAAAAGCATGTTTAAAATAAATTACTTACACCCAAAGCTGTCCCCATTTTATACCTTTATTGGTCCATTAAGAATGTATCCACATTGTATCATCTGCTATTTAGATGAGTTTATCCAGATCACTATGTAATGAAACTCTAACTGCAATATTTGGTATTGGGAAACACTTTTCCTCTTGTGTGTAGCATTAATTATCTGCTCATAGTGATTTGTTACCTTCTCTGGATGAACTTGATTGTCCAATGTATTTTTTCATCTACGTCTCTTAGATGCCGGTATCCCGATGTAATGAGAGATGTCCTCCTGGATTTAGAAAAGCTCCTAAGCCTGGACACCAGGTCTGCTGCTATGACTGCATTGTCTGTGCTGAAGGAGAAGTGTCAAACACCACAGGTACAAAAACTCTGTAAATGCTTTCACCTCGCGATTTTCTCCTGTCTGTGGGGATCCTGTTTTTGCAGCACCCCACAGACAGGAAAGGACCGGATCAGATGTGGCCTTCGGATGCCATTTCTGTGTTTGGGTTCATGATTTTCACGGATCCGGACACAGAAAGGAGCATGAGACTGCAAAGCGCAGGCAAGAGGGGCACTTTCAGTTTTGCAATGTATATGTATACATTCCGAAAGTGAAGCAAGTGTTACAAATGAAAAAAAAAGATCCTCACCTGTGTGTGTCCCACGATGTCCGAGGGCTTAAAGGGAACCTGACCTCTACAAACGACCCCCCAGCCTGTTTTAACCTGTCCCTGCACCATAGTAATCCATTCCTAGCCATCCCTTTCTGTCCCTAAAGCGCTATGTGAAAGTTTATAAAAGTAGTTTATTCACCTCTTATTCTGCATCATCACATTACGTGTGAAGCCGCAAAAGCCGGGCTTGTGTGGCTCTCCCCACCGACGTGTTAATTATGCACGCCCATAGGGGCGTGCTATACAGCAGAGACATTGCTTGTCTGCAAAAGGGCGGTACAGGCGTTATGACGAAAATCGCATCATATCGCCTGTGCCGCCCCCTTGCAGGACAAGCAATGTCTCTGCTGTATAGCACGCCGCCGGCGGGGAGAGCCACATAAGCCTGCCTTTTGCTGCAGAATAAGAGGTGAATAAACTACTTTTATAAACTTTCACATAGCACTTTAGGGACAGAAAGGGATGGTTACAAATGGATTACTATGGTGCAGGGACAGGTTAAAACAGGCTGGGGGGTCATTTGTAGAGGTCGGGTTCCCTTTAAGGACCTGTGTATCAGCTAACTGGGCGGGATGGGGGGTATCAGATGACCAGTTTAAATAGCCCGTCAGTCAAAACCAATCGGCGGGCGGCAGATTTAAACATTGCTGATGCGGTCATGTGACCGATCAGCTGATCGGGTTGCCCCGCCCACCCGGTCAGCTGATACACAGGTCCTTAAGCCCTTGGAGATAGATGGCGCACATCGCGGGACACGAGCTGGAGAGGTGAGGATCTTTTTTTTATTTTTAACCCTTGCTTCACTTCTGCAATGTATGTATACTTATTGCGGAAATTAAATTACATGCTAAAGAGCAGTTTTAGTGTACAGAGCATGCTCAGTACACTAGAATCGGGTCCGGGAAATGATTCTGTTGTTTCCCGGACCCGCGCTCCATAGGCACTTATGTTAATTGCCGCGGACTGCGCCGGATTCGATTGAGTCCGATTTGATCCGCTGTGCCCAAAATTGCAGTAGTCTCCGATTCTGGGTACAGCACAAAATCAAACACAATCGGATCCGTCACAAATCGGACGGCAATAGAGCACCAATCAGTGCTCATAGGAATACATGGTGGCCAAATCGGATCCGTTTTACAATTGACAGCCACAGATAGTCAAAAATCGCAATGTGAAAGCATTCTTAGAATCAATATAGAAACAGACAAAATGTGGTGTTATAATAATATCTAAGGTCATTTAATGCCCCATCCTCTCTTCTGCCGCTCTGTAAGATCAGTACAGATATTAGTATTGTAATCAGGGGTAACATGTGGCCATAGGAGAACCATGGGAAACTGACCGAGCGCTCATATAAAGTGAAGATATAAGACTTGTTCAGTTGCTTATTAATTGTGTTTTCATATTATATTGTTGATATATAGATAGATTTATTATTGATGCTAATTATACTGGAGAAGTCTCCTCCGTTGTCTCTGTCTGTAATATGCAAACTTCACTTTTGTGCCCACAAACTCTGAGGTCTCCAAACTGTTGGCTGGTAAATGTGTCACTGTCCACCCAAATACAGCAAAACAAGTACACACTGCCGATTAATTAGACTATACATCATTTTTATAATTCACATTTTCTTTTTAAATTAAGCAGTTTATGGGCTACATTTAGGTCCATAAATATTTGGACAGACACAACATTTGGCATTTTGTCCATCTGTATTATGAAACGCCGACCAATCAGTTTGTGCATTTGGCTGGATTTGAGCACAGTATGTCTCTGAAACCCCCAGAATTCATCCGGCTGCTTCAGTCCGGTGGCACATCATCAATAAACACTAGAGCCCCAGGGCCAGTGGCAGTCATGCATACTTTGGATCATGAGCTATACCATGCCTTCACCATACTTTCTTCTTTCCATCATTCTGGTGAGGTTGATCTCGGCTTCATCTGTCCAAAGAATGTTCTTCCAGAACTGTGCTGTTTTTTTTAATTTTGTAGCAAAGTCCAATCTAGCCTTCTTACTCTTGAGGCTTATGAGTGTCTTGCACTGTGCACTGAACCCTCTGTATTTACTTTCATGCAGTCTTCTCTTTATGGTAGATTTGGATATTGATGCGCCTACATCCTGGAGAGTGTTGTGCACTTGGTTGAGTGTTGTGAAGGGATTTCTCTTCACTATTGTATTTATTCTGAGACCATCCACCACTGTTGTTTTCCGTGGGAGTCCAGGTCTTTTTGCATTGTTGAGGTCACCAGTAGAGATGAGCAAACCTCTAAAAGTTCTGTTCTGTTAAACTGCTGCTACTAATTCTACGCTGAAGACTTGATGTCTCCCAGGTTGGAAGTGTAGGTCTGCAATGTGTACTGTGTCTCTCACTGCTGTGTTGGGAACAACCAGTCCTTAGGTTATGTACAAGCATTTTTGATACTCCAGCATGAGTGTGTCCCTGTCAAATGGGATGCATCTGGCTAAATATACTCTTGTAACACGGATCAAAAAGTGTGGCAACCCAGTAGTCATCGATAATTTAAATCCTAATGATATGGGCTTTATGTTTCAGCATGCAAGCAAGAAGGTGCTCATGCATCTGATACATTCATGTGACCAAAGTCATTGTTGTGTTGGTGGCGGCATAAAAATCAAGTTTCTTTCCTCCATCCTCTCTCATAAACGTCGGAAAACTGAAAGGAGAATCATTTCTTTCTCATCTCTTGACTGTCCTTTGTCCATCACCTCTTTATCCTCGTCCTCTTCCATTTGTTCCTTGACTCCTGCACCTTCACTACTACTTTGTCTGGTACCATGAGCTGCCCTCGGTCCCTCTACTCCACACTACCATGCCACCTGGCTGTGTGACGAGATGCCAGACCTTTGATATATTGACATCCTTTCTGGATCCTCCGCTTCTCCTCCTCTTCCTGTGGTACCACCACTTCATCCCGCAAAGTTTTTAAAATTTTCTCCAGCATGTAGATGAGCGGAATATTGATGCTGATGATGGCATCGTCAGCGATAACCATCTTAGTAGCCATTTTAAAACTGTGAAGAAGAGTGCTGAGGTCCTTGATCTGTGCCCACTCTGGAAGCGTCATTTGCACCACATTCAGCAATGTTTGAGTCACTGTGTGCATCATTGCATACTGCTCCATGGCTTATCCATGCTGCAACAGTTGCTGCAACATGTGCATTGAAATTCCACCATGTTGGCACATCGAATATCAAATGATTAATGGTTGTCCGAAAGACCTCTGTAGCAATTTTATTCGATGAGCCACAGGGTGAAAATGGTTGGTGGAAGTGAGCACACAGCAACTGTGCCTTGTGCTGCAGCTCACTCAGGCCAGGATAGTGGCATATAAATTAATGGACAGCTTGAGAGCATGAGCCATGCAAGGCACATGTGTAAGTTGGCCCTGGCATAGAGCCGCCACCAGGTGTGCACTATTATCACACATGACCTTCCCTGGCTCCAGGTATAGCGGTGACAGCCATTGCTGAAACTCAATCTGCATAGCTGTCCATGATGTTTCAGCCATATGACTCTCCAAGACATTTTAATTTAAATTCTGCCAGCTGATTACGAAGGTGGGATGGATTCAGACTGAACTCTTGCAACAATAGGAGAGAGGTCAATGGCGGAACTTGAGAGCCTAAAGGAGGTGGACACGGCAGAAGCAGTAGATGAAGAGGTACAGGCAGAAATGTGTCCCAAATGTCTTGGAGATTTCAAGACTTGGGGAGCAGTCCCTTCTCCACCTGGACCACAGTCACCAGAGTCAACCAATGGCCAATGAGGAAGATGTAATGCCCCTTGCCATGTGTGCGTGTCCTGGTGTCTACGGACTACTATTCAATAGCATGGAGGGGCTCTATTTATTTATTTAACACATTATGATGGCAGGTTGGTTGCCAAACACTAATGTGAATGCCAACCAAGCACAATCACTATCCAGATTAATGAAATTCAGTCTGAATGCAACAGCCCATCACAGATGCTCATGTAGTGTATGGAAACCAACCTGATGTCATAGTGTGATAAATAAGTAAATAATTAAAAATGTGTGGAGCTTTGCAGTATTTTTCAGTCCAGCCCAGTGAAAGTGGACAGCAGCGAGTTGCCACCCTCAGTTGCCTAATTTTACCTTTGCTGGCATTAAAAAGCATGGGTTGCACCCTATTTTTAATTGTAAGCCAAAGTAAAACTAGGCAGCTGAGGGTTGGTATTCTCAGCCCACTGTTTTAGTGCCACCCCACGCTATAGAAGAGCAACCTGCAGCCGCTCCTGAAAATGGTGCATTGTAGTGCCATTTTGAGGCACTTTACCAGATTCTTCAAGTGGGCCTGGTGGCCGTGGCATGCTTGGTAATGAGGGTTTAATGCTAGCTTTGTATTTCCAGCTGGTATTAAGCCTTGGGATTCTTAATATCAGACAAAGTTAGACCCTGCTATTAAGAATCTCAAATAAAGGGTTAAAAAAGACACAACAGAGAAAAATCATTTTATTCAAAATAAAAATGGAGACACTTAGTGACTCCATATTTGTTACCCTCTCCCCACCTTTGTAGCCCTCCACAATCCTCTGCGACGTCTTCTTCATTGGAGGCTATGGTGAAGAATACAACATTCTGTCTCCACAGCCTCCAGTCACTGAATGAATGAGCGGTGAGGTCTGCCCATAAGGAGTGACTCACTGAGGTAACCTGAGTTCACTGTTCAGGTAACCATGGTACCCGCTATGATTAGCGGTCACCATGGTTACCTGAATTCTGACCTCAGGTGACCTTAGCGAGTCACCGCACACCTGGATCAGAGCTGGCGATGAGTGGCGTGTGAAGCAGCTGATCTGGCCATCATAGTAATCAAGTCAGGTGACCAGATCAATATATTCCAATATAGATTACCAGGGGCATAGTGGTGGTGGAATGGGGTCACAGGAAGTAGAGTCATAGCTAAATGATGGGGCAATGCTGTGAGCCTGATACTGGGGGGAGGGTGGGTCCGGGGTCCCGGTAGGCGTGCATCATGCACCATTGATATCCTGGCAGTGGATGTGAAGTAATTAAGGAAAATCTGCGGAGGCAGCGCGAAGCACAGATTGAGATCTTGGGTTGCCACTTCCAGTGCAGTAGACTTCAGAAAAATGGTTGCAGAGATGACACATGTGCATGTTGAGATCTCAGCTCCCTGAGATCTGAATCTGCTCTTGCACCTACCTCTGCATTTATTTTACTTAAATCCATTGCAGGGATATCAATGGTGACTGCCCTGCCACGACAGCATCTCCTCTAAGCCAAGTGCCCACCGCTGCCATCGACAGCATCCTGCAGTGGCGACCCTTCCTCCATAACGGCCTTAAGATTATAAGACAGACCTCCTTTTTTAAAATTAAAAATTCTTTTTTTTCCTAATTTCTTCTTTCTAATTGACCCAGTATACGAGACACTTCTAGACATTGCTACCTGGCGTTTTACCAATATGATCATATTTATCAATAGAAGAAAAAGCTGGACGGCACTCACCATAATTCAATGATCCTTATTGAAACGTCATATGGAGACGAAAGATTCAGCGGGGAGAGGGAGTGAGGATCAGCGGACGACGGCTGCGGTTTTGTGGGGCTGTACCACTTCAACAGGACACGTTGAAGTGGTACAGCCCCGCGAAACGGCAGCCGTCGTCCGCTGATCCTCACTCCCTCTCCCGCTGAATCTTTCGCCTCCATATGACGTTTGAATAAAGATCATTGAATTATGGTGAGTGCCGTCCAGCTTTTTCTTCTGTATTTACTTGTGTCTTGTATCTGGAAGGCGAGCAACACCAGTCAACAAGGGGCTTATGTTTACTGCAGCAGTTAGCGATTACCTGAGTTGCTCCAGCCTAGCGGAAGGTGCCCGATACCTTTACATAACAATAGCATGATCATATTTATAACGCTAAGGCCACATCAGCGTTTTTGCTGATTCACGGCAGATTCCACAGATTTACCTCATCAGCCGCGTAACGGCCGACTTGCATCAAGCCTGCGGCAAGCTTCTATTCATTCTCTATGGGACTTGGGACAGGTGCGGCATTTGTGTTATTTGCCGCGATCTGGTAAACCCGGCACTAGTGGCAAGTAAAAAATTTTGACTTGTGGTAAGTGCCGGATTGCCGTATCGTGGCAAAACCCACACTTGCTGCACCTGCCACAAGTCCCATTGGGAAAGGATGGGGGCTTGCCGCAAGTCGGCCGTTACACGGCAGATGAGGTATATCTGTGGAATCTGCCGTGAATCAGCAAAAACGTTGATGTGAAAAGTCCCTATGGCTAGGATCATATTAGTGTTAATAGGGAGGTTCCGGTAAAAACATAGGTTTTGGCAGCCTTAATGCAATGTTACCGCCATGGTAGTGCCTTGTTAACACTGCCAATGGTTTCCTGCGGTGATGTGGCCCCTAACGCAGCTCAAACGCCAATATCTGTGTGCGCTTTTTCCTAGTGCATCAAATGACGCTTCAGAGCATGAGAATTCAAACACCGGTATTCAGATGCCGGCGTTTGAGCTGCGCTAGGGGCTGCGTCACCACAGGGAGCCATTGGCAGCGTTAACACAGTGCCACCATGGCGGTAACACTGCGTTAAGGCTGACAAAACCTACGTTTTTAACATAATCCCCCATTAGCGCTAATGTGACCCTTGTGACCCTAGTCTCATTTTTTCACCTTTTTTTTTTGCTTAGCTGAGACTTAGCTCCATTTTCTATTATGTCTTAGCAGAGGGCGGCTGTTTTCTGTTACAATGTGTTGTGTTCGGTGATGTACTTGTGCACACTGATGGAACTGAGTGCCGCAGAGTTTTTGCGAATGTAAAGTGGATGTATGGGAATTTTTATCTATTAAGTATTTTATACCGCATGGCTTTTGTTGGGAGGTAAAAATTTAAAGCATGAAAATTGTAAATTTTTTTAAATATTTACCAAAATTACGCTATTTTCACAAATAAACACAAAACGTTTTACTTTTATTGATGAAATATTGTAATTTTTGCAAACATTTTGAAAAATTAACAGTTTTCATGGTTTCAAATTTACCCTAACAAAAATTCCAACGGGTCACAAAAAACAGAATCAGTGAAGATTTCCAGAGTTCTTACCCCATAAGTTAACACTGGTCATATTTCAAACATTGCGCTTGGTCGTTAAAGTCAAAATTGTCTCCGCTACTAAGGGGTTAACAGAGGTGTGTAGACAATTGATACATACTGTACATGAAGCCATGCTATTCTATTTACGGACATTGGAATATTGGAGTTGAACTATTTCATCTCTTTTGCTTTATTTCCTGCAGACAGTGAGATCTGTAACAGTTGTCCCGATAAGGAGTGGCCGGATGAGAAGAAAATGAAATGTGTCCCTAAATCCTATGAGTTTCTGTCTTATGAGGACGAAATTGTAATTGTTTTTATATCCATATCTTCATTATTTTGCATTGTTACCATTTTTACATTAGGAATTTTCATCCATTACCGGGACACCGCAATTGTGAGGGCCAACAACCGGACTGTGAGCTTCATCCTCCTGGCCTCCATCTTGCTGAGTTTTCTCAGTGTCTTCCTCTTCCTTGGTCGTCCTGTGGACATCACCTGCTTGATGAGACAGACGACATTTGGAATATTCTTCTCTATTTCTGTATCTTCTGTGCTTTCCAAAACTTTCACCGTCTGCATCGCCTTCAAAGCCACCAAACCGGGCAGCATCTGGAGGAAGTGGGTCGGTGTGAAGACCTCGAATTATGTGGTGGGGATCTGCTCCTCAGTCCAAGTTCTCATTTGCATTGCCTGGATGTCTATTTTTCCTCCCTATCAGGAGTTAGACATGACTTCATATACTGATAGGATCGTCATTCAGTGTAATGAAGGCTCAGATCTCTGGTTCTACTCCATGTTGGGTTATCTGGGGCTCCTGGCCGCTGTGAGCTTCGTTCTGGCTTTCATGGTGAGGACACTACCGGACAGTTTCAATGAGGCCAAGTACATCACCTTCAGCATGCTGGTGTTCATCAGTGTCTGGATCTCCATGATCCCGGCTTATCTGAGCACCAGAGGGAAGAACATGGTGGCCGTGGAGATATTTGCCATATTGACTTCATGTGGTGGAATTTTGGGCTGCATATTCTTCCCAAAATGTTATATGATACTTTTCAAAAAAGAGATAATTATAAGAAGACAAAAGTAGAGAAAATATAATTATTCTTAGAATTATTACTATTATAGCTATTATAAATGGGGACTTATGCACATTAGTAACAATAAATGTAAACTAGAAATAAATATGTAATTTAATAAGAAAAAATATTAATCAATAAAATACAAATTATCCTCTCTTTATGGTTAAATCATTAAATTCTTATATTATTTATTCATTTTTTTGCTTTTATCGCCTCCTAAGGGACAATATTGTTTCAATAGTAGAGCTTCAGAGTTTTCTGTTTTATCCCCTTCACAACCTTTGGCATACCTATGCATCATAGTCTGGAAGGGGTTCCCAACCTATGACGTATGGGTACATCATGGCAATCATGCAGGTGCATAAGTTTGGCATATATAATAGCTGAGCTCCGGCTGTTACAGTCAGGGCTGCATGCTTTTCTGACTCACATATGGTTTGTGGGAATCACTTTGTCGCAGGATTACACCACTGTTAGGCTAGGGTCAGATTCATATTTCTAGCCATGCTCCGGGGGGGTCGCACTAAAAACATAGGATTTGGCAGCAATAACGCAGTGCTAACGCCATGTTAACACCATGTTAATGATGCCAATGGTAACCTATGGGTAACTGGCCTCTAATGCGACTCCAAAGCCCGTCATCAAAATGAAATCTCGCGTTACTTCCTAACGCAATCAAAGACATGCTCTGCAGCGAGTTTGCTTGCGTTCGAAAATAACGCGAGATTTCCATCAGATGCCGACATTGAAGCCGCGGTAAGGCCCGCCTCCCCATAGGTTAACATTAGCAGCGTTATCGTCGTGCCAACATGGCATTAGCCCTGCGTTAATGACTCGCCCAGGGCAGGGTACTCAGGGCTCGGGATCGGTTACGGTCTGGGATGTCACGGGTGGCTGCCTGAGTTTGTAGCCCTGGGGGTCAGTGAAAAGGGGATTATTTACAGGGACTTTATTTACAAGGTTGTCTTCGTGACGCCACCTGCTGTGTCTGCTGAGGGATCACCAGCGCCGCTACAGTCCTCTGGAGGTCAGTGGGATGGCGGCTATGATGGGATAATCCCTGCAGGCAGGACTGGGACCTAAAGGGCAGAGTGGTGTGAATGGACTGGATGCAGCAGAGCCGGGAGTGTTATAGAGAAAGTCTATAGGGAAGCACGGTGGGTGATAGACGGTGGATGATAGGAAGAAAGCACAAATGCAGCCAAAGTCTCTTTACCTTTTACTGGTGTTTTGCAGGCAAATTGTCCAGAGCACCGACGGGTAGCTGGGTAGCAGAGTGGGCTCCCACAGCAAGTGGGTATAAGGCCTCCTACTCTGTGTGTGTGATGAAGCGCAGTCCATAAATGCTGACTTTCCTCCACTCTCTTCTTCTGTATTTCTCTCCCTCTCCTGTGCGGTCTCTGGGACGACCCTTTCTCCTGAACTGCAGTGCCCTGCTAGTCCTGGCTCCCTCTCTGTGACTCTCTCAGGAGACCGGGTAGCTGAAGCTTCCTCGGTGCCAAGGGGTTTCCAGTGGGACTTGGAGTTCTCCACTGCTGCGGATCCCCAATATCCGGCTCCTCTTTTAGGGTGAACTCGCTGTCTGAGCTGCCTGCTCCCTTTGCTCTGTTCCTTTGTTTTTTCCTTCAGGCTCCCTGCCTTCAGTCCCACTTAGGCTGGTGGTATCTGCTAGTCTGCGTCTCTGGCCTGGGCCTACTCGTGGCACAAGCACCAGAGCTCTTCTGCAGCTCTTTTAGCATCTGCTACACTCTGACTAACTCCTCCCCAGCAGCAGTATATATAGGGGATCCTGCCTAAGTGCAGCTGGTTGAGCTCCCCCTACTGTACTGGGGTGGAAGGTGTTGTTTGTAGTGCTACCTACTGTGGAAACCCAGCTGTGCAGCAGAGAGATATGTGGTTACCTGCGTTGGCAGGGCGGCACATTATTTCTGCCAATTCCTATGTTTTTAGTGCGACGCCCGGAGCGTGGCTAAAAACGTAAATCTGACCCTAGCCGTACATCTGACCCTAGCCTTAATGGATGCCCTCCACACCTTTCGGGTGGGCTGTCATCTTAATTGTCTGCCGCCGAATTGATGCTTTGTCTGGGTGTGTGCACGCCACCATAAGAACCACGCTGACAACCATGTCAAAGTAGAGCTTAATGACAAAGACCTTTATTAAGGGAGGAGTTAACAGTTAAATACGGCTCCTTAAAGGGATATTAAAAGGGGTGTTACTAGGGGTGATTGCATCATATTATGCTGAATCTACATTTTATTCTGAAAAACATTCAATTCATATAGTGTGTGTTAGTTAGTTTCAATTTAGCCTTGGATTAGTACAGTACATTCGGTCCATGCTGATAAGAACTTCCACACTGCTACATTTAACTCAAAACATTATATACAATCTGAGACAGAAGAAATCTAGAGAAAAGTACAAGAATTCATATAAACATGCTTTTGGAAGGTTTCTGAATGGCTTTAATAAACTTATATAAATTATTAACTATTTATTGCCATAACAACAGACACACAAGAACAACTACCAAACCTCACCTAAATCGCATTTAACAGGTCAAAAAGGTTCACAAACAGTTTTTCCTGCATAATTATTTGTATAAAAGGCTAAATAAACCAGAAAAAACAAAAAATATCCCTTTTAGAGTTTATTCACACGTTCCATTGTGGCTTTTTTTCGCCTTTTACAATTGGGAGGGCCCTGACTTATACATTTTATAGGTTCCACTGTCATACATCATTTTTAGTTAGCTATTCCCCAGCACTTTACAAATAGAGATGAGCGATGTTCGATTAGAATTGTTTGCCAATCTAAAATTCGACCTGTTTTGGGCTATGTTCGAGTCATTCGACAAATTAGGACGATTTGCTAAAAATCCGGTAATTCGAGGTCATGTTCAATAACGCTTCATTGACTAAAAGCATTACTGACCTTTCACAGTAATGCTTGTGTTCAACATCATTATGAGTTTCAGTGTCTAAGAATAGTGGGGGGGGGCCAGAGGAGAGGTCTGTGGTCAAATAATGCAGATCTCCATTTTTTTTTCCTTCCCGCACTTACTGTGGGTAATCCGGTCTGTCGGCCTATCAGCACGCATAGAGCAAAGTGCACTTTTTGCACAAAAAGGCTTGTGTCATTGGCTGGGTATGTCACATGTCATTGCCATATAAGAACTGGCCATTTTCCCTCCTTGCCATTTTCTCAGTGTTGGAGCTCAATGTCAGATGCCGCCGCTGCTGTGCGTGCTACAAAGAAAGATAGTTAGATAGCGATTCCATTCCAAGTTAGATAGAGAGATAATTAGTAGGCTTAGGGATTACTTCCAAGAACAGCCCTTTTTAGGGCTTATAAGCACTGTGTGCCGGGCAGGTGTGTTCCAGTGCTGTGCAAGTGTTTTTTAAAGCATCTGGCTAAATCTAGCCAAGTAAATCCTTTTTAGCTAGTAGCAGTGTGTCAGGCACTGGTGTAGCACTGTTGTGACGAAAACTCTTTTGTATTGCTTCTGCCCAAACCTACTTACCAAAACCTATCTAGGGTAGCAACACTGTTTGGCCACTCAGCTCTGATAGTTTTACATCCATAGTTTTTCAACAAATGCAGAGTTACCAAATAGTTACCCTCAAATATGAGTGGTAAAAGGTCTGCTGATGGTGGAAAGGGGAATAGGCGTGTTGAAAAAGGTAAAAATAATTGTGTCCGTGGGGTAGGTGCTAAAGTAACAGAAACATCTGCTGAACAAATACTGTCTAAAACATGTAGATGAGGCCCAAAAAATCAGGTTCTGCAATGGATATCAAGTGCTCCATCCAGTGGGTTCTCCTTACCTCATCTTCAACATCACAAACACTCCAGTCCTCAGAGGTGTCTCCCCAATCACACTTGCTTCCTCACAGCTCACAAGTCTCCAGCCACCCTATTGACTATGGGTTAACACAGATCAGTGAGTCTGCAGAGCTGTTCACTCATACTATAGCCTGGAAATCAGAGGTCTGCTCCAAAACTTCAGTGAGTCAAGACGAGGAAATGATCTGCACCGATGCCCAAAATCTTTTTGAGTCGTATCCAGGCCCAGATGAAGAAGGGTTCGAGCATAATGTAGACCCTCATTCCCAAACTGTAACCCCTGTTGGTGGAGACAATGAGGCAGATGATGAAGAGACTCAGATAACACTGATTGCAACAGGGTGATAAAGAGGTTGGATTTTCCCACTTACTGTCAACCCACAGGCAGGCAGTTGATGAGCTTAGTATAGGAGTAGTGATGGGCGAATCCTAAATTACTCGGAATCGCTTGACTCTAGCGAGTCCGAGCCCAGGACTCGCTACTCGTTGCGAGTCTAGCGAGTCCAATGTTAATGAATGGGGAAGCGAGTAATAGCGAGTAGTGTGGAGATTTACAAATCGCAGATGTGTCTTGGAAGCTCCAGCCTGAAGCAATCCGAGTTGTGTCATTTATTTGCATTGCTAGTTTACTTTGTAAGTAATCGCTGACTCGCACAGATAAGATCCTGTCTTCTCTGTGTTCTGGCTGCCCCAGCTCCAGGGTCCTAGAGCCTGCCTGCTGCCTGATGTAGCAGAGCTGAGATTGTTCTCAGTCTGCTCATTCCTGTGTACAGACATGAATGTCTGTTGCACAGAGATGATGTAGCAGAGCTGAGATTGTTCTCAGTCTGCTTATTCCCTGTGCATAGACATCTATATTTATGCACAGGGGATGTAGCAGAGAGGACATCACGTTTTGGACTGCGTCGGACGGAAGAGGATTTTTTTAATTAAAGATGGAGTCCCTAATGCTTTTTTTTATTATTTCTAATAAAAAATTTTCCTTGTGTTGTGTTTTTTTTAAAACAATTTAATAGAAATTCATGGCGGTCATGTCTAATATTGGCGTGACCGCCATAAATTTCGGGCTTAGGGCCAGCTGATAATACAAAGCTGGCCCTAACCTCTTTATTACCCAGCGTGCCACCGCCACCAGGGCCGCTGGAAGAGCGGGGTTCAGCGCCAGAGGATGGCGCTTCAATGAACGCGCCATCTTCTGGGGCGGCTGCGGGCTGCAATTTGCAGCGGGGGGTGCCCAGAAAGCTTGGGCATCCCTGCGCTGCGGATTCCAGCCCCCAGCTGCTTAGCTGTACCTGGCTAGACATAGAAATTGCGCGGAGCCCCACGCATTTTTTTTTAATTATTTCATGAAATTCTGAGATTCTGACTCTGAGACTCTGACTCTGAAATTCATGAAATAATTAAAAAAAAATGCGTGGGGATCCGCGCAATTTCTATGTCTAGCCAGTACAGCTAAGCAGCTGGGGCTGGAATCCGCAGCGCTAGGGATGCCCAAGCTTTCTGGGCACCCCCCGCTGCAAATTGCAGCCCGCAGCCGCCCCAGAAGATGGCGCTTTCATTGAAGCGCCATCCTCTGGCGCTGAACCCCGCTCTTCCAGCGGCCCTGGTAGCGGTGGCACGCTGGGTAATAAAGAGGTTAGGGCCAGCTTTGTATTATCAGCTGGCCCTAAGCCCGAAATTTATGGCGGTCACGCCAATATTAGACATGACCACCATGAATTTCTATTAAATTGTTTTAAAAAAAACACAACACAAGGAAAATTTTTTATTAGAAATAAAAAAAAAAGCCATTAGGGACTCCATCTTTAATTAAAAAAATCCTCTTCCGTCCGACGCAGTCCAAAACGCGATGTCCTCTCTGCTACATCCCCTGTGCATAAATATAGATGTCTATGCACAGGGAATAAGCAGACTGAGAACAATCTCAGCTCTGCTACATCATCTCTGTGCACAGACATTCATGTCTGTACACAGGGAATGAGCAGACTGAGAACAATCTCAGCTCTGCTACATCATCTCTGTGCACAGACATTCATGTCTGTACACAGGGAATGAGCAGACTGAGAACAATCTCAGCTCTGCTACATCATCTCTGTGCACAGACATTCATGTCTGTACACAGGGAATGAGCAGACTGAGAACAATCTCAGCACTGCTACATCATGTCTGTGAGCAGGCGGGCTCTAGGACCCTGGAGCTGCACAGAGAAGACAGCTGGACTCGGCTCGCAAAGAAACAGCAGTTATCTGCGAGTTTCCCTGCTATCACTGGCACAGTAGCCAGTGATTACTCGCGAGTCTAATGCAAACAATGGCAATCCTAGTTTTGTCAGCGTTTCTGACAAAACTAGGATTGATATTGATTTGCATTAGACTCGCGAGTAATCACTGGGAAACTCGCAGAGTACCGAGTCCTGCGAGTCCCTTACTACTCGCCGAGTAACGAGTCCTAGCGAGTAGATTCGCCCATCCCTATATAGGAGGTGGAGGAGGATGCTAGTGACGAGGTTAGGTTGCGGCTTCCTGTACAGAGGCAGAGTCCTTAAAGGAAGTCAACAATTGCATCCTCATCCACAACTCTACCCCTGTGCAGAAGCCGTGGTGCCTCTGCAGGTCGCATGGGCACTAAGCCTTGCCTAGCCTGGGCCTTTTTTCAAATCGCAAAGGATGACCCAACTCACGGAATCTGCAAAATATGTAAACAAAATCTGAGTAGGGCCAAAAATTCAATACTTTGAGTACTTCAATTCACTCCTCTTTCCTGCCTGGCTCTCTTCACAAGAGGGGTATATGAATCTATCACTTCAATTCACTCATCTTTCCTGCCTGGCTCTCTTCACAAGAGGGGTATATGAATCTATCACTTCAATTCACTCATCTTTCCTGCCTGGCTCTCTTCACAAGAGGGGTATATGAATCTATCACTTCAATTAACAATATAGTTGTCTTTTAATAATGTAATATACTTAAATCATCTTACTGTCTGTGATGTGGGATGTTCAGAGGTCATCTTTGGTTTAAAAGTGTTTATGACCCAGGATGGCCAGAAACTCTTGTTTATTTGTCTTGCATTTATTACCTTCTGCTGTGCTGAGTTTCTTTGATTGATTGATTAACAAGTGTAATAGACCCAGATCTAAGTAGAAACTCACTATATATGTAGAGCCACCTAAAGGGGTGCAATCATGCGGGGTCTTGCAATCATGCCAACTGTAGAAGTGCAGTTACACCGGGCAGTTAAACGGGGCAGGAAACGGGTAAGTCATGCAAGACATACAAACAGATATGCAATTTGTTCACTTGTACTGCAATTATGTATCCACTATGTAAACCCCAGACTACTCATCACTACTGACCTCTCACCCACCACTACAGCTCTCCTTCCCGCTGCATCTGACCCACGCTACTCCCATCCCCTGCTCACCATTCACAATGTATCTCCTCCTTTGCACTCTCACTCCCATCCTTCTCCACTTCCTGCTACCCCCGCTCATCCCTCCACCCAGCAACAAAGTACTTCTCTCACCCTCCATCCTACCTAACCACCTCACCCACTCCTCTGAACTATTCATGCACTTTCAATCCTTCATCTCCAATCAGGCACGGCCACCACGTAAACTCTCATGCTCCCACCTGCTAACCCTCTCCCTGCTCCTCCTACTCGCTGGCGACATTTCCCCTAATCCCGGCCCCCCCGCCACATCCCCACAGTCACCTACACCCCACCCCCACGTCCCATCACCAACTCTCATAACCCCACCATCACCCACCCTCGCAACCTGACCAACCTTAGACCCATCCCCCCAGCCCCTGCTCCTCTAATCTCCCTGCCAGGCGCACTCTGGAACGCCCGCTCCGTCTGTAATAAGCTCACAGACATCCATGAACTCTTTATTTCTAATAAACTCTCATTCCTTGGCATCACAGAGACCTGGCTCACCCCCTCCGACACGGCCTCCCCTGCTGCACTATCCTATGGCAGATTCAATATTTCCCACACACCCCGCCCCTCTGACAAACATGGCGGAGGTGTCGGCATACTCCTATCCGACACCTGCTCCTTCACCCCTATTCCATTACCCCCCTCTGTTACTCTCCCATCTTTCGAAGCCCATCTTCTCCCCCTGTAACCTCCAGCTAGCCGTCATCTACCGCCCCCCTGGATCCATCCCCACCTTCCTCGACCACTTTACCACCTGGCTACTTCATTTCCTCTCTACTGACATCCCCACCATCATTATGGGCGATTTCAATATCCCCATTGACACTGCCCACCAAACCGCCTCTCAACTTCTTTCCCTGACCTCCTCCTTCGGGCTCTCCCAATGGTCCTCCTCTGCCACCCACAAAGATGGCCACACGCTGGATCTCATCTTTACCCGTCTTTGCTCCCTTACTAATCTCACAAACTCAACCCTCACCCTGTCTGACCACAATCTGCTGACCTTCTCCGCCCTCTCCTCCCCTACTACATCAACTCCTCTCCGCAAACTTGATCATCCCCGCAGAAACCTAAAACACATTGATCTACACTCACTCTCAGAATCCCTTCTCCCTCTCGCCAACATAACATCCATACGTGACACAGACACTGCCACCACCCTCTACAACACCACATTAACCAAGGCACTCGACCTAGAAGCCCCCCTCACACACCACGCTCCACGCACTAAAAGGCAACCCTGGCACACCACCCTCACTAAAGACCTGAGACGGACATCCAGGGTCGCCGAGAGGCGATGGAAAAAATCACCTTCCACTGAGCATTTTGCACTGTTCAAACAGTCCCTCATCACCTTCAAGACTGCACTGGCCACCGCCAAACAAACCTTCTTCTTATCCCTAATAACCTCCCTGTCCCGCAATCGCAAACAACTTTTCAAAATCTTCAATTCCTTACTCCGCCCACCTGCTCCCCCTCCCTCTCCCCTTATCTCTGCAGAAGACTTTGCCTCCTTCTTCAAAGAAAAGATTGACAGAATCAGAGACAGCTTTGATCCACTGTCCCCACAGCCTCCCCTTTCACCTATACTGCCCTCTACTTCCATCAACTGCTTCCCCCCTATAACTGAAGACCAGCTCTCCTCCCTCCTGTCAAAATCACACCTCACCACCAGTGCCCACGACCCGCTCCCATCCCACCTCATTCCCAACCTCACCTCCATTATCATCCCAGCCCTAACTCATCTTTTCAACCTATCACTTACCACTGGCACATTCCCCTCAGCCTTCAAACACGTCTTGATCACACCCATCCTCAAAAAACCCTCCCTCGATCCCACAACTGTCTCCAACTACCGCCCTATATCTCTCCTCCCTTTCGCCTCTAAACTAATTGAACAGCATGTCCACTCTGAGCTGTCCTCTCACCTCTCCTCCTGCTCCCTCTTTGACCGCCTGCAATCTGGCTTCCGACCCCTCCACTCCACTGAAACAGCTCTTACCAAAGTCACAAATGACCTACTGACTGTCAAAAGCAAGCGCCACTACTCTGTTCTCCTCCTCCTCGACCTGTCAGCCGCCTTCGACACTGTTGACCACTCCCTTCTACTACAGATCCTGGAATCTCTTGGCATCGCGGACCTTGCCCTCTCTTGGATCTCTCATGCTTAACGGACCGCACCTTCAGCGTCACCCACTCCCACACATCCTCCTCGCCCTACCCTCTATCTGTCGGGGTCCCCCAGGGCTCGGTTCTTGGACCATTACTGTTCTCAATCTACACTCTCGGTCTAGGGCAACTCATTGAGTCCCATGGCCTCCAATATCACCTCTACGCCGATGACACCCAAATCTACCTGTCTGGTCCTGACATTGCCTCCCTTCTATCCAAAATTCCACACTGCCTGTCCGCCATCTCATCCTTCTTCTCTGCTCACTTCCTTAAGCTGAACATGGACAAAACCGAGTTCATAGTCTTCCCCCCAAGACGCTCCCCCTCACTACCTGACCTATCCATCGTCGTCAATGACTGCTCTCTCTCTCCAGTCCCCCATGCCAAGTGCCTCGGGGTTATCCTTGACTCTTCCCTCTCCTTCAAGCCCCACATCCAGGCCCTCGCCACCTCCTGCCGACTCCAGCTCAAAAACATCTATAGGATTCGCACTTTCCTTGACCACGACACTGCTAAAACCCTTATTCACGCTCTCATCATCTCCTGCCTCGATTACTGCAACCTCCTGCTCACCGGCCTCCCTAATACCTCCCTTGCACCTCTCAAATCTATCTTGAACTCCGCTGCCCGCCGAATCCATCTGTCTCCCCGCTACTCCCCTGTCTCCCCCCTCTGCCAAGCCCTTCATTGGCTCCCTGCTTCCCAGAGATCCCGGTTTAAAACATTAACCATGACATACAAAGCCATTCACAACCTGTCCCCTCTATACATCTCTGACATGGTCTCCCATTACCTACCCTCACGCAACCTGCGATCCTCCCAAGAGCTTCTCCTCTACTCCCCCCTCATCTCCTCTTCGCACAACTGCATACAGGATTTCTCACGTGCTTCACCCAGACTCTGGAACTCACTGCCCCAACACATCAGACATTCTCCTACCCTGGGAACCTTCAAAAGAAGCCTGAAGACCCACCTGTTCCGCCAAGCCTACCACCTGCAATAACACCCGATCCACCACACCGCCTCATGACTGGAATTTCCCCTCCTACTGTATCCCCACCCGCCCCTCGTAGACTGTGAGCCTTTGTGGACAGGATTTCTCCCCTCTTGTTTCTGTACAACTGAATTGTCAACATTTATTGTTACTTGTATTGTTACTATCTTACTTGTCCTAGTCTGCCCTTTTTAACATGTAAAGCGCCATAGAATATAATAGCGCTATGTAAATTAATAATAATAATAAATAATAATACTTCATGCATGAACCGTCACAAGGACATGAAGCACAAGTCACAGTGGGAAGCTCACTGTGCTACAATGTGGCCTAGTGGGCCTGGCCAACCACCGTCTGGCCCATCAAGTGCATCTGCGGATTCTTCATCCTCTGTGACTGTGGGGACAGCTGCCACACAGGCTTTCGGCCGCAGAACTTCCACCTCTTTACCCGCATAGACAGTATGCTTGACAGGTCGTCAGCTGTTTTGGAAGTGGAAACACCTGCTGGTGTTTAGCGCTTTCAGACATCGAGAGCACCAACTTTTTATGAATGTGTGGCACCCCTACGGGACGGTTGCCACAGGACCACCTGGTGCACAGAGAAATTTCCACATCAGGTACCCTACACATGCAACACCTTCCACCCCAGACCTGAAGCGGGAGCTCTACTTGCTGCCTTTAGGCAAGGTTCCCTATAAATTCAGGCACAGGGGAGGAGTTAGGCAGTTCAGCACGGAGCAACACTGAGGAAGACATTTTGGTGAACGTAGCCGTGCTAGGCACGTACCAGAGGGAAACCTAGCCAGTGCAGGGGCCCAAGAGTGAGGGTCGGAGGCAAGGCGAGGAACAGAGTGGGGGCAGAGAAACCATACCGGTTCACCCCAGGAAGCAATCCGGATACCGGAGTCCAAGTCTGCCAGATACTACTTAGCCCAGCAAAAAACACCAGTCAACCAAGGAGACTTCAGTCTTCTGGGACACTTGTAGCACAACATCCACGAGAGCCAGGAACTGCAGGAGAGCTAGCGGCACCCAACAGAAGGTTCTCACCGCCTGCAATACAAGTGAGAGACACAGTGGTGGTCAGGTCAGATTCCAGACAGGCCAGGACTTTAAACACACACACAAGGACAAGGAGGCCTCACAACTCATTGGGTGTGGAGATCCTTAAGTGCCTCCCAACCACCTTGAGTGTACCCTGGACGTATCTTGCAACAACATCAGTAAAAGGTATGGAAACAACTTCCAGTCTGTGTCAGTTCTTATGGCCCCTGATCCTGTCCAACACAGACTGTGTCAGCACCCAACCTGCAGAACCACCTCCCTGTGCAAAATCCCTATTCTACATCACTACCCCGGGGACCCTGCTCCACTTACGGGGAGCATTATCATCTGGCTGCAGCATCACCATCCCCGGAGGTCTGAAAGCAGCGCTGGTATCATTACCGGGTACTGGAGGTGGTGTCACAAGACTTTCTTTCATTTCATTTTTCCCCTTTTTACCATTTTTCAGCGACCACCAGGGCCACGGGCTCAGGCAAGCCACCTGTGACATCCCCCATTGCAACCACCCAGGACCGGGTACCCCAAGGGGCCCTGGGGTGGGTGAGCTTTTGACATCACGAACAGGATCCCATGCCCGGTATTACTTGGTAGTGTGGGCCGAGTATTGACTGTGATTGTGAACTGTTAAACATCGGGCCGCCATTACTGTGCCAAAGAGCGAGAAGAAGGGGGGCATAACAGCAGTAAGGATGCGAAGACAAACCCAGCCCCGCGCTCTACCGAGAACTACCGAAGCGCAGCGACCCGATCCGGAAATACCCAAGTGCTCAACTCCCTACCTGCGGAGCCGCCAACTGCTTTTCTTTTTCAGAGACTGGCTACAGTTAACTAGGGGGAGGGAGAATGGACACACAGTGGGAAAATGATGCAACCGAGCCCACCGCCGGGAACTTAGCCGGGACCTCCACCGGCGGAGCAGCCACAGCACCCAGAGCTGTGACACCGATCACGCCGATCTCTGTGGGAGTGTGGAATGTAACAGCATCAGCAGAGCACTAGGACCCTGTGAGTTTAGCCTTCCTGAACAGGTGGGAGAGAGAGAGAGGCTAATAGTGAAGGGAAGCTGAGAGCTGCCCTGCTAGAAGAGACAGGCTGTAAATTGCGCTAAAAACAAACAGTGGTGAGAAGCCTGGAGATTGGACTTTCATAAGGCTTTTTGTGCCAGCTGTTGGCAGGGGTGGCTGATCCCTGTCCTGGGAGAACTTGTGTTTTTGCTGGAAACTATTGCAGAGGCGATGGAAACTGTGTGGACTAGAAACCGAATGGTGAGCTGACCAGGGTACCACTACTAGAAAGGAGACTGAGGAGAGACTGGGTCCGGTGCCATTCCGATCAAGAGGATCCTGACAAGCCCTGGTAAAGAGTGCTCCACAGACTGTATCCCAAGGCTACAGAACTAAAGTAATGAACATGTGAATCTGGCATTGGCTGGCAAGCTACCGAATCTTCCTGTTTTACAATAAGTTTTTTTGTCGCCAAAGGTTTTTTTTTTCTTGACTTGCTGCAGCCAATGTGGAATATAAGCCGGTGTGAAACTACATTTGAGGTTGATGGTACCATAGCTTTTAAGATACCCGGGTATCCCTGTGCTAAGTGTATAGCCACCACTGATATAGTTTAATGCCTTGTTATTAGCTGTAAGTTATACTCAGTGCGCCATCTCAGAGGTTCCATCAGACCGCCATTAGCTGATGTACATCGTCTTTCCAGTTAGTTAAGTTACATCCTTGATCAATTTAACGTGTAGGTAAATTTTCTCCTGGTTCTGAGTGTGATTTACATACCCTGGGAACTCTGAGATCGGTGTATTGATGTCGGCTAACGTAGGGATGGGCGAATCCTAAATTACTCTGACTCACTAGACTCTAACGAGTAGGATCCCGATACTCGCTACTCGTTGCGAGTCTAGCGAGTCCAATGTAAATGAATGGGGAACGATTATTGCAGCGATTCCTCTGCTGCCGGACCCTATAAGGGGTCTGGCAGAAGAGGAAAAACCTGCAATTCCCCATGTTATTCTTTTAAAGCCAGCAGCAAAAAGCCGCTGGCTTTTAAAGAATAGTAAAAAAAAAAAAAAATTGATTCAACGAGGGGAGCAGGAGCAGGGACTCAGGACTCAGGCGGTGAAATTTGCTCACTGCCGCTTCCCCCACTGAGTCCTGACCAGGGGTGGGGGGTGAGTGCACCGAACCGGCCGGCTACTTACCCCTGCCTCCGCCGGCGCCGGCCGCAGACTCGCTC